>OZ007541.1:4891074-5210907 GCA_963931895.1 Eupithecia pulchellata | reverse complement strand
CTGCCGTAAGCCATTCCGACTCTCGCGCTCGAGCGAGACGGTCGTTCGTTCCGCCAGAGCCCACGTGCTCTGTCCGTTCGACTTCTCGCCTTTGTTTGGGCCGCCGCCGGCGCACGTGTCTCTACCTGCGTTCCGGTTCTTATCTGCGTTTGGGTCTCCACCTGCGTCGAGTGTTTCGCTTGCGAAACAAAACCAGTTCTTTTCAGAACTACTTTTCTGTTTCTTAGACTGAACAGTTAAACGTAAGCGTCCTGCTCTTTTCAGAGCAACGCTCTTTCCGAGGTTCTCGCTTTTTTCAAAGCGGTTCCTCTATCTTGTTTCTTGGGCTTAATAATAGTGAAAGCCACGACTTTAGTGGTCAACCAAGGGATACGTAACCGTGCCAACGAACTTGGTTGGGCGTTGACCCGGAGCGCCTACTTTACTTCTTCAAAGTAAAGTAGAATCCGGCTGGGCCTGGGACCACCGGCCTTGGGGAAGAACCCTCGCCGACCCCAGGTAGCGCTAGGTAGTCACACACCCCTTTCGCCCCGTAAGAGTGGTATAAGGGACACACCATTAGGTAGGACACATAGGTACACACCCCCTCCCTGTCTAACCCGACAGGGAGGGATCATACACTCATCCCGGGTGTCCCCCCCGGGATTAGGGACCCTTCCCCCCGCCCCTCAATATGTCCACAATGGACATATCAAACCTGTCGCTTGACAGTTTGCGCGGAATCCTCCGCGCAATACTCGCCAAGTATCCGACGATGCTTGACGACTTAATCGTCGGTATCCCTCCCCACACCCCCGCCCCAAAACCTGCCATTCCGGACTCTCCGGAGTCTCCGGCCTCTCAGGAGGCCCTCTCTCGCCCTTCCTCTCCCGAAACTGAGGAGATGGAAACCGGCGAGGTCCCATCCGAAGGGGACACGTCCGGATCGGACTCCGAGTCCGATCTCCCGCCCGCTCCCTCCGCCCCTGAGTCGTCTTCCGACGACGGCTTCCTCACCGTAGGTAGCCGTAAGAGGAAGAAGGCTAAGGGCCCCCCTAACTCGGCTGTGGCTCACCCAGCCAAGACCCTTGACCGCGGGCCCTCAGCCCCAGCTCCCTCCCCGCCCCCCGCGGCCCCTCTGGCCCCTGTGTCCCCCGCGACCCCCGCACCCCAGCCCTCTCTCCGTAAAGAGAGACCGCCCCCTCCGATCTTTCTCCGCGAAAAGGCCAAATGGCCTAATGTGGAGAAACTCCTTACCCTAAAGGGAATTCACTTTGTGAAAGCCCAGTCGGTCAAGGAGTCGATAAAACTCCAGCTCGAAACGTCGGACGCGCACCGACGCCTCACCTCCATCCTCCGCTCTGAAGGCATAGGTTTTCATACCTATGCTCTTGAGAGCGAAAAATGCCTCCGGGTAGTTATCCGCGGTGTCCCCGCTGAATTCAACCCGGAGGCTATCAAGTCCGACCTCCTGTCGCAGGGCTTCCCCATCAGGGAAGTCCACCGCATGTACAGCGGACGCGACAAACGCCCCTTTGATTTAGTTCTAGTCATTCTCGACCTCACTCCCGAAGGTAAGGCGATTTTCGGCCTCAAAACCGTTTGTCGCCTATCCGGCCTCTCTATTGAGGCCCCCTTCAAAAACGGTCCTCCCGGACAGTGCCACAGATGCCAGCTCCATGGCCACTCTGCGCGCAACTGTTTCGCGCGGCCGCGATGCGTCAAGTGCCTGGGCGACCACGGCACCGCTGACTGCACTCGCACCCGCGACGACCCGACCCCGCCGAGTTGTGTACTCTGCAACGCCGAGGGACATACCGCAAACTATCGCGGTTGTCCCAAAGCGCCAAGAGTCAACAACAAGGCCCGCTCACGGGCTCCGGAGCGCTACGCTCCCGCCCCGCAATATACCAAGACATCGCCAAAGGTGTCTATGGCCCCCCCGCTCCCCGCACGCCCCCCTGCTACCTCAGCATGGGCTAAGCCTCTGGCTTATACAAGTCTAGCCCCTCAGGCGAAAGCTTGTTCCCCGCCCCTCCCCCGCTCCCAGGAGCAAACCCGCGCCCCGCAACCCCTACCTCGCCCCTCTAAGCCAAACCAACCAGCACCCGCTGCTGCGTCGGCTGGCTCAAAGGGGCCCCCCCCCTCAGGCGTTGACTTCGGCAAAGTCACTGCGCTCCTGCGCAAACTTAGCCAAGCCAAGACGGCCATTGAAAAATTGATGATCATTTCCGATCATCATGACGTCATGGCCTCCCTTGACTCCCTCTCTTTTAAGTCTCTATAATGGTTGTACAACCTGAGAGACTTAAACCCCGCTCCATTTCGTTAGCGTTCTTTAACGCTAACGGACTCAAGCCACAGAGAGAACTCGTCCACCAATTTCTGGTTAACCATCAAATTGATATTTTCCTAGTACAGGAGACTTTCCTAAAACAGGGCACCGCCAGCCCTAGGATCGCTAACTATCAAATGATTCGAAATGACAGAACGAACGCCCCGAAAGGCGGTACTGCCATTTACTTTAAGAGGTCCCTGCACTGCATACCCCTAGATCCCCCTCCCCTACAAGACTTAGAAGTCTCTGTCTGCAGGCTTGCAATGACTGGTCATCAATCGGTCATTATTGCATCCTGTTATCTCAGCCCAAATAAGACGCTTCTTCAAAGCGATCTGGAATCAGTCCTCAGTCTTGGAAGCTCGGTCATTATGGCCGGTGACTTCAACTCAAAAGATCCGATGTGGAACTGTCGTTTACGCAATCGTAACGGCCGCATCCTATCTCAATGCCTAGAATCCCTAGATCTTGACCTGATCGTACCACTGTGCCCCACGCGGTACTCTCCCATCCTTGGTCAGAGTAACGAGTACTTGGACCTGGCACTGCTACGGAATGTATCCCTTCGGATGCAATCCATAGCAGTGATGCAGGAACTAGACTCGGACCATCGCCCCGTAATAATGCGTCTTGGCCCTCCTCCCAATGACGGTCCTCCCACCAAGACAGTGGTGCGATGGTATAAGCTTGAGAGCGCTCTCAAGAATATCCATTCGCCCGCCTTGGAAAAAATCCCCGATGACATTATCTCCACCGACGACATCGCAATCGCGATCGACTCTTTGACTAGTCACGTCCAATCCGCTATCAGCGAGTCATCAAAGCAGGTGCCAGCGGCGAATGATCGTCGCTGGGACCTGCCAGATGACATCAGACGGCTGATCACTGAGAAGAACGCAGCGACTCGTCGCTTTAGTTCCTATCCCTCCCCTCGTAATCGCTTCAGAATGAACTCGCTTCGCCGCAAGGTTAAGAGAGCCATTCAAGAGCACCGAAACTCCTCTTGGGATGACCTGCTTTCAACGATCAAACCAGGTCACCAGGCTTACTGGAACCTGGCGCGCTCTATGAAAGCAGATGGAGTCTCCATCATGCCCCCGCTTATACGTCCGAATCATCAAACGCCTGCGTTTGAGGATAAGGACAAAGCCGATGCCCTAGCCGAAAGTCTGGAAGCTCAGTGCTCCCCCAGTCTTGAACCCATCGATCCTGCTCACCTCGATACGGTGAACAGTGAAGTCGACCGTCTTACTTCGCTGCCCCCTACTGCCACCCTTGACCTAGTCAGGGCGGCCGAGGTTGCAGCGATCATCAAAAATTTAAAACCAAAAAAGTCCCCTGGCTCGGATGGCATCAGCAACAGAGTACTTAAACAATTCCCTGTTGCCCTCATCTATCTCCTCGTAAGCATCTTCAATGCAGCCATAGCCACTTGTTCATTCCCTGACGCCTGGAAGGAAGCCAATGTAATTGGCATCCACAAACCGGGCAAAAAGGCGAACGAACCTGCCTCTACCAGCCTCCTCAGTGCACTGGGGAAAATTTATGAGAGACTCCTTCTGAGTCGCCTCTGGTCCCACGTCAATGAGCAAAAGCTCCTACCCGATGAGCAGTTCGGCTTCCGAGCTCATCACTCTTGTCCCCAACAGGTGCTCCGCATCACGGAGCACATCCAATCCATGTGGCATCACACCTGGCCCGCTAGCACGGGAGCTGTCTTCCTCGATGTAGCGAAAGCCTTCGACAAGGTCTGGCACAACGGCTTGATTTACAAGCTTTTCACGCTCGGTGTGCCGGACAGACTCGTACTCATCTTACGAGACTACTTGTTGAATCGTAGCTTCCGCTATCGCGTGGAGGGCACTCTCTCTGACCCCCGATCCATCCGAGCCGGAGTCCCACAGGGCTCCGTCCTTGCTCCGCTTCTTTTCACGCTGTACACCAGCGATATCCCCCGTCACCCGAAAGTAGAACTTGCCCTTTTCGCGGACGATACAGCACTGTACACATCCGACTTGAATGCAAGCCGGGTGAGTATAAGGTTGCAGGCCGCACTAGGCACACTAGGTGCCTGGTTTAGAAAGTGGCGCATAGAAGTGAATCCGACGAAAAGTGCAGCAGTGTACTTTTCACGGAATTACTCTAAGCCCAGACCCCTTACCCTATTTGGTAAACCCATTCCCTGGGCCAAGACAGCCAAATACTTAGGGGTGATCTTAGATCACCGCCTCAGCTTCAAACCCCACATTCGCGCTGTAACCAACCGTGCAAAGTTTATACTTAGCCGGCTGAACAGCCTCCTACGAGCGAAGAGTAAAATGTCCCTTAGAAATAAGGTGACACTTTACAAAGCGGTCGTACGTCCTATCATGACCTACTCCTCAGTGGTATTTGGCCATTCGGTCAATGTCCGCCACCTTCAGGTTGTCCAAAATAGATTTCTCCGCAAAGCCACGGGCTGCCCGTGGTACATGCGCAATAAAGACCTCCATCGAGATCTCAAACTCGAGTCCATTGCCCACTTCATAAAGACTGCTTCCCAGCGTCATTATGAAGCGGCAGCTGATCATTATAATCCCCTGATTTCCACCATTCCCGATTATCCCGTGGATAATCCGCCCACGAGTTCTCTCCTCCGTAGACCGAGACACGTTCTCGGTGACCCCGTTGACCCAATCACCGCCGCTAACCCGGAGGTGACGTCAACTAGTACCGATTCGCTTCCGCACACTACACACACGATCAAAAACCGACCCCGCCGGATGCGGGGTCGAAGAATTCCCCGCTTCCGCCCATAGGTGCACTTGTGCACTTAGGCGAAACCTCCATACCCTCTTGTAGCATCTGGCAACAGCCCAAGCCGAGGTTCGCACCTAAGTGGTGGCCCTTGCGCGTGTTGCCCCAACCTAACTTTACCGGTGTGGCGCCCTCTGCGCCCGCCAAAAGTCCGGTAACGCTGTCATGGCCATCTGCGGTCAACAGCATTAAAGTCAATTCGAAAAAAAAAAAAAACAATGTCTGCCGTAAGCCGTATTTTTGACGATTTACCCGGGCGAAAACCGTATAATACGGCAATTGCCGTAGCTGGAACAACACTGGTACGTAAGGACGCTTCCGACTGGTATTTATATGGATCAGTTGAGCTACCTGTACATTGTTTGCAACAATCTGAAGATAGCTCAATTATTTCAAATATAACTATTAGTTTTAGGTTGGTTCTGTTATCAAATAGAATTAACTGATGCTGTGCGGATTGTCCTGCATTACAAAAACCATTTGAATTATTGAAATTAACTAGTGGCACAACACAAGCCTTACGAACTAGTAGTTACGGAATTTCTAGTAGTTTTGAAATGGTACATTCCAAAAGTTTAACGCTTTCCTAGCTTTCAGCACCGGAAATAAGCCGTTAAGGACATCTTTAACTTCGAATTACTTAATACCCTTAGAAAGTTTAGTATTTGTACTAAAGTTTTGCAAGCAACTGTGCTCTGTGTTTAAACAATGGTCTTGAGTTAGGGGTCTGTGAAATTATATTAGAACCCAATTACATATGCTAAGCGTCATTTCTACAAGAAATATGTAGTAGGTATTAAAAATAATTATTAAATAATTTATCCCCTATTATTCTTTTTAGGGTTTTGACATCGGTTTCAAAACCCTTATGGGATCACTTTGGGTCTGTTTTGTGTTTTGAATCCTTAATATCTCAGAAACTACTACAGCTATTGGCTTGAAATTTGAAAAATAAATGAATAATCAAAATGAAGATTTTCAGTATAAATTTTGAAATCGAAATTTGAAATGGGACCCACAGCGTCAAAATTGGTATCAAATGAAAGGTATTGATTCGCACGTTCCAAAACAAAATTTTGATAGGTTTTATACTTTTCGAAATATTTCGAAAAAAGTCGAAAAATTGACCATTCCTCCCCCCCCCCCCCCCCCATCTCCGAAGATTGCAGAGTGATCGATAGTAGGTAGATAGATAAAGATTTTAGCTGACTGTTTTTTTTACCCACGCTTATAACTTTAGATCTCTTTCACAATAAGGTTTGCTGGAAGACAACTCTTTTGAGTAAAGCTCGCCTTTGCCATTATCTTACATCTAAATGTTTTTTTTTTTTTTGTAAATTTATCGTGCAAATTAAGAATAATGTATTGCAAAAAGCGCAGTAAGCGCCTTGGTCATATTAAATTTACTCTGGTTTACTTCAATCAAGGAAAACTATTCCTATATAAGGTCAAACAAAAAAGAAACTGGGACATAAACAACATTTGTCTCTTCCGCAAATAATAATTCAACTTTGATACAGAGCCATGAACTTGTAAATAATATTTCTTTCGCAAGGATAGACGAGATCATAGGTTATTTATTTGTAGTCCTATGTTTTTGAAAATAGTAAAGCTTAAAACAGATTGAGGGTCTAGTTGGAAAACGATAGTCAAAGTTTTTGATAATTTTCAAGCAAACGCTAACCTCATGCACGTCCTAAGAGTTTTAGTTTTTGTACGATTTCTTAAACTGTTCATATCGTATAGCCGTGTGGATCGTACTAGATGTTCACACTAGACAGCGGTAGACGGATTACCATTGTCTTTAACAATAATAAAATCACATCAAACTTAGTCCATCCGACGTTTTTGCTTCGCGTACTTACGGTGCGTAGCGTGGGATTAGCCTAGCTTTTAGCTGTAGGGATCTTATTTACACTGGGATTAGATGCTCATACTAGATAGCGCTAGTTTGTTTTATTGTTAACATGCTGGATGGAGATGGAAAAAATATAGACCATTCCTTTTATGATAAAAAGTTTCAACCGAAAGTTTGAACAACTTTTCTTTTCTCGTGTTATGCGATAAATCAAAAGTGGAATTTGCAAAGAGCATTAACTTATACAGTCGTTCAACTTCAAAGTACGAGTAAAACGAAAAGTTTAACATGGGAGAAAAGTGTTTGGTGAAATCAGGCCTAAGCTTTGTTTCCTATCTGCCGATGCTACAGCATACATAGTGATGTGTGTTGATGGCAAATGTTCTGTTCGAAATTCGAATAAAACTTTCGCAAGCTAGAATAAATTCCACCCAGATAACTGGTTGTCTCAGCCGAAAATTCATTCCACGCTGACAACCACCCGTCTATGGTTGTACGGGCGTGACTTACTGAATAATGTGTATACTGGGTTAAGAACGCATTAATTATGGATAACTTCTTATTATTCGTATATCAGTCATCTAGTACCCATAACACAATCTCTGCTTAGCTTGGGGCAAGATGATGCTGTGTGGATTGTCCAGCATTATTATTATTATTATTAAGAAAACGGTTTTGAGCCTTGGTTTCGAATGTGACCGAAGCGAAATTATTAAGCTCGGACATTGAAGGTTGTCAAGTCTTAGGTCAGCAAACCCTTGAGACCTAAGTCGTAGTTAAACTTTGTAACTGAGACTGAGATATCCTTCATTATTATGCATGGTCATGCCTATGGCATTATGCCTGGTAGACCCTGATACGGTCTTTTGGTATTTTTTTATGAAAAGACATGAACATGGAGCACATCAATACCAGTCGGAAGTCTCCCCAAGAAGCTGGCTGCATTGCCACGCTTTATGGCAATGCTGATGTGGTTCGCCAGATCCTGAGATCAGCTCTCGGTTCACACGTTGCTTCGACCAGACGCTTACATAATTTAAGAGTAATTTTATTTCCAAAATGGCAAAGAAATCCTTCAAGAATAATCTCAAAATATCAAACTGAGAGTAAATTTATTGAAATGCGTCCAGCATTCTGAGGAAATTGGCATACTTCGGCCTATCCTTTAAATGCAAATAGAGGTATAATAACCCCGAAAGTGGAATTACTCGACTGAAATATGGATTTTTTGCGCAAATTTGCATGGGATACGACGTAAGAACATTTTGTCTCTGCATAATTTGTTGGAGATTTTGAACGAAAACATATTTTTCTGAGAATTTCTAGTGTCTTGTTAGATTATACCACATCTAAAATATATAAGAAAGTCGTGTTTCTATTTATAACTCAATACGGGTAAACCAATGTGGCTGAAAATTGGTGGTAGCTTAAAACCAGTAACACCGATAAACGATACTTTACAAGTAAAATAGTTAAAATACTTTTTAGAACTTTTACCGAACAGTTTATTTATATTTAACAAATAATTAATCGAAAATCTGTTTAACATACGCGTGCCTGGGTTGAGAATCATCTCAAATGTGGTACACATAGGTTAGTAGTCAATAGTTCAACAACTATTTTGAACCATTTACTTTCCGGCTTTTTTATTTACTATCAGATTAAAATACAAAATAATAATAATAATAAATAAAATAGATAGTTCAAAATTGTTGTTGAACTATACATACATGCCGGATATATATACGCCGGACATATGTGCACAGATATGTGTAAACTAGCTAAAACAATGAAATTTTGCTCATTCGGGTATCTACTCCTACATCATTCAGCGCAAACGGTAATATCAACTTACGCTATTACAATTCAATACTATCTTCGACAAAATGGGATTCCAAGGAGATGCGAAAAAAACAATGAAGCCGTGTCGGGATTTATAATAAAATGGCACCGGGTGGCGAGACACGGTGCAAGTTAGTGTTGTAGAGCGATCATGGTTTTATTGAACGCCCTTGTATTTTAAAAGCTTCTCTAGGGCTTTATTTATCTATTTACTTACATTTATTTTTGCACACATTTATGATACAAAAACTAAAAGGTGGGCATATGCCGGCATTATCTACCTGCCAACCACACATGGTAGAACCAAAAACAAAAGGCGTGCTAAAAGAAAAACTAAGCTAGATAATAAGGCTAATTACAGATAAAACTACAGCAATATAATACTCAACGTACATTATACAATCTTAATATAGTTATATATTTTATTACTATACTTACAGATTTGAGGACAAAGTGGAAAAAAGATGGCTTCAATATCTTCGGGCAGCTATCCAAGTATGTTTTCTGACGTATAACTAAGTAAGAGCAACAAAGTTTTTAAAAAAATTGTGTTTTTAACACTATAAATACAAGAAATAAGAACCCATTACAATCATACATAACATAAGGTAGGGAAATCATTTATGAGCAATTGCGTGCCTTTCTATAAGCTTCTATAAGCTTCCATCTGAGCAAACTGAGCAACTGATTCCCCTATTCGTTTTAAACAGTACATAATATATGTTAAAGAAAACCGATAGATAACATCTTTGATGATGCCGCTCAATTCCACACTGATATTAAAAAGTAAGAAATAATGTTTCGCTTAGCTTTTGAATAAAATAATTATTAATGATGCAAGACAATCACATAGCATAATCTAGCCCCAAGCTAAGCAGAGCTTGTTTTAATAAAGTCTTTACCTATAATAAATCGAATCGGTGATATATTTTGCCAGCTTTATTATGTTACTAACCTTTCAAATCCTTCAAAGGTGTTTATGCCTATTCTCATAGTGAGTACATATATTGTATATCACAGTCACTGTTATTAACTACGTTACACGATTCGTTCCAATATAACCCGAATTCCAAATATTCAAAAGTCTGAAAAAATACTCGTCGTGATGCTATTCTGTGCCACAAAAAATCGGTGTGAGATACATTTTTATCGTAATATTGGAAATGATCGACTGAATTTTTATATGCTTATAGATTTGTCGAACAGCCTGCTCTACGGGCAACCAGTCACCATCAACTTATCAGGGCCAATGGAACATCTATCAGTTCCCAATCATACTTTCAGGGTGGTTTTTAAATCTGTGAAATGTTCCAGTTTTCACCAACTGAATGTAGTACAATATTGTTTTTATTGATCTGTCTGATTGCTTTGAATATTTTTGTATTTACGGAGGCCCTATATTTGGCGATAATTTTAAGATATCGCCGCTGAGTCCGCCGCGATTCAGACAAAAAACTACTAATTGGTGAATGGTGTTACCCTCCTTAGTAAAATTGGTGTTCTTCGTGACAATTACCACCTCAAGTTGGAAGCTTAATTTTCGGTTGTTTCACAGTGAGTCGCAACAGTGTATGCCTTAACGACCCCCCAAGGAGCTTTCTTTACGACATCTTCTCATACAAGCGAACTATTTCATGAGATAATCTTTATGATGCCCGGAAGATGAAAGTTTACGGATTATAAACTACGAGTTAGCTAAATTGAATTAAAATTGCGCGTACCATAGAAGATAATATAGTTTTATAAAAAGTTTATATATTTTTAAATAATGTTGTAACCGCTTGTTGTTAGAATATAATAAATCTTCTATACATCGATTCCATGTACGTTCGCAGGCAGCAATCAACCACACCATTACAACAACCAACGACGAAGTCAACGACGTCATGGTAGGTAGCATAGTTATCCAAAACT
This sequence comes from Eupithecia pulchellata, assembly GCA_963931895.1. NCBI lineage: Eukaryota > Metazoa > Arthropoda > Insecta > Lepidoptera > Geometridae > Eupithecia > Eupithecia pulchellata. Next base: position 5,200,180 of record OZ007541.1, on the reverse strand, counting down.
CTTTACTTTTGGGTAGACGTACAATTTGTCCGAGAGAGTACGTCGTTACTTTTCAAAGCTTTCGAATTGGAATATAAACATCCAGTTTATAAGGTCAATGACTTTTTGGAAACATTATATAATATGTCTACTTTCTTACATTATTATATTGTCATTATTTGTTATTATTTGTTATTATTATATCATATCTAGTTTATTCACTTAGTAGTTTAAAAGGAGACTAGATTTCGCCTAGCTAGTTACCTGTGATTACTGTTACATTGTGATTATAACTCATCTTTACATATCAAATTACTTCCACATTACTCTAAGGTAAATTTTGTTGTAAAATATAAAAATATATCATAGCATTACTAGTTTAAAGCTAGAAAAAGACTGAGCCCACGTTACGCAACGCGAAGCTTTATGAGATATACGCTTTAATTTGAATAAAAAAGATAACCTAGGGACGCTACGCCATAGGTACGTTCCTACATTTTTAGCGTACGTCACGTAGCGTAGGCTCAGTCTGTTTCTAGCATAAACATAAGATGTTAGAGGTATACTCTAAACAGACATCATAGTATAACGTCCTTAGTTTTAGATCAGAGCCCTGAGTTCAGTTTGAGGATAACAGATTTCCTATCCAGAAGCTATTGAGACGTCTCACTTTTCTATAAGATTTACTACAACTAAATCTGATAGAACACTGAGAATATAGTTATATACCTCTAGAATGTGTAGAATGTCATAGTATAGAATGTAGTTAATATATCATAGTATAGAAAGTAGTTAATATATAGCCTTTTAAGTCGACAGAGAACTACGCAAATCTCATACACAAAGGAAGGTGACGATGACGTCTCGATACTTTCGTCGAAATCAAGGCTCAGGTCGTACACTTTTTTATCATTTTTGACACTTACCTACCACCGTACTAAATGCTTACCACTTTCACTAGCTTCATTGCTGAGTAGAATCTTGAGAAGAATTAGCTTAGTTCCTCAGGTCATGGAGGCGAGAGAGTACAAAGTGGAATGCACATATTCCTTCGCCTGCATGGCCTCAGGAGCGAAGCATCGCCGAGCTTCTTTCTTCGATAATTAACATCTAATAAAATCCTCAAAAAATTGTTACATGTAAATATTAAATTTCTATAAATAAACAAATAATGCTGGACAATCCAAACAATATCATCAAGCTCAAAGTTAAGCAGAGCTTGTGTTATGGGTACTAGATGACTGATATATTTAATAAAATATATTACATACATAAATATTTTTTAAAAAGACCAGTACACCCTGAACAAATAATTACAGGTCGTACAAATATTTATCTTGAGGCGGGAATCGAACCCGTAACCTGCTGCGTCACAGACGGACCTTTGCCCATCGCGCCACATATGTCGTCAAATATGCATTTTTATCTTAAAGATCAAATATTGATTTAGTAACACATATTCTGTGGCACTTTATAACTATTTATGAATTAGCTTATCTGGTAACACTGTTAACCCTCAACGTCACATAGAATTTTTACAGCCCATAACCAAACGGTGAGAATCCCAACAATTTACATAAACGCTTTATTCATGCCATAAATTTAAAATATGACGCGTTTCGCTGAGAAACAAAACATTTCGCAAAACAGCGGATGCCCATAGCTCACTGTCTCGCAGGAAGTCAAAATCTCTACTTTTCTCACCCCGTATAATTTGCTAATCAACTAAAGCTTACTCAGAGCTTCCAACAAAATAGACTTAGACTGTTTGTAGATTGGTATAAGGTTGGTATAGGCTTGCTTTGCTAAGCATAAAATTAACCATGAAAAGAGAAAAACTGGTTACATATTTTTAGCTATCCAAAAAGGTGCTATAATATATGATCTAGGCATCTTTGTATGATTTTTTTAAAAATAGAATATAAAAGAACACGGGGAGGAAGATTCAACGTAACAGTATTTATCGGAGAAAATAAAAACTCAATTTGACTTCATGGAATCAATTTTTTATACAAATCTCATCTCGATGTTAAAGGTTAGTCCGATAGGTTTTATCTTTCTATAAAAGCTCAATATAATACAAATTATGCTACACGCTCCTACCCGATGAGCAGTTCGGTTTCCGATAGGCTTGTTCTTGCTCGGTCAGTGACAGGATCGCTCCGTACTAGTACATTTGCATTAATGTACTACTTCGGACTTCTAGTTCTATTAGTACATTTAGTACCTCGCTCACCAACATTTTTGTGTCATACAAATCTATTGTACCTACCTTTATCAAGCTAAATAAATTACTTAGGTACTTATATCTAGGTATTATTGCAAATATTATAAGTCCAGCCAAATTCGATGCGAAATATTCGTAAACAAACCATATACATAAGTAACCTTAAAATTGATTTGATTTACCTAATGCCGTGTTTTTGTACTAAAATTTTGCAGCATTTTAATAATGTTAGTCGTATACTTCGACCAAACTAAGTTTGCACCTCGCTGGAATGCGGCGCCCTGCCCGCATTCCAGCGAGGTGCAAACTTAGCTTGGTCGAGTTGTAAAGAACGAATTATATCTCCATCTCTTTTGCACTACAGTGGATTATCGCTGTATGTCTTTGTTTTGCAATTCAATCGGTCACTACATGTTTCCTTTAGTACATGTACTAGTATGATACTACTGAACTAGAGATCAAAATGCATATCTCCGTCTCTTTTAGTACCGCGGATTTATGCGCTGTCTATCTTTCTTTAGTTCATGTACTATTATGATACTACTGAACTAGAGATCAAAATGCATATCTCCGTCTCTTTTAGTACCGCGGATTTATGCGCTGTCTATCTCTTTCCTTCGTTAATAGTTCTTTTTCTTCATGTTATCAGATTTTAATCTTTATGACATAGAAAATAGGGTCTTTTTATTATTGTGGTTCCGCGATTTCGTGACTGAAGAGCAAGTGAACTAGAGTACTATTAGGAACGAGTTATGCTGAATAGTTCGTACTAGTTCACTAGTGGGAACTAATTCATTTTAGTTCATCATTCCTGAACTACACAAGTCTAGTTTCCGAGCTCATCACTCTTGTCCCCAACAGGTGCTCCGCATCACGGAGCACATCCAATCCATGTGGCATCACACCTGGCCCGCTAGCACGGGAGCTGTCTTCCTCGATGTAGCGAAAGCCTTCGACAAGGTCTGGCACAACGGCTTGATTTACAAGCTTTTCACGCTCGGTGTGCCGGACAGACTCGTACTCATCTTACGAGACTACTTGTTGAATCGTAGCTTCCGCTATCGCGTGGAGGGCACTCTCTCTGACCCCCGATCCATCCGAGCCGGAGTCCCACAGGGCTCCGTCCTTGCTCCGCTTCTTTTCACGCTGTACACCAGCGATATCCCCCGTCACCCGAAAGTAGAACTTGCCCTTTTCGCGGACGATACAGCACTGTACACATCCGACTTGAATGCAAGCCGGGTGAGTATAAGGTTGCAGGCCGCACTAGGCACACTAGGTGCCTGGTTTAGAAAGTGGCGCATAGAAGTGAATCCGACGAAAAGTGCAGCAGTGTACTTTTCACGGAATTACTCTAAGCCCAGACCCCTTACCCTATTTGGTAAACCCATTCCCTGGGCCAAGACAGCCAAATACTTAGGGGTGATCTTAGATCACCGCCTCAGCTTCAAACCCCACATTCGCGCTGTAACCAACCGTGCAAAGTTTATACTTAGCCGGCTGAACAGCCTCCTACGAGCGAAGAGTAAAATGTCCCTTAGAAATAAGGTGACACTTTACAAAGCGGTCGTACGTCCTATTATGACCTACTCCTCAGTGGTATTTGGCCATTCGGTCAATATCCGCCACCTTCAGGTTGTCCAAAATAGATTTCTCCGCAAAGCCACGGGCTGCCCGTGGTACATGCGCAATAAAGACCTCCATCGAGATCTCAAACTCGAGTCCATTGCCCACTTCATAAAGACTGCTTCCCAGCGTCATTATGAAGCGGCAGCTGATCACTACAATCCCCTGATTTCCACCATTCCCGATTATCCCGTGGATAATCCGCCCACGAGTTCTCTCCTCCATAGACCGAGACACGTTCTCGGTGACCCCGTTGACCCAATCACCGCCGCTAACCCGGAGGTGACGTCAACTAGTACCGACTCGCTTCCGCACACTACACACACGACCAAAAACCGACCCCGCCGGATGCGGGGTCGAAGAATTCCCCGCTTCCGCCCATAGGTGCACTTGTGCACCTAGGCGAAACCTCCATACCCTCTTGTAGCATCTGGCAACAGCCCAAGCCGAGGTTCGCACCTAAGTGGTGGCCCTTGCGCGTGTTGCCCCAACCTAACTCTACCGGTGTGGCGCCCTCTGCGCCCGCCAAAAGTCCGGTAACGCTGTCATGGCCATCTGCGGTCAACAGCATTAAAGTCCATTCGAAAAAAAAAATAAAAAAATTATGCTACATATTTTTCAGGAATGTTCTTTTTCAAAATTACGGGAAACGGTATTAAGATTTTTAAAGCTCTTCTTGGCATAAACAGGCTTAAGCGGGATTATAGGCCTCCTCATCGATTTCGATGACGGCGACCCAGTCTATTACGGATTAATTTTTCTCTTATCATGAGCCCTTATATGGCTCGCCAGACCGAACTTTGTTTTGAACACCCTACGACACGCATGGCAGTAGAGTTGACCCTCAGAGTTATATGTGTACGTGTAGGAGGGCTTAGGCCTCTCTTTATGTCTCTGGCGTTTCGCGTCTAATGTCTCGAGGCGATTTTCTTCAAATGCTCTAATGCTGGTGCAGATAGTAGATCGCCAAGATGACCTCCGGGAAGCAAGCTCCTCCCAACACCCCGGGTCAATGTCGCATGTGGTGAGGTGTCTTTTGAACACATCCTTGTAACGCAGATGCTGACCGCCGTGTCTCCGCTTACCTTCTGCCATCTCCGAGTAAAAGACAGCCTTAGGCAACCGGCGATCATCCATACGGTGGACATGCCCACACCACCTTAGTTGCCGTTGCATCAGAAGTGCTTCCATGTCATACATTCCGGAACGACGCAGAACTTCAGTGTTAGGAATACGGTCCTGCCACTTGATCTTCAAGATAGATCTTAGACACCTGAGGTGGTATGTGTCAAGCTTTTTTATGTCGGGCTTGTAAAGGCACCATGTCTCTGCTCCATATAACAGGACGGGGATGATTAGCGCCTTGTAGACACTTATTTTCGTTTCTAGCTTGAGATCATGGGACTTCCATACACGATCAGTGAGTCGTCCAATGTTGGCAGCGGCGTTTGCAATGCGCGATGGTATCTCCGAAGCCAAAGTGTTATCGCATCGAATAGTACTTCCAAGATATTTAAAGTGAAGAACTTCTTCCAGTGGTTTCCCGTCCAGATTCAGTGTACTTGTGTCAGCGTTGCTGCCTCTTGGTGGCTGTTTGAGGACTTGTGTCTTGGAAGAACTAATAACAAGTCCAAATCGCTGACAGGATAGATGAAGCGCGTCAACGTAGCTTTGGAGATGCGTCATATTGTCAGACATAAGGCATACGTCGTCAGCGTAAAGTATCTCCGTTATGGATATTCTTTCGATTCTGGTTTTGGCTCTGAATCTCACAATATCAAAAACGCCCTTTTCAGTTTTTACATTCAATTGGATTTGGTTGCCACAATACTTCAGTGCATCGTTCATGACAACAGCAAAGTAAATTGCAAATAGTGTGGGAGCCAAAACACATCCTTGCTTGACTCCGCTTGTGACTGCGATCTCTTCAGAAAGTTCGTTCTCATGCTGAACCTGCGCTTTCATACCAGCGTGAAATTGGCGAATAAGGTTGACAAACTTCTTCGGATACCCAGATTTTTGAAGAATAATCCAGAGGGCCTCACGTGGAACTCTATCAAATGCTTTCTCGAGATCGACAAAGCACATGTAGAGGGGCCGTTGATGTTCAAGGCTTTTCTCCTGGAGTTGCCTTACAACAGAGATAGCATCAATAGTTCCCCTGCCAGGACGGAAGCCACATTGGGTTTCAGGGAGGTTCTGTTCAGCTAGTTGGCTAAGACGGGCGTTAATAATGTGTGCTATGATTTTACCGGCACTGGATAAGAGCGATATTCCTCGGTAAGAGCTACAATCAGAGACATCTCCTTTTCCTTTATACAGCTTACAGATTACCGAATCTCTCCAGTCATGTGGAACCTGTTCAGACTCCCACACCTTTAAGGCAAGTTGGTATATTCTATGGACAATATGTTTTCCGCTGTATTTGTAGATTTCTGCTGGAAGTCTATCCATTCCTGGAGACTTTGAGTTTTTGAGACGATTTATTCCTTTTACGAACTCATCGAAAGTTGGTGGATCATCAAAATGTTGTTGAATTGGCAGTTCTTCAAGCGAGTTTATATAAGGCAGGCTAATACTGATTGTATCAGGGTTTAGGACATCATTAAAATGTTCCGCCCATCGCTTTAATACAGAGTTTTTCTCCATAATTCGGTGTTGTCTGTCTTTCGAGTAAATTGGAGCTGTTTTTCTTACCCGTGGACCAAATATAGATTGCATACCTTCAAAGAACCTGCCAGTTTGATGAGTATCAGCGTAGTGCTGTAATTCAGTAGCTTTATCTTTCCACCATTTATTCTTCAGCTCGCGAACCTTAGACCTTAGTTTATGCTGGACTTCTTTCTTACTGCGTGTATCCGTGGATTCAGAGCTGAGTTTATGCCTGTAACTTTCAAGAAGACCTCTGATGTCGTTATCAGATGCATCAAACCAGTCTTTGTTACTCTTCTGTGGCTTGCCGACTGTATACAAGGCGCAGGCATGTAGGTGTTTTGCAAGATATCGCCACTCATCATCCATCGTGTCAAACCCAGTGTGTGGAGTACTGGCAGAAAATTTTGTATCCAACGTATTACCTAGTTCTGGTGAGGTAATTAGTCTCGAGAAGGCTAGTTTTGGAGCAATTTTATTAGGTGCTCGTCGTGGAGCTTTAAGTTGGAGGCGCATCTTCGACCTGATTAGACGATGATCAGTCCAGCCCAGCGCCCCACGCATTGCTCTTGTTACAAGTAGGTACATCACGAATGTCTTTACGGCGAACAATGACGTAGTCTAGGAGGTGCCATTGCTTAGATCTGGGGTGAATCCACGAGGTTTTGTATTTGTTAGCAAGGCGGAAAAATGTATTTGTGATGCCAAGATCGAATTCAGCACACAGTGACAAAAGACGTAAACCATTGTCGTTACACTTACCAACGCCATGCCTGCCAAGAACACCGTTCCAGAGCTCGTAATCGGTACCAACACGAGCATTAAAGTCCCCCAGTAAAATTATTTTATCATCTTTGGGAATGCTTTCAAGAGCTTGATGAAGTTGTTGATAGAATACTTCCTTGTCATTCTCCGATGAAGGTAGAGTAGGTGCGTACACACTTAACAGGTGGACATGTTTGTTGTGTGTGATGGGTAGGCGTAGAGTCATGAGACGATCATTGACACCCTTCGGCAAGTCACTCAGATCTCTCACCAAACCATTACGAATGGCAAAGCCGACTCCATTACCCGCCCTCTCACCGGCAGGACGTCCGCTCCAATAGTAGGTATAGCCGCCAAGTTGTTCACAAAGCTCTCCGCAGTCGCTTAGATGAGTCTCACTAATTGCTGCTATATCAATCCTATATCGAGCCAACTCTCTGGCAATTAGAGCAGTTTTTCTCTCTGGACATAAGTTACGGTCATTATCTAATAGGGTTCGAACGTTCCATGTGGCTATGCAGAGTTCTTTGGTTGTTTTCTTTCGTCGTTGTATCTGTATTTTTTGACCGCGTTTGATGATGTCCAAGCGCCCGCGGTTAGGCACTTAGATGATGGATGAGACGGACTATGTTTGGGCCACCTTTTCTAGACCCCTCCTCTGTGCAGAGGAAAGCAGAGCGATCCTAAATAGGGCTGCTTTGTCACCAGTCGTGCTGCCGAACCTAGAGTCCCGCCTCGGTCGACTCCGGGAGCGACCACTCTCTCCTGGCCGCCTACGTGCAGGATGTCAACTAAGATCTTGGTACATCGATAGCTCAACCCCACCGCTTCCACCCCATCGCCGCAGGACTTTTAGAGCTCGAATCCGTTATGCATAGCTAGGGTCATCTGCGCGTGAATTTATTTATAGTGGACAAGCGGTTGCACGGGTACAAGTCCACTTCACTCGTCCCTACCCCTGTGGCCCAATGGTCCGGTAGACCGGTACAATTGGCAGAGGTCGAGGTGCAGCGGGGAGGCCGTATGACACTATATGAACTCTGTCAAACGCCCTTAAGGATTTTCCGCATTTTCCCTGCTACATCAATAGTATAGTGAGTTTCATATTGATGCAGACTTCTATTTCCCGGGAGTCGTCCGATTTACTTTTCTACCGTTGTTCGTAGACAGATTTTGGCTTACGATAGCTAAAGACCCCTATCGTCAACCTTAAGGCAATACACGATACCTATACACCTCGCCACCGAAGGTGGTCTGCGTAATAGCCAAGGTTCTTGCACTATTCGGGGTCAGCCGCGAAGACTTCAGTGCTGCGAGGCAGTGAAGTCCCCCCACCAGGTTTAGCCCATGAGCCGACATGGTTTCCAGGGTGTGGCCGCTGCGTGCAGTACAGCTACGGGGACCCACTGGTGGTACTTTGCAGGTTATTGACTGTTTTTATATCTCATCCCCTACCATTGCTGGCCGGCTAAGAGGTAGAGACGTCAATATCCCGCTACATACCCCAAAGCGGGATTATTAATATTGAAAACGGGTTTTTGGTATTTCCAACGGATTACGACGACGGAGGGTTTTAGCTGATTACGGAAAGATTTTTAACTCTAAAGTTCACGCGAATGAAATCGCGAGCGGATAAGCTAGTCAATTTATAAAAATCCAATGATTTCATTTTTTTTGATCTATGATCTCATTTTTTGTTCAATGAATCATTTTTTTAGTCAATTTAATGAATTACAAAAGCGGGGAAGGAAAATGATGATTCAAAATCGAGACGCGGTCTCTCGAAATTGTACCTGCCTAAGGGGTACATACAAATTGGTCCGATTCTTAAGTATAATAATCGAGTAGTTCCTGATTGCGATTAGACACTTTCATTCAAGGGCCACTGAGGCTATGCGGTTGTTGACATCGCCGTTGGTTATTGTGATGATGTGGTTGATGGCGGTGGCCGATGTGGCGTTGACGGTGGCATCACATTTTTTTTTTTAATTTTAACGTACTAGTTTTAATTGATAAACCCAAAAATATATGTACACCAACAAGGCTTTATCACTACCAAGGACTGTGCAATAAGCGCCTATTATTATCTTGGCCGTTGACGGCTTAACATGAACTAAAATTTGTCATTGATAAATAATTTTGTAATTACCCCCTAAGAGACAATAGGGTGCTTAGGGAAATTACTACCTTATCGCTTATTTTGTCGCTTCTAGTCATGGAGGCGATCTTGTATAGATAATTCCATAAAAATCATCAAAGGTAAGGAAGTCAATCAACCTCATTTCTTAAATTTAAATGCCCAAAAAAGCCCTAATTTCATTCGCCGACTTAGTTATTCTTCACCAATCACTGCGCGTTCTGCCGTTCGGAATTCAAGTCAAATTCTGCCAATTAAACGCTGAGCGTGGCCGGAAATGACAAATTGCAGGGCGGTAGTCCCCCCACTCCAATTTTGCTCTGTGAAAAGCCTTGGGGGACTTTGTTGCATCAGTTGGAGATGGGAGCGGGCTATATTCATAATTGGTTGTAGGCATTTGAAGCATTTGTTACTTAATTATTTTCTCAGTCTTAACATCTTATTCAGCGTTTTTCGATTTTTTCAAGACAGAAAACCGACTTTTTCATTTTTCTAGTGTCCTGCTATTAAGCATTTTTTTTTTGTTGTTTTGTTTTTCAATTTCATGCCCAAATTTTTAATGAACGCTAGGCCACATATCGATATATTTATAAGTATTTTTTCTTTATAAAAATGCAAATCGAAAGCCGCTTATTATAAACCTGTTATTATAGTTATAATTATTTTATTATTAAATGAGTTTCGGAGGTTTTCTTCACTTGACACGAATCACAGTAAAAATATCTACGACAACATTTACAAAACGATATAAACTGTAAATCAGGCCAAAGTAAATACGTGTCTATGCTATTTATAGACACAATCGTCCCGATGTGCATTTCCGCTCGACGCCATTTCCTTTTAGCAGTGCATAGATTTACAGTAAAACAACCTGCAGTGCAGAAGCTATACCATATTTAGTTCATAGACATAATTGTCGTGCAATACGTAAAAATTTAATATCAGTTTTGTGAGTAATTCAAATATTTTTATGAGTATTTTATGAAATTAAAAGAAGCACCAAGAAACTCCTTCACTTTTATTTCAAAGTGAGGAGTATATTTAGGGTATAACTAAAGCTCTATAAAGTATTAAGAGTTCTTTTCGCTACCAAGTCTGGAGACTGATTGCGGATGATCTCTCGTATTTTTCCCTCCAAAATCGCTTTCGCTCATTATGACGTCGAACAACCACAGACAAGACTGCACTGGCCAATTCAAAGACAAAATGGATAAAAACATGAGAAGTCGTTCACGGTCTACAAAGCAAATACGCAAATACATAATATCTTAAAATAATTAAATTAACCTTAGATAACTCGGATTATTATCTGCGTCTGGTCGAAGCGACGTAAAACCCGAGAGCTAGTCAGTATCTGGCGCAGCGCATTAGCATTGCCATACAGCGGGGCAATGTAGCCAGCATCTTGTGGACATTTCCGAACGTTATTGATATGGATCTGTTACGCTGTCTGTGGTTTTTTCAACAGTCTGGAGTTAGCTCAATTGTTTCAATTGTAAATATTAGTTCTAATTTTGTTATTTTATTGTAATTTTCTTTGTTATTAAATTTTTAACCCTTCAAAAAAGAATTATTATTGTTTTACCTTAAATACGAATAAATAAATAAATATTGCCGGACAATCCACACAGCATCATCTAGCCCCAAGCTAAGCAGAGCTTGTATTATGGGTACTAGATGACTGATATTCATAATACAATAGTATTAAATAGATAGATATTTTTTATTATACATAGAAAACAACCAGAACCCCGAACAAATATCTGCAGATCGTACAAATATTTGTGTGGGAATCGAACCCGCAACCTCCAGCGTCGCAGGCGGACCTTCGCCCACCGCGCCACAGTGGTCGTCAAACATACAAATCTTAAAAGACCTACATTTATACTTTTCAGAAGAATTAACGAAATCATCACAATTTTACTCACTAGCTGCATATCTAATGGCGTCGCATGAAATATTTCCTATTCATTCTTCTTCATGCTAGACTGTGTCACGAAGCGAGCGCCTGTACCGGAAGGATCCACTAGCCACTAGATTAGGTGCTCCATTGAGATTTCAAGTTGGAAATTAGCTCGGCTTCTGGGTTTTCCAGGGACGAGCGGAGAAGGCGGAAATACCGCGAAAAGAGGGTAGAGGTGCATATTGCTAGCGAGGTATGATCATATTATGTGTTTATGTATGGATCGCTTGAGTTACCTGTAGATTGTTTACAAAAGTCTGAAGTTAGCTAAATTGTTTCAATTGTAAAGACTAGTTGTAGCATAATAACTAGTCTTAATTCTTTGATTATAATTTTCTTTGTTAAAGCCCTACCAAAATTAGCGCCGCCACAGTTTTTTGTGATTATTATGTTCAACAGAGGAAATTGCAAAATTTTTAAATGGTATTTTGTTGGCTTGGGCTTGTCAGTTTTAAATAAATATATATTATTTCAGTTATCTATTTATAAGAAAAATATCTTCAGTTTTTGTTACACTATTTCTTCACAATAAAATATAAAAGAACCAACTCTTCCCGTGGGTGTCCTAAGAGGCGACTAAGGGAAACACACCGGGGGGCGGGTAGCAGCGCCTTCTGCAGAACAACTACACCTAAATGCGATCCCCAACTCTCATACCCAGCGTGAGGATTATGGGCAATAACCCCGAAATACTGATGCCATCTATGGCGCTCATTAGGGGAGGCCTATGTCCAGCAGTGGACTATTATAGGCTGGTGATGATGATGATGATGATATACTTAAGTTTTCTTTTATATATCTAGATACCTTTTTCTTTTATATATTTTGTTATTTCTGTTTTTTTTTTTTTTTTTTTATTTGCTTTTGGTGGCTATAGTATCGCTGCGGCCATTGATAGGCCTATTGTGATCGCCACTTCGTAGGTTCACCGCCGAAGATGCGGCGTTATAGTTCGCCACTTACCCTTGCAGCTACTAAGAACTGAAGGATTTTCTTCGGGGTGATGTCACGTAGTTCATCTGGGTTTAGCAGGTGCTTGCCCAGAATGATGCTACGTTTATGCATCAATGCTCCACATTCTCCTAGAAGATGGAGGGGCGATTCTTCCGCCTCCTCACAAAATCTGCAGGATTTTGTATCGCTTAGCCCCAGTTTGAACATGTGCTTGTTAAGGCGACAATGTCCAGTTAGGGCTCTTGTTATGATGCGAAGGTTGTTTCTGTTTAGCGCTAGGATTTGGTTGGTGTACCATTTATCGAAGGCTTTTACCAGAAACTTAGAGTGATCCATGCCCGAGGAATTTTTCCAGAGTTTGGTTGACTCCTCGTAGCAAACGTTCAGTAGGGTTCTTTGAGCCAGGCTCTTTGGTATGCCACAGAAAGGCTCAGGGCCGAACCGAGTCCCCATGGCCCCGGACCGTGCGAGCTCGTCGGCATTCTCATTGCCGTTGATACCCGCGTGACCCGGTACCCATCTTAAGACAACTCGGTTTTTCGAACCCAGAGCATTCAGGCGTGACATGCAGTCCTCAACTAGCCTTGACGTGATGATCGACGAGTCCAGTGCTAGAAGAGCAGCCTGGCTATCAGAGTTGATATATTATATTGTTTGGTTGGAGTATCGCTTTTGCAGGTTTATGTCTGCGCATTCGAGAATGGCGAACACTTCTGCTTGGAAAATGGAGGCGTATATACCCAGGTTTATGCTACCAGCGAATTTGGGTCGCTCTCCATAAATTCCGCAGCCTACATCCAGTCCCATTTTGGAACCATCCGTGTACCAATTCAGGCACCCGTCCTTCCAGAGTAGCTGGCTATTCGACCAGTCTTCTCTAGAAGGTAGTTCCACTTTAAAGTGTTTTTCAAACACATGGCGTGGAAGCATGACGTCCGTTGTCATGCTCAAAATGGGAGATTCCAGGATTGAGTCATGTAGAGACCTCAATCTCTGGGAGAGCCAGTTTCTTCTCCCCGTAGCGCTAGCCCTATACATGCTGGTCTTTGCCTCCTTGTGTAAATATAAATGAAGTGGGGGTAGTCCCAGCAATGCATTTAGTGCCATGCCAGGTGAGGTGGACATGGCTCCCGTAGCCATGAGGCAGGCAGTCCTTTGAAGGCTGCTCAGTTTGGTGATTGCGGTCGACTGAAAGGCTTTGTAGTACCATACCATGGAGGCGTATGTTATTGTCGGCCTCACAATGGCATTGTACAGCCAGTTATTTCTGTTTCTATCAAAATAAATATAATTATGTTCATTTCATTTCATGATTGTAAAAGGTTGAACTTATATTGAACTCTTAACAAATGTGCACTCGTAGAAACAGATCGATGAGTGGGTATTGATAAATGAACGTAGCTTTGTACAGAAAGATATGATTAGAATAAATAAGAGATACTTAAAATCGAACTAATAATGGAGAACGCCATGTACAGCTATAAAAGCCAAATATATCATAAAAAGTACAGATATTTGGAAATTAAACCGAATTTGTTTTCGAAAAAAAATGCTTTGTGAACAGTTAATTATTGTTTAGTAAGTATTTTGTTTATTCTGAATAAATAAACTCCAATCAGTGATAATTTGTCCAGAAACCTAGACATTTGCCCGTCAGCAACGAAATAACAACGTTAACCGCGAACGCGAAATGCAAACGCGTTCTAATTAGAAGCATGAATGTGATACTTTAATCTAACATATTTTCATTGACCTAAGTGACGCGGTAGCCTAAGTTCCGGCTACGACATAGGAGGTTGCGGATCCTATTCGTGCTTCTGGACCAATGTTAGCATGGTCTGCAGATATTGGTTCGGGTCTTACCTGTGTATGGTAAATATATATATATATATATATATATATGTATGTTATGTATTGTATTATGTTTATCAGTTATTTAGTCGCAATGTAGCTAATTATCTTTACCTCTTTTAATATAAATAGTTCTAGGCCTGCAGTTAAGAAAGGTGACGTTGTAAACCGTACACACCAACAATGTAGAAGAGCTCCCCATCTATACTAATATTATAAAGAGGAAAGATTTGATTGTTTGTTTGTTTGTATGTTTGTTTGTTTGTTTGTTTGTTTGAATTGAATAGGCTCCGAAACTACTGAACCGAGTTAAAAAATTCTTTCACCATTAGAATCCTTAATTTTCCGTGATGAACATAGGCTATATAATATTTTCAAAAAAGTTAGGGATCCGCATGAAAAATTCAATAATTGAACCGTGGGCTGTATATTCAACCTCTTTTTCTATTATGGCGCGTCAGAATAGAAAAAGAGGTTGTATAGCGCACGGTGCTTGCTTTTTCTCTACGGCCAGTGTCAGTTTTGGAATGTCGAGTCAATGTCAAAAAACCCAATGCTTTAAAAAAGTAAAGATCCGTATGAAAACTGTGAAACCCATCGTTTTAGTGTGTATAATTTCTGAAATTTTTGTTTAATACCCGTGCGAAGCCGGGGCGGGCTGCTAGTGGTATATAATTTAACTAACGGTAGGCAGATAGTAGCTTAACATATTAAAGATTTATTAATCGCATATATTTTTTTTTTATTTTCCCGACGTTTGCATCGCGTTGCAGCGATAGTTCATCCAGTTGTTAGTAAATATGTAAAAGTTTATTTTCATTATTTTTTTTACTAAAACTTAAATCCTCGTCACTGAAATGTCGAGCGTCATCGTAAGTATAATCAGCAAATAATTTTCTTCAAGTTTCATTTGCCACATTATAAAAGACAGACACGGTAACATTATTTACATATTTACTGTGTATGAATTCATGTTATTTTTTTAACAAGTAATTTGTTCCGTTTTCTTGTAGCTTGGATAATTTAGGATACATTATATCCTAAGTTTTACAAACCTCTCACGAGCACCACAATCTTGCAAAACAAGATAACTAGCTTACTTAAATTAAATTTAAACCATTTAATTTAAACTGTAATATGTTATTTTGCACGAGAAAATAAATATAATATTAAATTAATCAGTTCAATTAGTTAGTGTAATTTAAATAATCCTTAAAAAACCAGAATTAGTTAATCCAGTCCACAGTATATTTTTCGTTTCCAATACCCTCATGTCTACGATGAGTTCAGGTAACTCTCCCAACAGCGGGCCATTGCTAGTGTACCGTTATTATCCAATTACTCGTTTCATTACCCGAGGGGTTGTTAGCAATAACTTCGAGCTGAGTCGTTTGTCTAAGGGATTGATTTAGGGTCGTCATTGTAATAAGGTAGCGGTGAAGGAGGTTGCATGTGGTTTCAATGTTGAAGCTTTAACAGATTGGGTTGGATTAAGTGAACCCGGAAATGATTCAAGTTGGTTTTATGTAAACTACATTACCACCTGATACATGAACCTAAAAAAAAATCATTTTTAGGTTCATTCAACTTGAATGACTTTAGGGTTCACCTAATACATTACAATGGCCAGCATATTAATATTATTCATGAGACAAAACTATCATCTGGCTGAAGAGAACTTTTACCCCAGCTGTGGGATGCTGGTGAAAGACTTCGACTATTATGTCTCTAGCCAAGCCTGTACCTACTCATTTAAATAAATGGGTTCATCAGACTTTTATCACCATTTTAAAACACTGCACTGTTTTAAAATAATTTACTTGGCACAATAGTGAAAACAAAACTTCAATACATCGCTTCAGTCCGAATGGGCAATTTTCAATGAACCTTCAGAGCTCACGATTCAATAAACTACCCAATGATGAGGAACTTGGAACACTGAACATTGTTTTCACCGACTTTAAAAAAAGGATGAGGCTCGATTGTTCAGCTGCAAGTTTTTATAATATTTTCGGTTTTCTGTCAATTATGGACGGTTTTCGAAAGTTATTTCATGGGGAATGATTCGAAGTGGTCAAATAAAATGTTTATTTCTGATTAAAATAATTTCTGACCTAAACGGAGACCGCTTAAGTAAAGTGGGATATCAAATATAATGTTTGTACAATTCAAAATTGATTTAAAAATTTTGTAGATTTTGTAATATTTTTAAAAAGCTCCATAGATCCAAAACATACGAAGTTGTCCAAACTTCGTAGGTTTCAATTAGCAATCCATATGAAATGTTGGTATGGATTTATTCTTTACAGGACAAAAACCTTAAAATGGTCTAAATTGTCTAGTGGAATATTTTTTAATTGAGTGGAAAGAAATTGTATTTAGATTTGTGTCATAATATTTTTTTTTCTTTTGGAAATACATTGAAAAGAGTCAAAAAATTTACCACACTTACTCCCTAATCTCTTATTAACTCGTATTTACAAATAGTATTAAAATACTAGTACTAAAATACTTAGTAATAAAATACATAATTGATAAAAGTTCAAACCCCCGAGTTACACTCGCATTTAATGGACCTTGCTAGCAAAGAGAGCTCTGTGTGTCAAGCATTTCTGACATTTCTTGCTAGAGTTGCTTTTCAATATTTTTCTTGTAAACAGTGTAAATCTCGCCTCTCCCTCCGGGGCCTTAAGCAGCAATCGTAACTGACTAGCGATAACCGAGCGCTCCTATTTTCTCGTTATAAAGAAAATATGACTTACAAGATTTTAAAAAGAGAAATGTTTAACGTTATATGAAACTGTTCATCTCCAGAGAAACATGTCTTGCAATAGAAACTGAGTAGAAATCTGCTGGATATACAAATTTCAGATGTGAGAGTGAGTGAGAGATATTAACTTTGTTTTTTTTTATTCTTAATGAAATTGCAGCCACAAAACAGGAGGATTGATTATATCACGAACCCTTCCTAAATGCAGGTAATTTATTATTAGCTATGTAGTAAAAATAAGTAAGGATTACAACTTTTGTGTCAATATTTTATTTCCTGCTTCAAGTTCCTATTGTTTTAGGTTTACCCTTTATGGTATTATTTGGCTTAAATTATTTATTTACTGACCATTAACTCGTAATCCCTGCTTTTAGTATTGTTTTCAGTTTTCCTTTTATGGCATTATTTGACTGAAATTATTTATTTACAAACGTATAGCTTTGGTCCAAAAGTTTTGGTCCAAAATCACAACAGTATTCTAATAAAGAAGGCTTATGTACCCCTTGCTAAGCTTACCTTTGTCTTTCTCCCACTGCTCTGATCCCCTTGTGTTTTGCAATGCTGGAGGGTACGAGTATAACATAATTCTTTCTTCGTAAGGCTATATTATACTCCATTTTATTATGAAATGGACGTATGACTGGCACAGCGTATCAGTATTGCCATACAGCGGGACAAGTTTCAAGGAAGTTTCAGCCATAGTTTCAGGGATGATTTTAATTGGTATTGATGTGGATCAGTTGAGCTATTTCTAAATTGTTTGCAACCGTCTCCAGTTAGTTTAACTGTATAAATTTTTTATTTAGTTCTGATTTCTCTCAATTATATAGCTGTTAATTTATCTATCAATGAAGTACAATATACAGAAATTTTTAACACAACATAACACACAGAGGATCACAACATAATGCTAGTAACTGTAATCATTTTGAAAATAATACAGATATAGTTACAAAACTTTGAATGTGTCATGAGTAACTTTTCCATCGTTATATTTTGGCCCTTTGTATAAAATCATACCTTCATAATTTGTATTTTCCAAGTGCAATAAATATCTCGCTAACAGCGTGGCCTCGACAACGTTGCTGCAAATTTATTGCTCTCTGCTCCACGACAAAAAACAATGCAGAAGATGCAACAGAATTCAAAAATTATAATCCCTTTACTTCGTTTAAAACTCTAGACAGAATCAGCGACTTCTGGCTCTTTTTGTCTGGGTTTTATTACATTTATTTTCCGCTAGCTTTCATATTTCTGGGAACAAAGACTCTGTAACGGAGAAGTATCAATTTCCAATTACAGGATAAGATTGAGATTTGGTGCCAATGGACTAGACATTTTTGCAGTATGGCCTTCTCAAAATGAGAATATTATCATCATTTAGGTTAGGTTACAGAGAGAAGTTACAGTTACTGTTGTAATTTCGGACCGTAACTATGATTTTGACTTATTATGGGAGGTAACTATTTATTTGACGTAATTTTCGAACAGAAACCATATTATATTGTGATTATGAATGACGATGGTGACTATTGTGAGACGATGGGGATAGGCGGGTCTCAAGTAAGATTAAGACGCAGAAAACTATGCGAGAGACATTGGCATTGTCGCTTTTAACACGAGACCTGTGAAATAACCAGCATTTTTTGTGGACAATAAGACAATGAGCGGTATTTTTATCGTTAAAAAAATCCTTTCAAAACTGTCAAATGCTGGCATTGTTTAGTAACAGTTTTTGTATCACTGTATCTCGAAATTCATTTATTTTATTTATTTGTTCCAGCTATGCACTGAAAACGCCATCTCACTGATACGAATTTTAGATGCCACGGGATTTGCTAAGAATGTTCTACGAGAGTGCTACGAGAGCTCTACGAGCTACGATACTGCTACGAAACTGCTACGACACCGCTACGAGCGAACGTTAGAACTCTATTCTACGTGACGCTGGACCCGTAGCTCGGTAAAACTGAGTGTAATACGTGTTTGGGTTCTTTCACTTTAATAATTCTAATTCTCGTTCCACAAAGGGAATTCAGTCAGATTTTATAAGAGTCATGCCAAAAGAGAGTTTGTATTATGAAATAGTCATAAACTTGATAAATAAAATAAATATGTACTCATATTCGACTTTGTACTTTCTTCTTTGTCTTATTTCATATGTACAAAGGAAATGACTATCGACGACTATCCAGAAATAAAGCCGCATGAAACATGGTTAGGTATACCTAAGTATTTTATACTACGCACAGTAGTTCCTCTCAAACAAGTACGAGGGCTACAAGACAGGAAATGTACAGAATGGACTCGAAAACAAAGGAAGTATTCTTATGATAATGCATACAGCCTATACTGAGGCCTCAGGTTTTTAGTAGATGGAACTCATGGTGGCTATTGAATTGCCTACTTTACCCACCATGCGGTCGTTCTTCGTGTGAGACCCTTTAAAACTTGTACGGTGAAAGCGCACTATTCGCTCGCGTCAGCATTTTTACCTTACTGTCGCAATATCAACGCGCGCGCTCACATCAGTTCATGTTAGCCTTTCACACCGTGTAAGACCTTACAAAATTTGTGTGATTTTATTTAAAATTTAAATAATTATAGTTTACTAATCATTTCATGTCAGTTGGTAGATATTGATGACCTAGAACACCGAGTTACTTTAAGGTTACTCATGATGCCTATTGATAAAACGGTAAACAAAGATGGCAGTGTCCTAATCGATTCTATTAATAAAATGCGACAAAACCGAGATTTTTTTACGTTGGCTAAATTTTTTTTCTTTGCTCGGAAGGTGTAGTAGATATTAAAGGAAATAATAATTTTAGGTGAAAATTACATGTGTAAAGTATGAGTCTTATTCTTGTACCTACGTCTAGTATGAGCTCGCAAAATACCAAAACTTATAATCGAGAAAGGAACTGTTTACTATAGCCTACTTGTCAAAGTTGATGGGGACTCATATTGCCAATAAGCAACAAATCACTGACTACCACTCGAAAACTATAATCGAGTGCCTTAGAAATGATTGGACCGCTGTCATAATACAAAAAGTAGTTATCTCAGTATTAGGGAGTAGCGCAGCCAATATCTTAATGTATGGAAGGAATCGTATACATTTATAATTTTCGTAAACTATTTTTAACTTTTACCTACTTAAACCACAATGTAACAACAAAAAAAGTGTATTTCTTTGTCGCTTTTGTTCAGTACTGTTATGATAATGTAAGTAAGTGTTTGTTTTGTAAGCCTAAAGAAATAAAGTTATTGAATCTGAATCTGAATAATTAAAAATAAATAAATAAATAAAAATAAACAAAGGCTAAACATAAACAAAGGCTAAAAATAAACAAAGGTTTTACCGTAGTTGATATTCGTTGTCGATTTGAGTTATATTGAGTACATATTGCTAACAATTAAATATGAAACTCTACGCAAGTTATTCGTTGATTTGAGATCTAACCTTCACTATATATTAATCTGAAACTCTACGCAAGTTACATGATATTAATATTTGTGAGCGTAAGCAAAACACGTCGACGCACAACATAAGGTCCGTTTAAATTTACAGACATTGAGCGTGCCAGACACGTGCCCTGGCAGACATAGCATATTATTCTGTACAAGACGTTGACGCAAGAGGTTGGGTTCGATTCCCACCTCGGGACAAATATTTGTACGACAGATCGTTTCATAGAATTGTATAATTAAGAAATATCTATTATGTACTCGTATATTATTATGTATATCAGTTATCTAGTACTTATAACACAAGATCTGCTTAGCTTAGGGCTAGATGATGCTGTGTGGATTGTCCAGCATTATTTATTTATTATAATATTCTATACAGTGTGTATTAACTTATTTAGTATATCTCGATAAATCAGCGTCTGATCATAACACGACCTTGCAGACCGACAGACATGGGTCGTAACCGGCTAGTATTCGCGAAATAATACTTTGTCTGCGCGGTTCAGATGTCTGACAATATGGTGTCTGTAGCTGTCTACCACGGCACTGTGTCTGGCATCTGGAACGCTCTACGTCTGTAGATATAAACGGATCTTTAAACGTTAGAAGAATGCACTAAGTACTGAACTAACCTGAGGTGTGAAAGTTGGTGGGTTGCAGGAGGGCGGGGCCGCGGTACTTCCATAGTGTTGCTGGTACGATGACGTCAGGATCTTCTTGTGCGCTGACGCATGCGCTCGGTAGGCACTGACACTTAGTTTCATTATTTAATTATCAAAACAAAAATATCACTTATTTTTCATATGTTGCGTTTTCGCAAATATAATATTGATACAATCACAAGTAGATAGATAGTTTTAGGTATTGCAATTCGATAAAATACAAAAGGTTATTTACTTATTAGTTTATTTCGTTTGCGCGTAAGTCACTAAACCGCTTTGATTGTGAAATATCTGAAACAAATAAAATAACATATGAAAAATGCGTAAAGAAAATATGCAGTTAATTTAATGGTATGAAATTTAGTAATGTATGTGATGAAATGTAAAAATCATCAATTTATAATGTCAATATCATAGATAGAAACCCCAGTAATATATAACTATGAAAATCTAAAACGTGTTGGTATTTTTTTGAATGTAAGATCGTCATTCTCGCATAAGGATTTTTACCAAATAACAAAGATTCCCTCTGTAGTTCCTCAAATGAATATTGAATAAAAACCTTCCAAGTTCACTCCGCCCTAGATAGCTAGTGATGTGACATCACACTGATTTGTTATCTATTTCCATAATCGTGCAATAGGTGAACGCGATAGTGATTCCAAATCGAATTCGTATGTTGTTATTGTTATTTTGAAATACTATTTATACTTGAAATGTGAATGAATCGGTATCGGTAATGACTTAAAATAATGTTGACTTTGAGAGGTTCTTAATAAGCTTTGTATCGAAGTCAATATTATTAAAATTTTCATCAATTATGAAAATTTATCGTCAAAGAACATCTGGTAACGCCTTGATAATTTAAGTGGAAAGAGGTAGCCTATACTATTTAGGATTCAAAACAGACTTAGTATTCGAATCTGTGGGTTAAATAAAATATTACAAAGCAAGACAATTCTAAACACAATGTATTTAACGACAAATCCTAAAGATATAATAACATTCAAATGTAAAACGCGCAGACTCGCATCATAAAATTTTAAACTTCCGCGTCATAACTTTTATGATATCGATAATATCAAACAACCGTTATTGGAAAAAGCACTACTTAGCATCGGCGCCAAATTTCTAGAACTTGCTTCTCGATAACCTTGAGTTATTTAATAAAATATATATTATGTATCTTTGTTAAACAAAAACACTGATATCTACCAAATGATCACAATTAAAAAATATTGTACATAGTTATCTAGCCCATTCTTTATATAGTTATATAGTTTGTTTGTTTATATAGTTAGTTATATAGTTTGTTCATAATTGTAACCAAATACTTGCCCAATGGTTCACATAATGATATTGCAACTGGTATTGCAACGCTCGTTTGGCTAGGAGAGGCTCACAGTGGTACCTAACCAGTAGGGCCCGAGCCAATAATATCCCTACTACTTAGAAAGTATGCTCATGGATCCGTCAACATACAACACATAATTATTAATACATACCAAACAACATCAAGAGTAAGTACTGGGCAAGTATAAGGGATTGTAGGTAGTCAAAGAGACCTTCCCGGTTTTAAGCTTTAGGTTTTTCTGCAAACTCCACAAACAGAAAAGTGAGAAAACCATCGTCGTGGAAAAAATCATCGTTATGAATGAACACAGGACTTCGCTTAACAAACATCTCTTTAATTTGAATTTCACGGATAGCCCTCTGCATGCAGCATTTGCATGAATGCAGAGGGACAGTGGCGCATGTGAATGTCTCAATGACTATAATCCCTCGTAAAACCGAAAACGCATAGGGAGGCATGCACCGGCGTCAGCGAGCTGCTGGCTTTCCTAAAGGAGATCAGGTGGTTAAGCTAGCAGCCCCCAACCATCACGCGAAAAGAGCCTCGCCTCTCGAGCCTCGCCTAGTTGCGGAAACCAGTCCAGAAACAAGTAATAAGTAAGCGACGCTGGTTTTTCGGAATTTGAATGACACTCTTTCTACGTATGTGCCATGATTTTTTTATAAAGCAAATCTTTTTCAAGACGATAATATAAAAAAAACAGTTATTTTATGAGACAGTAATCGATAAAATTTCATCGACTTATCCCAGCACTGATTGGCGCCAAGTTGTCGAGAGCGGCTGGAGTGACGAGGGCCGGAATATTGCGAGTGGCAGAGCTTTATTGATCTTACTAATGTCCCTATTGATACCAGGTTCGCGGTATAAAATACCTTTTTGTTTTAAGAATCTTTTGGGAGCTAATAATCTTTTTACGGAACTTACTCAAAAAGTCACACATTAGAGCGTAGTTTAGTAAAATTTGAAGGCGTGAAAAATATATTTTCTTTTTAATTATCGTCTAAATCGTCCGCTAGTACAAATTATTCGTCATTATATAAAGACTCGACTTTTTGGAGTTGCATCAACAAAGAATAAACATTTTATTTGAATATTTTTTAAATAACGGAACTTCTTTTTGGTTGTTGGATGTTTATAAGGTACACCTTCATGGTAAAAAGCATAATTTGCGTTGCGCGTAACATAATCATAAAAAGGTATTAGCGCAAAGACCGTTTTGTTTAATTTAAAGAAAAACTAAAGGTGAATGTGGCTGATTTAAATAAATTTAAAAGATCAACCAGTGAAATCTAGAACCATAATATGCAAATGGAACAGAAGGGTAAATAAGTAATTAATAAGATCTGTCGTGGTCTAAATCACGGGAAATTATATTTAAACACGTACAACTAATTCGTGAACGTGAGACTGAGACTCAATATGATTATCTGGAAGGAGTGTGGAGAGGCCTTAACTCAGCAATGGGATAATAATAAGGGCTAGTAATAACTATGGTAGTTTATCTATATCTATATATAAGTATACTAATAATATAAAGAGGAAAGATTTGATTGTTTGTTGTTTGAATTGAATAGGCTCCGAAACTATTGGACCGATTTGAAAAATTCTTTCACCATTATAATCCTAAATTTTTCCTGATGAACAGGCTATAGAATATTTTCAAAAGAGTAAGGGTTCCGTATGAAAAAATTAATTTTTGTTCAATACCCGTGCGAAGCCAGGGCGGACCGCTATACAAAACCTTCCAATGGCCTGGATCCATTTATAACCCAGGAAAATAAGAGAAGCGTTAACTAAGACTAAAACTAATACCGCGAAGTTGGAGCGATGCATGGATGGATAGAGGGAAGATTTTTATTTCTTTAAAATTTTAAACTACTGAATAACTCCAGCAGATTTTTACAAAGATTTAGTTCCATTAGGTTATTTTTAACCCATAAAACAGTTACAGAACAGAAAAACACTGAGTGTTTTCATAAAAACAACGCGTGCGAAGTCGCGGGCTGGAAGTAGTATCTAATAATAATAGAAAAACCAACTGCACAGTCAAATAACTTACAACCTAGAATAAAATATATACTGAAACCAAATGATTCATATTTTTAAACCTACACAAACACATTCAATATTATATCTATTATCACGGGTTATTAACGCGTTTATTAACCAATTTTTCGACGTTTCAACTCGATTACACACAGTTATCGTCACGGGATGACTGAAGTACACACAGGAGCAACATTGAAAGAAAAGGAAATGAATTAGTAAATAATAATTATTGATTGTACTAACATGGCTGATGTAGTCAGTGTTTGGCTAAAATCCCTCAAAAATATAAGATTTTAAATAAATTAATTAAAATGTTATTAGGGATAATTAAAAGCGGTTAAAAATCTACAAATAATAGTCGCCAATAGCTAGCACTCAAGACCCAATCAATATTGGATTGAATTACACAAACCGCAAATATCTGTAATGAAGGGCATTCATACAAAAGAATGGTTCGAAAAGCTATTTAAAATATTCTCATTTCAATCGCGAAGACGATTTCAGATTCTCTGCCTCGTGGAATCCAGTTATAGCTACGTTACGTATCTTACTACATTATATTATAGGCTTACAAAATAAGCACAAACATTTTTTTTAATGCAGAACAGTTTTTTTTTTTTCTTAATCAAACACTTAGCTCATTTCATGCCTTTTCGATAACTCTCACTGTTTCAGACTTCCCTTTAGTAGCCCTTAAAAAAACTCACACTGTTTAAAAAAAATATGTATTTAATATATTGTATTAAGTATATCAGGGATCTAGTACCCATAACACAAACTCAGCTTAACTTGGGGCTAGATGATGCATGTGTGGATTGTCCAGCATTATTTATTTATATTAGTAGGTATACGAATTTTTCATCCAAAGGTACTTACGTTTCTTTTGATAAAAAGTTTCATTCTGATTATGATTCCATTCTTTAGCTGTACGCAAAGGCTAAAGTAATATGATTCCTGACATGAGCTCTCTCTATGGCGCCTCGGCGAGTGTGAGCGAGACGGCGCGCTGGCAGCCGACCACGATTTTGTACATATTTACATGTTTTAAAAAATATTTGTATGGCATATAAAAATATTTTCTAGTGATGCACTGCGTAATAACATTCGCAATGTTATGGTATACATTTTGTGTCATTTTATTCATTTTTCTATTCACACTGATCATTCAAAGTTTCATTTAGACCTAACTTTGTCATTTTTTTCCATCGGGTGAAATATTACCAATCGTGTTTTTGTCTAGTGATGCACTAGAAAATATCCTCAACTATAATAATGTATGAACTTCAAAACTATAGGCCTTAAAGTAACTGTGGGGATTTTTAACTGGCTGTACCTCAATAACTGTTATTGAGGTACAGCCAGTTAAAAATCCCGAAATTCGGGAATCCTCGCCTTAAAAAGAACAATGCGTCATGTCAGACCAAACCTCTACTTCACTTAAAGTCCTTATAATTTAACATATAAAGTCTACTTGCAATGTGTGATATTTTGTTGTCCCGCACTCAATCAGTAAACCTGTTGCGAATCATCATCGTAAAACTTATCATTTTAAAACGTTCCCAAGCGAGATATCAGTGCTAATCTCAGTTTTCCCACTTAGAATTAGAATTAGCTAAGTATCATTTGTCCGTACCTGTAACAAATATGTATATAGGGCGGGTGGTAAATACGTAGGGTCTCTTTGATGGTAAATTTTTGTTTATACCAGAGCGTAGAGGTCCTTACCAAAGACAAGAAAAGAGTCTCTTGTCTTTGGTGATTGCAAAAAAACCAGACCGATTCAAACAGGTCATCTATCACAGTCAAATCTTACGTCAAACAGACAGTCTTATTAATGAAAATGACATAAATCCGCGGAAAAATCGTAATCTTGTTATTTTTTTTGTACCTTTATTTGTAAATCATTTTCCAAAATTGAGCGTTTGTGATTTGGTGTCACACTTGTGGTGGCAGCAGGGCTTGAGCTGATGGCTCACGAGGGATGGGGCAGCAGCAGGGCTGCGTAACCAGTCGCCACTGATAAACTAGTCATCACTCAGGTTGGGAATGATATGGAGTCTTTAGAACAGGGCAATAATGCCCATACACATATTAAATGTTGCTAAAACAACTTCAACTCGGAAGTAGATTTTTTTTGAGGGATTTATATAGTACATAGTCTGTGCCCCGATCGTATTGTATTTATACTCAATACTCTATAATTTATTGCATTCTATAGTTGTACAAGGGCCTACCCTTGTAGGTTTATACCATAATATGTGAATTGTATAGCCTATCAGATTGTTAACAGTATTGAGTAGAATTTCTTCCTTTGGTAGGTGATGTGTGGGTGGTGCGAAAAGCGCAGAGTGGCAGTCTGTGCACGCGGGCGCGGATGGCTGGCGGCGCTGCTGTTCTGGTTAGCGCTGTGCCTGTTCGCGCTGCTACAGATGGAGCGTCTGCCGCCCTCGCCCGCCGCGCGCTTGCAGCTGCAGAGCGACCCCACACGCCCGACCCTGACCCCTGCATCCGATGAGGCGGCGCTATGGGCGGACACGGAGCGACGCATGCCCTCGCTGCCACTCTCCTACTGGCATGCTCACAAGACGGTCAAGGGCAAGTTCTACAAGAAGAAGGACTGCGCGCCCTTCCCCTCCATCTACGAGCTGGAGTTCCACAACACCTACTGGCAGACGTTGCACACGGCCAGCGGTGCGTTCCATCTATACGGCGCGTACCTAGACGTGCGCAACGCGTCACGTATCGGGCCGGCCGTGCGCCTGCTCGCTGTGCACAACCGCATTAAGCCCAGCGCCGTCACGCACTGCCAGCTCTGGTTCGAGGAGCAAGCGGAGCCAGTCATTGTGCCCAACGTCGAGTACAAGTACGTGTGGTACTCCAAGTGGGGCAACTACCGCAATAAGATGCCGCAAGCGTTCCTCCTGACGTGCGTGCTACCAGCCACGGTACGCGCGCTGGTGCCTCGAGCCGTCAGCCTGGTGGAGGCGCCGTGCGACACGGCGCGGAACCTTCTGCGCGTGCACTACGAACCGCCCCCGACTCCAGCCGCGCGCCGCGACGTTGCCGTTTGCGTTAAAGGACTTGATTTCCTGCACGAGGACCTGTCACTGCGCCTCGTTGAGTGGATCGAGCTGCTTCTACTGCTGGGTGCCGATACGATACACTTCTACGAGCTGCAGGTGCACCCAAACATATCACGCGTACTGGAGCACTACGAGCGGCACGGGCGAGTGTCCGTGACTCGCACCTCTCTTCCGGGCGGGATGCCCAATCTGCCCACTCTGCAGCACATGTACCTCACCAGAAAGACTACTCACAAGCGGCAGATGGAGTTGATCCCTTACAACGATTGCCTTTACCGGCATATGTACCGCTACCGGTGGCTGGCGCTGCTAGACATCGATGAGGTGATCGTGCCACTCGAGGACAATGACTGGGGTGCGCTTTTGCGCCGCGTTCTGCCTTTCAGCGAGCCCGCGCCTGGCAAAATCCCCCGCAGCTCGCTGCACGCCTCCAACGTCTACTTCTTAGACGAGCCTACACACGCCCATCGCTGGCAGGACTCCGTCCCGCGGTACATGCACATGCTGCAGCAAGTGTGGCGCACGCGTAAATTCACTAAACCCGGCCATTACGTAAAAGCGTTTCACGTGACGGACCGTGTGTTGATGCTGCACAACCACTTCCCGCTGGCGTGCCTTGGCGGTCCGTGCTCCTCCTACCCCTTGGACACGAAGCACGCCAGGTTACAGCACTACCGCGCAGACTGTGTGAAGGCGCTCACTAAGACATGCAGGGATTTGCGTGCTGACACGGTGCGTGACACGGCGCTGTGGTGGTGGCGTAACTCGTTAGTGACGCGTGCTGACGCGACGCTTGCAGAACTCGGCTTGCTGCCGTCGTCGCAGCCACACCGGTGACAAATTTGACTATGTATCACTAAGTATCAAACATATTTTTATAGTCCTATCGTTACTAGGGACGAAACGTGGGGACGAGCGGGAATAACCCGTTTTATTTGGCTTAGGTACTTCGCATATCATCGGGCCAATGGACCCTGCCTCTCATAATTCGATACAGTGGACACTGTATCCCAGATTGCTAACCTGTCATCGCGTATCGAAGCGACGAATTCCCCGACTTCTCTGGCAATAAAGGTGATAGTTTAGTAGCCCCAAACAAACTGGTAGTACATGGTAGCGAAACATACCCTGTAGGCCGCAAGGAATTATTGTTTTAAAAGTGACGATCGCTGTAGGCCGCAAGTCAGATACAGTGTCCTGTAATTCAGTCCTAAAAGTCCGGTCAAATCACACAACTTATTGTATTTGTATGTTGTGTATTTTGATATAATATATAAATTGTTTTTGTATTTATTATGTTTGAAATAAAAAGTTTAATCATTAAACACCTATTTCAAATCAAATTCGGATTTAGCGTCTCAGCTCAGAGGCTAAAAGCTTAAATTTTAAAAATTTACTTATTTCTATTACTACTACTTTTTCGTTCCTATTAGCGCCTACTTAAACGAAAGAGGACGTAATTTAGCAAATCTTAAAATTCTAATAATTTTTAGCAGCATTTTAATTTTCAATCAGACTCAGGTTACGCTCTCCCAATACAACTTTATTAACAACCGATTTCAAGTTTAAATCTAGCTTAGAATATAGCTTACCTAAGTTACATTTCACAAAAAGTGTGTGTAATATCCACCTTAAATGTTACAATGTATGGTACATTCTTACCTAGATGTGTCATACTTTGTGCGGAAAGAGGACATCCTACCATTCCTTTTGAAAAAACAAAGACAAAATGCAATCGGATCATGAGCTCTAAACCACAGAGCAATAATCCTTCTCGAAAAACCCTCACGCTATATATCCGTATCTATGAGAGATAGACTCATCATGTGGGGAATCTGAGTCATCAGCAGCAAGGGAATAACTTGACTACAAGAATTTCAAACTGTCATAAGAAGTTGAAGACCTATGTAGCGCGGCGGTTGGATCCACCTCCATCGCCGGAGGTTGCGAGTTCGATTTCCGCCTCGGGAAAAATGTTTGTGACCCTTATCACAAAAATCGGTAAGTTACGAGAACGAGGCGCGAATTTGCGAATGTGATTCACATTCGTCACAGTTCGCGGATTCGCGCACTATTCCCGTCCGATTGTGGAGAATTGGCTTTATGTTTATCTCCGGAATACCCACAACCATCCAACAACCATCATCCGACAACGTAGCAGCCTTTAGGATTTTTCGCATTTAAAAAAAACTAGTTCTAAATATCTCATTAAGGAGCAGGGCGTCAAATGGAAGTTATGATATTTCAAATGAATGGAACACAAACTTTTTAATAGAATCTGCAAAGAGGTTATTACCAGCCTCACCTCTAGTAAAACTCGGCCACACATAAATTGTACGTAAAAGGGAGTCCTTTTATGTACAATTTATTCAGTAAATTTCAAAAAGACGGGACACCGCACAGGGCATTATCTACGGCTTCGCACCCTGTGTTTCTATGGAAAAATTAAAGAGTAATTCCATCGTAATATTGTGTAAATTTATGGAATTAAAAAGTCTATATCAGATGCTTGATGTTATTAATATGCTTAAAGAAACATCATTGCAAAATTTAATCTTAAGTTGCTTGCATTATTGAGCCTTCGTTCTTTTGACCATATCTGGGTATTTGTTTTAATTTATGTGACTTTTATTATGAACCCTCGCAAAATTCCTCATTTTATGTTGTTTAAGTAGGTATTATTTGATTTTCGTTAAAATTATAATATAATAATAATACCATAAATAACGCATATAATAAAGTGAATGGAATTTCAATTGAAAAGCTCTACGGATTTCATCTTTTGGCAAGCGATGGTAGTTATGGTTTTGGCAGCCGTGTAACTATAGGAAATTTATTCCGAATCAGACAACATGACATTAAAATTTAACATTACCACAGCATGTTTAACGTTGACCAGTGTACCTATATAATGTAATTAGACGTGTGACCTGTAATTGGATTTTTTTTAGACGAGGGCGAAGGTCCACCTATGACGGATGAGGTTGCGGGTTCGGTTCGCCCGTCTCGGGACAAATAAATAAATATTTGTTCAGGGTCTTCTGGTCGTTTTCTTTAATAATTATTAGCTTGGGACTAGGTGATGTTGTGTGGATTGCCCAGTATTATTATTTTTTTTATTACCTATTTACAGTAAACTAAAGAAGATAAACGTACAACTAGGGAAAATGGCTGAATTTCGCGTGTTATTATTATTTAACGCCCACAGATAAAAAGACACTCTAGTAAGTTTTTTGGTTTCATAATCATTGAATTGAATTGATACACTATTGCGCACATTTTAAATAATTTAAACTTTCACAACCTAGCTCTTGCATAACCAAAGAGGTAGATAACCTATATCTACTCTCCGGGTCTCTGCAATGTTTCACCTTTGTTCCTTACACCAATACCTCTTTAGTCCCTGAAAAGGTTTTATTGAAGTGTCAAACGTAAAAAGGTTTAAATGCTGATGACTGATACCTTCGACTCGTAAAACCGGATGTCACGTAAGGAATAGATGAATTAGGAATCGAAGGGAATGAACGAGTTGACCTATTGGCTAGATCAGCAGTTTTGCATGGCGATATGAGTCAGTTTTCAAGTTTCCCCCATGATATAATTTCTATTGCCATATAGGATTTAGAAACGTCATGGAATGCGTATTGGTCTAGTTCTAGTAGGTTTAAAAGTAATCATTTGTTTCAGCTTCAACCGTTAATTGCGTTTCGTCCTTGGTACGCTAGGTTAAAAACTTCAAAACAAATTTCATCAACAATATCTAGATTACGAATTGGTCATTGCTCTACTCCTGTTCATTACGTAAAATATGAGTTAGGGACTCATCCATCTGCGAATGCGGTTTGGATGAAGGAACGATTGTCCATCTGTTGTTCTGCTGCCCTATTTATTTTTCTCCTTCTTTATATGATTTATTAGTTCACTACAAAGTTCCTCTTCCTTCTAATGTATCAACTCTTCTCTCCCTTACCATCAAAGAAAATACTAGTGCATTATTAAAATATTTGTTTACTCATAAAATTAAGCTGTAGCGTATGTAGATATAATTTGTAATTTATGTAGGTACGTTTTGAGTGTTTAGAGTCAACAAAAAAAAATAGATGAATTGCGTGTCCATAATACAAAACTACATAGAATAAAACTCGATAAATTGTTTCCTTTGTATTGGGTTTTGAGATATCTTTCCCACAATTTCTTTTTTTGCTTTAAACATTCATTCAGGAAAAGCTAACGACTACAAAATGTATATTATGTAATTTTTCTTAAGTGTATCGCGCTTGTCACCTATATAATTTATATAATAGCAACAAATAGCCCTATGTTTTAATTTAGGTGAGATAAATTCTTAAACCACAACGTCGTTGGATAGTGTATGGTTTTACTTGTGCATTAGTATAGATAATGAATATATGAAGACACTGTACGTACAGTGTACTATGCACTATAAATAGTCGAATCACACGGTCGCTGTAATTTTATTTAAAACTGACATCGAAAATATAGGGTTTTCTCTGTTCGATTATTACGGATATAATTGAATATTTACATATAAGCTGAATAAACCGGTTACTTCTAATAATTATGTATTGTATTTACTAATAAAAAACACAACATATTTTAACAGAATAGAATTAAAACAAAAGAACAAGAATTAAAATTTGTATTTACATAGCTATGTATATCTATTTCCTAAAAATCTAAGCCATCACCTATCGCCGTCACCAGAAGGTAGAGTGCTTCTAGGCACTTTGCTGGCAGCATTAACACGTTGGTTGGCGATGCTTTATTGTTGACCGAAATAAAAGCCAGCATTCTGATCAGCTATGGACTTTATAGGTAGTTTTTTTTTTACAAATAAACTTTATTACGTTCCATTCTACTTTTGTTGTTGTGTATGAATATTTTTCTCAATAAAATGTAACTATGTTCTGAAAAAAAAAAAACGCGCTGATTAGGTTAGAGTTAAAACTACATAAGTATCAATAGATCAACGGCATAGTCATTAAATCCAAATATCTACTAAGCATTTGAGGCCGAAGTTACAAATAATAATATTTCTACCGATTTCCATAATACAGTAGAACCAACCAAAGCTGGTTCTGTCTACAAAACTGTGGACCGATTTTTATGATTATTTAGTGTGAACGTTGTGAATATAGAGAAGATCCATAAATGATCTCATAAAAGCTTTATAAAGAAAAGAATATAACTATTTATCTCATAAAACTATACAAAACAGTAAAATTTGAAGTTGGTTTGTAGTTGTCTTCGAAAAACAATCATATGATACATAAAAACAACACTGCACATACCTATTATCGTAACTTTGGTTAAAACCGACATCTAAAAAGGAAACCGTAGGTAAAATTTTGTGCGCAGTAGATTTTGTGGCAAATATTGCCATCACTCACCATTCTGGATGGACACTATGGTGTGTACACTATGGCGCTGGTGAAGGTTTAACCTTATAAGATAGGTATATAACAATAGTATAGTATAATATAGGTATAGGTACCGGCATGTAACGTTACCACAAACAGGGGTGATGCCTAAAACTGCAAAATGCTGCTTTTTGCCTTATTTCTAGATGGTCATAGATGTCGCTCGATTGAAATAAGTACCTACTGAATAAGATAACTTTAGTTAGTTCAGATTTCTTTATTGAGCTATGCTCATTTTCTTGCTTACCTTTTTCCTATTGTTTTCTTTATTTAAAAATATACACTACTGTTGTTTTCTTTGTGTAAAAAAATTATCTTATCTTCCAGGAAGAAGAGAATAAGCAGAATTACATAAATTAACACTTAGCTACTCGTAGTAACCACGCTTAGCATAGGTAACTGAGTGATTCAGTAATGTGGTTGCTACCCAGCTACGGATCCAGGCAAAAACCGCTGTACCACTTTGATGTGGCTCCAAACTACTCGAACTATAAAGCTTGGGATAACAATCTTGAGAAGGGCTCGCCGACCGTGATGTTATTTCACATGTCTTTGGTTGATTACTCCTAAATTAGCTTTAAAACATACTATATAGTCATAGCCATAGGCTGTATAGTATTACATATACTGTATAGCCCGTGCGCACTAGTGGTTTAACCAGTTAAATGTATGTAGGGTTAAATAGTCTTAGGGTACATATTGTGAGTGAATGTGTTAGAGAGTATAGGTAAATATTTTTTTTTATTCTCCTTTAAATGTAACAGATAGAATTAATTTCGCTTTTATACTCATGTCATCGGCAAATTTATATATCCAAAGATTCTTCACACAAAAAATCTTGTACGGCAAAACAAAACATTTCTGGTAATTCATTCCTATGTGATTCCATAGAATCACATCAACTTTCTCGTACGTTAGATAGTCAAGTCAAAATAAAATTTATAAAATAATCCCGAGTAAAAAGTTGTGAAAACGTTTCTTTATATGATAAGGACCACGTTTTATTTTTACACATAACCAGGGCAAGGTTATTGAGCTTTATAGCTTCAAATCGTTTTTACTCATATTTTGAAAGGTAGCTAAAAAAACATATCAATTAATTAATTGATATCGTAAAGTCAATATATTATCTATACGAATAATATAAAGAGGAAGGTTTTGATTATTTGAATTATGTTTGAACTGAATATGTTCCGAAATTATGGACCGATTTGAAAAATTCTTTCACCATTAGAATCCAAAATTTACCGTGCTGAACATAGGCTATTCATTATATATTTTCAAAAAATTAAGTTCCCGCATAAAAAATATTTTTTGTTGTATACCCGTGCGAAGCCGGGGCGGACTGCTAATTGAACTTTAATTTTGGAACGAAGCGAAGAGACACCGACGTAAAATAGTAAATAAGTAATAAATTAACAGAAATGTTTTTCTCCCGTGTAAGAATATTTTATATTTTCTAAGGATCATGCCACATATAAGTTTGCCTTGATAACAATAAATTGATGAGTATAAAAGCGAAAATAATTCTATCTGTTATTTGCAACAATACTTTTTTAATCTTCAGGGAAGAAATGGGCATGCGAAACCAAAGCAGAAAATAGTAATAATATATACACGAAAACTAATAGAGGCAAGCGCTATCGTAATTTTAAGTTATATTTTAGTTTCGCTCAAAGCATTCTATGGAACATTTCATAGCTTTATAGGGTTTAATTTTAAAAACAAAAGCGAATAGTTCTTGATGCAATATTGTCACAGAATGTGAAAAGTTCAGTTCAAAATTTGGTATAATACCTAGACATTACGTCCTGGGATTTTATTTAAAAACTGAATTTCTTATGAAATAATGTTGGACAATCTACAATCATCTAGCCTCAGAACAAGCAGAAATTGTATCATGAGTACTAGATATCATATATCTTTTAGCAAAGTGTTAATTCATTCTTTGTTATATATTTTTTACAATATGTAGAAAACATCAAAAATAAACAGAGATAAATCTGTACCTTGATCGTAAAATAATTTCTCCAGAATTGGGAAACGATCCTGCGTCGCAGGCGAACCTTCCGTCTTTGCGCCAAATGGTCTTCATACGTTATTTTTGTTAGAACGATTTATATTTCACGAATGCCAAGCCGCTATAAAATTAGTAATAGGATTCGCAACCCTAGTTAGGCGCGCAATTACAATTAAAACCCTTGTAATTTTACATGTTGGGGAAAGTATACACCATCCAAACGGTACCTTTTTATATAAAACACTAGGTTGATGCACCTTTTTTATTATTTACAACATCAGCCTATATCAGTCCACTGCTGGACATAGGCCTCCCCTAGTGTGCGCCAAAGGAGGCGTTTTTTCATCTGGGGGTTATTGCCCATAATCCCCACGCTGGGCATGCGGGTTGGGGATCGCAGTTCGGTGGAGTTTTTCTGCAGAGGGCGCTGCTGCCCGCCCCCCCGGTGTGTTTCCCTTAGTCGCCTCTTACGACATCCACGGGAAGAGTGGGAGTGGTGAAATTCTATGCCGGCACCACACGGTTGTATTATTTAATGAAGGATTAATCAGAAAAGTCAATTTATAGGTAAAAATATTACACGCCATTTAAAAATAGTACTGAATATGGCGCACCTTGTGACGAACTATGAATCTTATTAGTAAGACGTGCAAGTAGTAACAATTTGGTTAACCTCACGAATTTAATGTTTATGTTCTTCATTTAATAGTAGGTGGGTACTTATATATAATGTAATCTCTATGGTACGTACTCATTATTGAATAATAATATGCACAAACTGAATAAACGATAAATGCTGGATAATTCACAGCATTATGTAGCCCCAAACTAAGCATGGGTTATGGATTCTATGTTATCCGATACCAACGACCCGCTCCGGCTTCGCACGGGTGCAATGTTGATACAAAAACTTTGCTTTATTAATTAAAAAACCGAATAAATATCCGATCGTAGTTTAAAAGATCTAAGCATACATAGGGACAGACAGATAGATAGCGGGCAGAGACTTTGTTTTATACTATGTAGTGATACATTATATACACTGTACATATTTGTGAAATAAAAATTATTTTTCGACGCAAAGATAGCCACTAAGGATCATGAAAAATGTTGACCACGTTTTTAAAAATACTTTTTTACTCCTGTGACTCAGCGACCCGAAGTGTGCCTCCGATAAGAGAAGTAGTAAGAGGCGACTTCTCTTTAAAAATAGTTATGAAAAATGTGCATGATGCAAAGATTTCTATGTTAAGCTTTAATACCGCAAAAGCAAAGCCTTGTACGGAAGCTCCTCGTAATAAAAGCAAATCTTGTTGTTGGCATATTTCATTGGGCTATGTCAGGAGCGCCTAGCTGCAGCGTTATTTTCAATTCGATACGAGACTAAATTGCCTGGAAAATTGTAATTCCAAAACGGTTCTGCGTTTGGCTTCTTATCTAAAAATCTAAATAAAAGTGCTTTATTTCCTTAAGTCCTTACAGGACTCTTGGACACGATACGAAATACAAATTACATGAGTAATACTGGGAAATAAAGTGATCACTTTGACTCATTCTTCACTGCAGTCTTTTTAATTTAATTTAAAAGGCATCTCTTAGCAATATATAACAAGTAAACGTATTGTATATAACCTTTAAAAATTACTTCGACCTTCGAAAGGCCTTGAATTATTTAGTGGTTAGCAGAAAAGAGCGTCGTTGAGGCAATAATTTCATGATTCAGTTAATTGAGTACATGAGAAACCTTTTTTCTTATCACAACGAAAAGCTGTCAAAATGATAAAGTATGGATGCCATCCCATCGGTTATGTGAGTGAGATAATAGATAATGCATGTCTTTTCGCACATTCTTGTTAACATTAATATGTGTTGCGCACAAACCAAACAGGGTAAAACGTAAAACCTAGAACATCAATTAAATAACCAAATTAGATCTAGTATTTACAATAGGAACAATTGAGCTGACTGCAGAATGTTGCAAACAAACTACAGGTAGCTCAACTGATGTAAATACTAGTTCTAGTTTGGTTATGAGTTTGTAATTTTATTTGTTAATAAAGGTTTTTGTAAAAATAAAACAAATGCCTACACCAAAATATAAAAAAATAGTACAATAACTTAATAAAAATGATACCTTCTAAATAATGAGACAATCCCTTTGTTCCGAGGTTTCATAATTAGGTTTACTCACCGCTTTAAAGCTGAAAGCCTTTTCTAAGGTAAAAGGATCGTATAAAAGTTTTTAAACAAAGTTATGTCTTTTATTTAAAATTTGATGGAACGATTTATTTTGTGGGTAAGTATTCTTACAGCACAATAAGGTCGAACTTGAAACTAAACCACGCTTCAAGTTCGTTTTTTATCCAGTGTTAGATTATGCTGTGTAGATTTTCCAGTTTGAATATGTATTTACTGGGTATGTGCAAGCGTATCTGTATGTTCATATTGTTGTTATTCCGGCAAACAAGCAAACACCCTGTCAAAATTTCAACTACATACAAATACGGTTCGAGAGATACAGCCAAAATAGACGAGCAAAGCAAAACATAACAAGGGTTTCGTTCTAAAATTCTACGATAAACAGAGAAGGAATCGCCTTCTCGCGTTAACAAGATACCGCTCATGAATCATAACAAATTAAAAAGTTTATCTCGAAACCGTTTAGCTCGAACTTCCAATTTTTTATGAGAACGGTTTAAAGTTTAATTTACTCCATTGTGCTTTAATCTCGTTATAATTAGTGATGGGACAGTCAGAGTTGGAACGGGAGCTTTTGTTTCATTAGTAAGCGGAACTGAGGCTGAACTAAGTGAATAAAGGTTGAAGCATATATAGGCCGTACGGCTCTTGCACAGCACCTGCCTCAAATAGTGCTGATCGCACGGTATGATTTGTCTACGCGACAACAGTTAGCAACAAGCTTGCTGTCCAAGTATAGGTGAACTTACTTGAAGCAAGTGATCGTGCTACTTGCTTCAAGTAAGTTTTCGAGGTTGGCCACAGCGTGCGGGCCTCTCGCTTGAAAGTTGCGGTGCATAGTTAGGTAAAGATAGTTATTTGCTTCTGCAACATACGGTAATAAATATATGGGTTATATAAGTACAAACATTTGACAAAAAAATAAAACATTAAATATATTAGGAATAGGTAAGGTACAAAGCACTGGGTGCTACGGCCCAGCAAAAAGGCAACCACTCAACGTAGTCAGCGTACCGCAACACTGATTTTCAGTATTACTCTCAAAAGGTGTCCAGATAAAAGAGGTACCACCAACCAATTAGAGGTCTTATGTCAGGCGTAACCTGACGAGAGGCTGGGTTGCGGCAAGTTCAATGTCTAGAAAGAAAGAAAGAAGAAAGAAAATACATTTATTTTTACCCATAATATATAAAAAATAACACACTATATAAAACTAAATAAGAACATAAAAAACAGAAGTAAGAAAAATAAAAAATGTAAAAATTTAAAGTTGGGTAAAAAAGGGTCCCCACCTCAGCATTTGTAGCATTCGGCTAGGCCTTATGCTACGCTGGTTTTCAGGTGGAGCCCGGACATGGAGTGATATGCAACGTTAACTAAACAAACAAGTGGACTAATACGACTAAAAGAATTTACATGACCTACATACATAAAACAAAGCAAAAATCAACATAACAGGTTCGCACGTACACAATATCTAATATTCTAATATTATATATTTTACAATTAATTTACATACACAGATAAAAAATAAACAAAAAAAACAAAATAAAGACTACATAAACACATAAACCCTATCATTAATCTATAATATGTCTGGCTATATTATACCGTCACTGCAAAATAAATCTATAAGATACACTTATTTATTATTATTTTCATAGGTACGGTGCATGTGCAATAACGGTTTGTGATGTGTGTGCTTCACCCTTAAAGTTGGCACGCAGTTGGCGTTTCTCATTTGCACTACGAGCAGACGTGAGAATGAAGAATTCGCTATTCCAATTGTAAATTCTTCATTTTCCAGGAAAAATTCTACAGGATTCTTCCTGCTGGCACTATATTTTTTATGTCCTGTACACAATAAACTAATATTTTTAATTATTGGTACTACAACTTGATTAATGTACCACCCGCGTGGGCTCGCTACATAATATACGAACTGGATGTCCGCGGTTTCGCCCGCCTAACTCCGATCCCGTGTGATTTTCAGGATAAAAAGTGGCCCACATGTTATTTCAGGTCATAAACTTTCTGTGTACCATCATCATCACCATCATCGACCTATGTTAGTCCACTGTTGGACATAGGCCTCCCCTAATGAGCGCCATAGCGCCCTGTCTTCAGCTTGTCGCATCCAGCATCTGCCAGCAGTCTTTCGCAGATCGTATGTGTTCCAAGTTTCGTCAAATTATTAATTATTAGGATTGTAAATTATATTATATATTAGTATTTAGTGAGAATAGAATCGGAAGCCTTTTTAATATTATTCAAATTACTTAAAAGCATACAATAATACCATAAAGGCGTAAGATTATATAAATCGTTTGTGACGTCTTTTGAAGCCAAATATCTCTTAGAGATTCGGTATTGAACAGACACAAAAGTTTTTACAAGTTTTGTTACTGTTATTCCGCTGGCATCGATTCGATACATTCCCAACTTGTCCCCTCACTATGAAAGTACAGACGTGAGCGCCGGCAGAATCCGCGCCCTCGTTTCATTTATTTCCTCCGATAAAACTACTGAACAGCTGATTGCAGCGTAATATCATTTACACTTCGTGAACTTTGTTATAATATATTCTTTTACAATAATTTATTATAAATTTTAAACCATAATACAACTAATTATATACCAGCCGTCAATCCCGGCTTCGCACATGTTTATAACAAAAAAATCTATAAAACTATTTTTTTTACACACTTTCGGTTACATTATAAGATTTTTCATACAGAACCTTTTTTGAAAATATTATAAAGCTTGTTCATTAAGGATAATGTAGGAACTATTGTTCTATATAATTTTTTCAAATTGCTCCTGTACTTGAGCCAATTCAATCCAAACCAATTTTCATCTTTATAATTTTAGTATAGATTATAATGAGATTATATATTTGTTATTTTATTTGGAATTTCTTCTATCTGGTAAAGGCAAAAGGATGTTTTTCTACCTGAGATGTGTTCAGATTCAGATTCAATTACTTTATTGCTATATGCTTACAAAATAAGCACTTAGACAAGTCAAATTTCAAACGGATATTAAAATAAGAACTAAATTGTTATTGATTTATCTTCACTTAAATTTTTTGTCCACTAGTGGAAGAAGTGAAAAAGAATGTTCCGCGGTGTATCGCTCAGGTACCTAAATATGGGTCGCGACTCGTGGTCCCACTAATTTGACCCACTGGTGGGACAGTGTGTCGATTTAATGGGCTCGTGGTCCCACTGTTTGGTGGGAAGTATATGAAGGCCATGTTACTTCATGTGATCTTATTGGTTTGATACACATTTATCACGACAATTTCCTTTTAAGTTGAACAAACTTTGAGATGGAAGATTTAAAAAAAAAATCCAGTTTACAAAACCAGAAAGAATACAAAACACCGATAAAATATATCAGTGATATAAAAATCTAAAATGATTTCTTTCTGACTTTTGAAGTTAGGGATAAAAACTGAAAATTTGTTCCTCAGTGCTTATCATCATCATCATCACCAAACTATAATAGTCCACTGCTGGACATAGGCCTCCCCTAATGAACGCCATAGATAGCATCATTATGTGGTTATATTATAATATCATTGCTTATACTTGTGTTTTTATAAACGTTTTATTATGTTATGATTTCTTGTCTTAAAATAACTTTATGAAAATGACTACACGTGAAGAGAAAATTACCATGTTTATAATGCAACGAGCGGACCGCCCCGGCTTTGCACGGGTATTTAACATTGAATTTATCATGCGGATCCCTAACTTTTATGGAAATATTCTATAGCCTATGTTCATCAGAGAAAATTTACGGTTCTAATGGTGAAAGAATTTTTCAAATCGGTCCAGTAGTTTCGGAGCCTATTCAATTCAAACAAACAAACAAACAATCAAATCTTTCCTTTTTATAATATACTAGCGGCCCGCCCCGGCTTCGCACGGGTATTAAACAAAAATTTCAGAAATTATACACACTAAAACGATAGGTTTCACAGTTTTCATACGGATCTTTACTTTTTTAACAGCATTAGGGTTTTTGACATTGACTCAACATTCCAAAACTGACACTGGCCGTAGAGAAAAAGCAAGCACCGTGCGCTATACAACCTCTTTTTCTATTCTGACGCGCCATAATAGAAAAAGAGGTTGAATATACAGCCCACGGTTCAATTATTGAATTTTTCATGCGGATCCCTAACTTTTTTGAAAATATTATATAGCCTATGTTCATCACGGAAAATTAAGGATTCTAATGGTGAAAGAATTTTTTAACTCGGTCCAGTAGTTTCGGAGCCTATTCAATTCAAACAAACAAACAAACAAACATACAAACAATCAAATCTTTCCTCTTTATAATATTAGTATAGACTAGCGGCCCGCCCCGGCTTCGCACGGGTATTAAACAAAAATTTCAGAAATTATACACACTAAAACGATGGGTTTCACAGTTTTCATACGGATCTTTACTTTTTTTAACAGCATTGGGGTTTTTGACATTGACTCGACATTCCAAAACTGACACTGGCCGTAGAGAAAAAGCAAGCACCGTGCGCTATACAACCTCTTTTTCTATTCTGACGCGCCATAATAGAAAAAGAGGTTGAATATACAGCCCACGGTTCAATTATTGAATTTTTCATGCGGATCCCTAACTTTTTTGAAAATATTATATAGCCTATGTTCATCACGGAAAATTAAGGATTCTAATGGTGAAAGAATTTTTTAACTCGGTCCAGTAGTTTCGGAGCCTATTCAATTCAAACAAACAAACAAACAAACAAACAAACATACAAACAAACAATCAATCAAATCTTTCCTCTTTATAATATTAGTATAGACTAGCGGTCCGCCCCGGCTTCGCACGGGTATTAATCAAAAATTTCAGAAATTATACACACGAACACGATGGATTTCACAATTTTCATACGGATCCCTTACTTTTTTTAACAGCATTGGGGTATTTGACATTGACTCGACACTCCATAACTGACACTGGCCGTAGAGAAAAAGCAAGCAGCGTGCGCTGTATATTCAACCTCTTTTTCTTTTGATGGCTCCGCGCCATCATAGAAAGAAGTTGAATACATAGCACACGGTTTAATTATTGAATTTTTCATGCGGATCCCTAATTTTTTTGAAAATATTATATAGCCTATGTTCATCAGGGAAAATTTAGGATTCTAATGGTGAAAGAATTTTTCAAATCGGTCCAGTAGTTTCGGAGCCTATTCAATTCAAACAAACAAACAAACAAACATACAAACAAACAATCAAATCTTTCCTCTTTATAATATTAGTATAGATAAGTATAGAAATATACCCGGAGAGGCTGTTGCTTAATTGTATTCAAAAAGCTACCCTCAACTCGATGTTATAGAGTCGGAAATTAACTGTGACGCGACGTGATGTCATATTCGTACGGAATGAAGCGATGTGTGAAATGGGCATCGCCTGTTCGCGTTTGTGCGCTTCAATTTTTGTCTTGGTGACCCGATTTTTCGGTTTTCCTCAGAAAAAATGTGTGTGAATTATATTTCAAAGAGATGGCAGTGGCGAATAACAAAAACATATTTTTTTACGAAAGAATGTACCCCGCTAGGTTCGGTTTATAGATTCTTTATTTTGCCAAGAACAAATAAAAGTTTATGAGAAAAACTAAACTTGGATTAGTATCTACGTCAATTTCAATTTAGCGAGTCGTGTGCTTACCTGTTATCATAAATTGATTTTAAATACCTACCTATTGCTTTGAGCAATAAGGCCGCCTATTGTACGTTTTTATTTAATTTAGATATAAGATTATGTAACTGTTTATTTATAGCAAAAATTACAATAAAGTGTTCATTCATTCATTCTATTTATATATAACTAGCGGCCCGCCCCGGCTTCGCACGGGTATTAAACTTCAGAAATTATACACACTGACACGATGTGTTTCACAGTTTTCATACGGATCCCTTACTTTTTCTAACAGCATTGGGATTTTTGACATTGACTCGACATTCCAAAACTGACACTGGCCGTAGAGAAAAAGCAAGCACCGTGCGCTATACAACCTCTTTTTCTATTCTGACGCGCCATAATAGAAAAAGAGGTTGAATATACAGCCCACGGTTCAATTATTGAATTTTTCATGCGGATCCCTAACTTTTTTGAAAATATTATATAGCCTATGTTCATCACGGAAAATTAAGGATTCTAATGGTGAAAGGATTTTTTAACTCGGTCCAGTAGTTTCGGAGCCTATTCAATTCAAACAAACAAACAAACAAACAAACAAACAAACAAACAAACAAACAAACAAACAAACAAACAAACATACAAACAAACAAACAATCAAATCTTTCCTCTTTATAATATTAGTATAGATATAGATTCTAGTTTGTATTGGAAGAATACCACCGTTGACGCTAACTTTTGTCCTATGAAAGATTTTATACTAACTAGTGCTCCGCCCCAGCTTCACACGGGTATTTAACAAAAACATTCAACACGCTTGTTTAAATTATTGAAGTTTTCATACAGATCCATAACTTATTTGAAAATATTTCTATAGCCTAGAAATACTGTAGGATTATAACGGTGAAAAGAATTTTCAAATCGCTCCAGTTGTTTTATTGTTTGTTCGCATTCAATCCATCAAACATTAAAACCTTTCTTCGTTATAATTTTAGTATAGATAGAAAAAAAATCGTTCTTTTTTCATAAACTTTAACAAAATACAAATATTCTTAATAAGGGCTTGGGTTAGTCTTTTTTTTATAAAATATTCTATCACCTTCTCTCAGAGCGAGATCATAACTACCAACCTATCCTATTCTAATAATATAAATTTCTATCACTGGGCAAAGGAATAATAACTTCACTACTACCGTGCATTGAAATTTCTCTATTCCCTCCATTATTCATGGGGTTAATGACCTGCCATACTGGTCTGCTATCTATCGCAGTCGACTGCCCATTGCCAACGCCTTATTCGAGGTAGACATCACGGGATGATACGCATTTCTATATGACATTTGCTAAATTACGTAGTTTTGAGCACATCATTTTATCATTTGTAACGGTATATTTACCATGATTAGAGTTTTAACTGTGCCGAAATATTGGAAAACTCAAAACTCTAATCATGGTAAATATCCCGTTACAAATGACTTTAGTGTTAATAACCATGATATACTCAAACGTTTTAACATCAACATAAGTTATTTTGATATCGAAAAACTATCGAGATAGAGAATGAAATTCGAAGTATTAAATTGTATGTCATTTCGAGTGGTTTTTTGATAAATTTTAGCTAGCTACAT
The DNA here is from genome assembly GCA_963931895.1 of Eupithecia pulchellata. Lineage (NCBI taxonomy): Eukaryota > Metazoa > Arthropoda > Insecta > Lepidoptera > Geometridae > Eupithecia > Eupithecia pulchellata. The sequence continues at coordinate 5,155,674 of OZ007541.1, read as the reverse complement.
TTTTTCACCCCTTTATTATATTTTTTTCTTCTACTTCGTACCAACGATCTCCTGTATTTTAAAGCATCTTACTCTATTTTGTGAACATATAAATATATACGTCAAATAAAATACGAGTACAGTCTTAACACCTAAAGTTCCAATCAATCAACAAACAAACTTTTTAAACAACGAACCTTCTCGTATGCAATCTTTTAAAAAGCTATCTTCACGCTACACTGAGCTTTATTCCACAGTAACACGGTTTAAACTTTTAATACCGACTATGGAGCCCGTGTCAGATCATTTGATTTCCTCCAATCCTCTCAAATAAAATGGATGAAACGTGAAAGGGGTGTCAAACACAATGCTCTTTCCTTCTGGGCGATTCACCTTTGAAATCTGTAAAATAGGATAATTTGTTTTACAATATCGCAGGGACCACACCGGGAGTTTTTGGTTTTCCCTTTTCAAATGAATTGCTCGGAGTTAATTGACTAAAGAAATTTGGGTGAAGGTTCATTTATCATAAAACCTACCAGGTATTTGTTTGGCAGATGTTTAATGTTATAATTGGTTTACCCGACCCGTATGATGACGTCGACAGATGGCGCTGTGCCTACGTAAACATTAGCCCCACGTAAAATATTTGTAAAAAATAGTTACCGAGTGTTTTTCCTTTGTAAAACTATGTAAATATATTTAGACTATTGTAACTCGTGTCATATAATGTTTGTGAGATAAAATACCTACTATGAACTCGGCAATTCGAACAAAAAAAACCTGTGAATTTAACATCAATAAAAGGAGTTTATGTCTATAAATCTTACACCACAAGGAGCCACGGATAAGATAAAGACGAACTACAAACAAAGATCTATAAAAACTCCAGAACAAGTGAGTGTATTTTTAAATCTTGCAAATCAACGAACACTTGTCACCAGAAACAAAGCATCGTTCGATCGTCGCAAAAACTGACCTTTGGACTCTACTCACTTGGACGACGAGAAACGACAAATCATGCCCCTGGATAAATAGAATACTATGTCTCTAGAAAAAGCACTTATGATTTCTTAATTTCGACGACACTCAGTAAGCACAGATAGCCGCGGGGCAAGACCTATGGATTCGCAATCTAACGGTACCGAGTTCGCATCTCTCCGATAATATTATTTTGCATTTTTAAAATTTTACGGCGAGTTGGTGTGTAAGGCTATAACACGCTATTAATTGGGTACGAACCTAAAAAATAATACACTTTTTTTAAAGAAACATTTCTTGAATACGCGCCAAGAGAGGGCACTAGTAGATAATCATGCCTTTGCCAACTAGAAATACCCAGGTAAAAAAATGTGCCATTTGCAAAACTAGCCTTAGAGGGAAATTGTACCTACGATGCGTAACCTGCCAAAAGTATATGGATCTTTCCTGCTCAAAAGTTTCAGAGAAGCGCTATAGTCTAATTACAGAGCGAGATGAAGAGTGGAAATGCAAATCTTGTACAGAAAAATCACCCGCGCTCATCAAAAAGAGAGTGAAATCACCGCACAGACGCTCAGTTGAGAGCCTTCCAGTTTCGGACGGAGAAGAAAATATTATGAGCTCTACGCTTAAAGACGAGAGCTTAAGACGTAGTTTGCCCAACCTATCTCTTATGGAAAATTCGCAAATATCAGAGCTCAAAACACAGGTAGAGTACCTTTCAACCAACCTAGCAAGTGCAAACGAGGAAATCGACAAATTAAATATAGAGAACCGAAATTTAAAGAAGTCTCTTGAAGAAATTAATAAAAAATTAAATATATATAATAAAGTTCTGAATGAAAAATCACCATGGAAAAATTCGCCTAAAAAATATACGCCACAGAAAATACAGAATCGGAGCTTTACGGAATCATCAAAACAATCAAAAACACCAAAAGCAGTGTTGGACTCATATGTACCCCATGAAAACACTATAAATATAGAAAACTCGACCAACAAAACGTCAAAATCAGTTGAAATAGGTACAACACATCAAGGTACTTCAAGTTCACCGACAGCGCCGCAAGCCGCGGAAATATCAGAATTTATACGTATGAATGCAGAGCAGTTACCACAGTCGGCGATTAAAGTCGGTGTTAGTATAAAATCGACAACTACACGTCAGAAAACTATAATAAAACCTAGGAAGGTACTTTTGCTGGCTGACGAACAGGGACGGGGCCTTGCAACAATTTTAACTTTACTACTAGGCGAGTCCTACGCAGTGCAGTGTATATGTAGTCCGGGCGCCCGACTACCTACGCTTGTGAAGAACATGAATGCTTGTACCAAAGATTTTACAAAGAAAGACTATGTTGTTATTATAGGAGGAAAACACGATATTAATCCCTACATTCTGCTCTCGCATCTGAATCACCAACTGCATTTATCGAAGAATACTAATGTTATTATATGTCAAACTGTTAAAAATACCATTATAAGCGAGAAGAAACTCAATTATGAAATAAAAAATCTTGTGAGATTTTTCGACCACACATGGTTTCTTGACTTGGATTATGATAGAGGCCTGCCATCAAGAAGGTATTTTGCAACACACCTGGCCCGAAATCTACTGAAACAAATATTACATATTAGTTATCACCTCGACTTTTATGAGTATACTATGAATCAACAAAGAAAAGAGTTTGTCAATCAGTCAACTCAGACGGATGAAGAAGAATTAAGTAGTCTAGATGCGCAGGAGTGCGTCAAGCCAAGTCCAAGTCCAAGCAAAGCGAGCGGCTCAAATTTTAATACTGAACAAGAAGGTCCTTTTTTATAAGCTCTGTAACGGTGAAAAGTACCAACATTTTCACCGTCTTTCACCAAAACATTGAAGGGTTGCTCAATAAACAAGATAGGCTTATTATCTCATTCAATGATTTTGTATCAAAAGGAGTATTTTTTGATTCTGTATGCCTAACAGAACATTTCATGAGAAAAGGACACGAAAGCAATCTAATGATACCTGGATATAATTTGGCAACAGCCTACCAAAGAAGTGACAAAAGTAGAGGGGGAGCTTGCATACTACTCAGAGATGGGCTTGATCATAAAGTCTTAGATTTGCCTTTACAAATATCCAAACCATTTGATTTTGAATGCTGCGGTGTTTTGATTCCTGACTTAAAATTAATTTTAGTTTGTTTATATAGAATTCCATCTGGTAATTGTAAATTGTTCTTTGAGAAACTACAGCTACTGCTTACTGTCTTATGTAAAAAAGACAAAAAGGTAGTAATTAGCGGCGATTTTAATTTTAACTTTAAAAAACCTAATGACTCAGGCACAAGGCAGCTTCTAAGTATTTTACAAAACTTTAATTTGCAGCCACAGATTAGAGTATTCACTCATATAACTTCTAGATCAAAAACCTGTATTGACAATATTGTGACAAATGTTAATGGAAATGGTAAGGTTTTTGAATTAGGACTATCTGGGCACTCGGCCCAGACCTTTAGCTTTAAAATTGATGAACATATTTATATAAACGAGTGGTACGAGTTTAAAAGAAGTTACTCCGAAGAATATATGGCAAAATTCGAAAGAGCCTGTCATCTCTCACTTTTAGTGATGTATGTAGCTGTACTGACACACAAATAGAATTTACTTTGTTGCATGATATTTTAAAATTATTTAATGACCTGTGTTTTCCTGTATTAAAAATAAAAAAGAAAATAAATATTCACCAAAATTGGATTACTAAAGGCATTAGAGTTTCAATAAAATCCAAAAGGAAAATGTACTACTCTTCAAGATTAAATAAAAATAAGGAAAATGTAATTAGATATATGAATTATTCTAGATTATTAAAAAAATGTATTAAAATTTCTAATTCAAATTCAAATCAGCAATATATAAAAGAATCTAAAAATATATGTAGAGCAACATGGGACGTTATAAAGGGAAAAAGAAATAAGAAATTACCGAATACTATAAAGGAAATTTATGATGGAAGTATCTTGGAAAAAGACCCATCAAAAATTTGTAATATGTTCAATAATTATTTCGTAGATATTGTCGAAAAGGAGTGTAGTGAAGACATTAAAATTCAACTCAATGTACCAAAATCAATAAGCAGCTCTATATTTTTAAAACCTGTTGATGCTGATGAGATCTTAAAGACTATTAAAAGTCTCAAAAACACAAATTCTGTAGGTTTGGATAGCATTTCTACGGCTGTCTTAAAACGTACTGCTAAATACATAGCTGCACCATTAGCTCATGTTGTGAACCTCTCATTCGAACAGGGTCTATTTCCGGATGACCTGAAGATATCAGTAGTTAAACCTTTGCATAAAAAAGGTGATAAATCCAATTTATGTAATTACCGCCCTATTACCCTTATATCAGTTATATCAAAAATTTTTGAAAAGCTCATGTTCGCTCGCATAATAGACTTTGTAGAAAAGCACAATGTTATAAAAGAGGAACAAAATGGTTTTAGACGTAATCGATCAACAACACTAGCTGCGTTTAATTTGATGAAAATTGTGACAGACTCTATTGATGCAAAGGTGCCGATTTGTGCTCTATTTATGGACATGTCAAAAGCCTTTGATTTTGTTTCTCATAGCCTATTGCTTAGTAAACTAGATTCATATGGAATCCGCGGAAACTGTCATAGATGGCTCCAATCTTATCTGACTAATAGAGTCCAATGCACGTGTACCTCTACATTGGATGAAAAAACGCGAACCTTGGTAGAGCATAGATCGGTCTATAGAAATAACTATTATGGTGTACCACAAGGAAGTATATTGGGGCCTCTACTATTTATACTCTACATTAATGATTTTTGTGACTCTATTGAGCATCCAATGATTCTTTTTGCTGACGATAGTGTGGCTCTAGTTAAAGGAACGAATTTAGTTAATTATCAAGATGATATCAACTTTACATTAGAGAAACTGGCTACCTGGATGAAGAGGAATAATTTGGTGCTGAATATTGAAAAAACAAAGTGCATGCAATTCTATTGTCCTCAAAATACAGCACAACCTATAAACATTAACTTCAAGGGTACTAGAGTTGAACCGGTTTCCATGTTCCCCTTTTTAGGTATCACCGTGGATCAACATGTAAACTGGAAAGAACACTGTAGACAATTATGTACTAAGCTAAACAAATATGTATATGCTCTCAGGAGGATAGTAGAAAAATCATCCCTCGAAGCTGGTAAGATGGCATATCACGGTTATGTGAGCTCAAATCTTCGTTATGGCCTTATCCTTTATGGCAACTCAACTGATATACAGTCAGTATTCATAGCGCAAAAAAAATGTATTAGAGCATTATGTAATGTTTGGGACCAAACAATTTCCTGTAGGCCATTATTTAAGACCCTTAAAATCTTACCACTGTGCTGTCTCTATATTTATGAAATCTGTATGTTTGTAAAAAATATAAAAAGTTTTATAGTATAAAGCCTGAAATGAAAAGTGAGAGAACGAGATCTCGTTTTAAAGATAAATTGGACAAACCTGTATTTAGATTAGCTTGTAGTAAAAAAAGTGTATATTATATGTCCGTTAAGGTCTACAATCACATCCCCAATGACATAACTTCTTTACCTCTCCAGAAACTAAAAACAAAACTTTTCTCGTGGCTATTAGATAACTGTTTCTATAACATAAATGAATTTTTTAATGAGTAGGTGACTAGACGATTTCTTTTTTTTATGACTAAATTGACGTTATTGATAAAAAATAAAATGAGTTAATATAATTATATTGGAAATTAGGAATATTTTAAAAATTATTTTTATAAAGACAATTATCTGATTATTATTGTAAATGTATTGATTTATTTATCGATTAATTAATTTGTTTTCCTATGTCTGATTTGTATAATAAATGCATGATATAACATTTAGTCGATAAGGCAAAAAACTTTGTACGCTCGAAAGAGTAGATGGTGTAGAACATAAATACATATATTTAAGATCTTCGATGTACCACAATCAGCAAAGAAATAAATGGTTTCAATGGTTTCAATGGTTTCAATGAAGTTTACAGGTGTTTAGTACGAGATTCGTAATTCGGTTTATTTTCTCTCCTAAAGTTGAACCAATGCATAAGTTTAGCAGAGAGAAATTGGTAAAACAAATATCGTTAGATGCAGGAATTGAAATAGTGTATTTTTTCCTGAAATCGGTTAAAAAGCAGTTGAAAGTTTATTTCATCTGGATGATCCAGGCTTGGCGTTGTGCCAGCTCGCATGTAGTTGAGAAGCTGCCCTCTCAAATGGGCATAGGTACCTACTAACAGAATACAGGTCGCGAATCCAACTGTCAGCCATGTTACTGTTGAATATACACGGGCATATTTTAGGTGGACTCACGCCATACATGAAACTCTTTGACGGCCGACAGCTAGCAACCTATTTTAGTGCGCGTCAGAATAAAGTACCCCCCTTGTCTACATAATATTTACGACTACATCGAATTCCCTTGTAACTTATCAGAAATTTTCACATGCAAATACATATTTATCACGCCGCCGCCGCTCAGGATCGAACCATCCACCATAATACTCAGTCTGAAATTCCCAACAATAACAACTATTGTGTCCCACATGCATTGAGATAGGGGGGTACTTATATGTGACGCGCAATGTACGTGGCTATACTGCAACCAAACGCAAGAAGAAAAAGTCAGCCATACATAAAATAATATATGCTTAAATATATGTATGTATATTGACGATTTTTACAAATCGACGCAGGTAGATTAGCACTACTTGTCGTATTTTTGTGAGTTGTTTACTTTACAAAACTATGCATGTTTTGAACGCCGAGTTTAAGAAAACCAAAACAATAATTTTAGATTTTGTAGATTATTCACAAACACTGTATCTTGAAAAGAACTTGAGTAAAGGTCAATAGAATCTGAATAATGTTTCTTCTTTTTATAATTTACCACGATTTCAAGACTTTGCCAAGATTTTTAATAATTAAAGACTAGACTGAGAATGATATACTTCAATCTTTTTAAAAAGCTTTCAACATGGAGTGTCTAAAAGCTTTTAATACACAAGAGACCCCCTCTATTCAATATTCATTCATTAGAGGGGCTTTATTAGAAACTAAACCTCAACCTTGAATCTCTGTTCTGAATTATCATTGGACAGTGTGCTTGACTGACTCCCAGCTCCCAGCCAGACTGATGCCACTTCAATCATCTTTCGTGAACGAACAATAATTATCATGTGGTTTTAAATGGGAAATCAGTCCAAATAATTTATTGGGTTTCAGATATTATTTGTTGTATGAGAGGTGATTTACATAAAATATTAAGCAATGAAACCTGGCGCCTTTGCCAACGTGTCGTGCTGATGGGCGAGACCGTTCACGCAATGTCAGTGAATTATCAATAACGCTGTATTGCAGTCCATTTGTCCATTATCTTACAAAATGTAGTGTTTTATATTATGTAATTATGACAACCTCAGTGGCGCGGTTGACGATCGCCTGGGACACATGAGGGTTCGAGTCACAGCTCGGAATAAATGTATGTACCATTTGCAGATATGCGTTTTGGGGGTTCTGGTTATTTCTTTAATGATAAAAAATTTCGTTGTTATAGGTATATCAGCTATCTAGCATAACACAAGCTTTGCTTAGCTCCAGGCTAGAAGCTGTGTGGATTGTCCAGCATTATTCATTTATTTAGTTATTAAGATTGTTATTATTATTTGAGATTTACCCATAGTTGTAATAATTAAGGGTTACATTTGTTACAGAGGTTCCTACTTCACGAACATGCACAAGGCATGTGAACAAAAATTCCAAAAATATTCAACGACTAGCTACTGACTATCACATTCAAAGAATATAGTGACCTTAATAACACGATCTCAATGCTAAATCCAATGCGAAACCATTGGTAGGGCTCCATAGGCACAGGAAGGCCTATGAGCTTACGAATAATGCAAAAGCAACGATCACTCGGGATTTCCCTAAAAATGATCGAGCAAAAGTGACGCGACGATTTGGGAACATTTTCACACCTCTTAATCGAGCTTATGCGAGTAAATGTTACGTATTTTCAGTGCAAAACAACATGAACATTTCATACATCTTGATACAATAGAACTGGGAACAAATATACTGGAATATGTTTTAGTCGCAAGGATTTTTTCTTATGTTGGATTGAAATGGTTGAATCCAGGTGTTTCATTTTCTATCTTGCATGAAGCTGTCGTGATGTTTTTTGGTTAAGGCTCTGCCCAACGACAGACATCGTAAAACGACCACTTTTTTGTCGCACAGTTAGGCTTACTGCGACATATTACAAGCCCAAAAAAATACAGTTTATAGTCAAGTGTATGGAAAAAAGACTTATACAAAAATATTTCATAAAAACCATCTAGGAACATGAAAAAAATATCGCAAGAAAGAACACGAAAATACTTTTTCGTCTCGAAATGCTCAATATTTTGAGTGATAACATTTTATAATTTTGTTACTGTAAGAAAGGTAATTTTATCATCTAGAGAAATATGTATAAAGATTTTAATTTACTGGTGTATTTACTTTTAAAATAAATTAAAACCGATAAATAATGTTGACATTGTCGAACAAGAGATTCAACTAAATCAAACGCATCACCATTTTCAACTTTATTTGTCAAGCGCTACGAACTACTAAATAATACTACTTATACCTAAATATCTATACTAATATTATAAAGAGGAAAGATTTGATTGTTTGTATGTTTGTTTGTTTGTTTGTTTGTTTGTTTGTTTGTTTGTTTGTTTGTTTGAATTGAATAGGCTCCGAAACTACTGGACCGATTTAAAAAATTCTTTCACCATTAGAATCCTTAATTTTCCGTGATGAACATAGGCTATATAATATTTTAAAAAAGTTAGGGATCCGCATGAAAAATTCAATAATTGAACCGTGGGCTGTATATTCAACCTCTTTTTCTATTATGGCGCGTCAGAATAGAAAAAGAGGTTGTATAGCGCACGGTGCTTGCTTTTTCTCTACGGCCAGTGTCAATTTTGGAATGTCGAGTCAATGTCAAAAACCCCAATGCTGTTAAAAAAAGTAAAGATCCGTATGAAAACTGTGAAACCCATCGTTTTAGTGTGTATAATTTCTGAAATTTTTGTTTAATACCCGTGCGAAGCCGGGGCGGACCGCTAGTTGTTTTATACAGGGCCTTAATTTGACAATAATCAGTTATGAGGCAGCTGAGGCTGAAATAATCAGTTATGAGGCTGGTATATAGGATTATTTACATTTATTCCACAAGATTTTTGAGATTGCTTAGCGTTTTAAATTTTGTTTATATCGTTAAAGAAAATAGTTATTTTTATAGTTTAGTCTATACTAATAATATAATAATTAATATTATGAAGAGAAAAGAGTTGTAACAAACGTCGAAATACCGTGCGTCGGATTTGTGTTAACTTTTGGTTTTTGTAGGTAATGGCCATTTACCAGTTCGTGCGTAAATTATTTTTGCTTTACTTTTTGTAACATTCTCTTATTTTTTTCAATGCGTTTCATCCTACTATTATTTTCCTTCTCTTTTTACCATTTTTAAGGCCCCGGCGGCGACACGGATGAATTTCCCAAATAATACTAACGTAATATTAAAACGATTTGAAATATTAACATATTTTCACAATGATCTGTTAGTATTTGTATAAAAAATTTATTCACCTAGGTTCCTGTCACAATTATTTTTTTCAAAATATAAACCAAATCGGATTTTTTTCAAAGAAAACACGTTTTCTTATTATTTGTCTAGATAATTAGTATTTCAAAAAAGCTTGTCGCACGAACCTTGTTAAATACTATTCTAATACAAATAATAGCAGATCACAGTAAAAATATGCTCAAATTACATATCATTTTGGCTTCAATACGTTTTTATGGGAAATCCATCCGTCACCGGAGCCTTAAAGGCTACAGCCCTGGTCTATATCGTGCGTCGGGATTCCTAGATAACCCCAAATGTTCATAGTGTACATAACGACGCGGTGACTGCGTGAAATATCAGCACAGCTTGATGGATGAATCCACAAGGGGCCGGGAAACCCAAATTGGCAGGCTGTTTGGATCTTGAATAAGTACGAATTAATAAATAAAAATATAATGCTAGACAATTCAAATACCATAATCTAGCTCTAAGCTAAGCAGGTAAGTAAATATTTATTTTGGAGTTTTTTGTAGATATTGATGTCTTCTATAACGCACATCACTTTCTCAATTGTCAATCATTTCCGCATCGTACGTGATATAAGGATTATGTTTGGTAGTTTTTTTACACGTTGGGTTACATTATTGGTGTTTTCATTATGAATCGAGCTTTTTTTTTAAATTCTATCACCTATTCCTCAGTGAAAATGTAGGTACCTAAGATTTTATAGCATAATTCTTAAGCTTTAAAAACAAAAAACTCTCGTCATTTCACCCAATCACATGTTATTAACAACTGTCATGTCGAGATGGATAAATTGAGTTAGCAATTGGATTAGAGAAGCACGTGTCGAGTTTCCAAATGAATGTGCTCAGTTGTGTTCACGACTCACATTTCAATTTTATGATCTATCTTCAGCTGATATGTTTGTGATGTCGTTACGGAGTCATTGTCAACCTTTTTGACCTGTTATTGCTAATATTGACTATAGTAGATAAAACTTAACAAAGTAAATTACAATTATATAGGTACTTAAACAAATTAGAACTAGTATTTACCATTGAAACGATTTAGCTAACTGCAGCCTATTGCAAACAATCTTTGGGTAGCTAAACTGATCCATACCAATACCAGCCTGAAGTGTACCCAAGCGATGGGCTGCATTATACTGACCAGCTCTCGGGTCACACGTCGCTTTGACTAGACACTCAGATATTTTAAGGGTTTCTAGACCATTTTTAAATCCCTTAAGGTCTCGCTTTTTTCTGTCCTGTTTTCAATCTTTAATATCTCAGCAACTACTACAGTTATTACATTGAAATTAAAATAACAATATTTCATTCCGTGCGTTTATAAAAAAATTTTGGAAAAAACGTATAATGAATATGAAGATTTTTCAGTACATTTGTTGGGGTCGAAATTTTAAAAGAGACTTATAAAGATGGAAGTGTGACATCAAATGAAGGTTTTGGTTTGCACAACTCAAAACTTTTTAGAAATTTAAGAAATTTCTATAGATTTCATACTTTTAGAAATATATAATAAAGGTTCAAAATTTCACCTCTTCAATTGATTGAAAAGAGTCGAAATATTTACCAGTACGTAACTACTCCCTAATCTCTGAAGTACCTAACTGGTACCTACCTAGTTTTTGTGTACATAATCGACAAAAGTTCAAAATCGTCAGCGCGCGACTTACACTCGCACTTGACTGATCTTGTTTTTTCTGTGACAGCTTTGTATTTTTGTATTAATTACGAAACCAATAAATATTAAAAAAATAAAAATATAATTCCGTGAAAGTAAAACGTATGTAAAAGTAGTTATTTTACGAAAAACACACTTGTATTCACAGCCATGAAATGAAATGAATGGCATTCGAATAACTCACACCCCGAATAAAATTTTCATCCAGTGTAAAATAATTGAGGCGTTGTCCAATTATTTTAATAATTGCAAACAGTGTTTTTTGTTTTCAGAGGCCTAAGTTTGGACTGCGCATAAACTTACTGTGCGCATAAGCTTACGATAAACGTTTTCGAGAACCATTGACTTTTAAGAAAAAAAAGGTATAGAATGGTAGTAGACACTAACACGGTGTAGTCTAAAAAATGCGACAAACACGTCTCATGTTCATATTCGTATCGTGTGCGTTTGTAAGAAAGCATTGAAGTTACCTATAATAATTTAATTTAATTTAATGCCGTGTGGTGCCGGCATAGAATTTCACCACCCCATCTCTTCCCGTGGGTGTCGTAAGAGGCGACTAAGGGAAACACACCGGGGGGCGGGCAGCAGCGCCCTCTGCAGAACAACTCCACCGAACTGCGATCCCCAACCCGCATGCCCAGCGTAGGGATTATGGGCATTGACCCCCAAATGATAATGCCATCTATGGCGCTCATTAGGGGAGGCCTATGTCCAGCAGTGGACTATTATAGGCTGGTGATGATGATGATGAACACACTATAACAGCTCTGTTTACATCACTATTAGAAACAGAACTGTTCTTTCTGTTCCGTGGTCCTTAAACTAAGATGCAGTGGCAAGTGACATTATTTAATCTGTGGCAATGTTGTACAACTCAGATGTATGTATTTATTTATAGCAGTTGGTACATACTTTGCCTTATTCTAATGTGAATCAACATTAGGCATTATGAATGCCTAATGTTGATTGGGATGGGTTAACTACGAACCTAATTAGTGTTGGAAGAACACCGTATTATATATTAATCCGTTAACATTCATAATTAATTCGTCAAACTACGATACGAGTAGTTATAAAGAGGAAAGATTTGATTGTTTGTTTGTATGTTTATTTGTTTGTTTGAATTGAATAGGCTCCGAAACCACTGGACCGATTTGAAAAATTCTTTCACCATTAGAATACTAAATTTTACGTAATGAACATAGGCTATATAATGTTATCAAAAAAGTTAGGAATCCGCATGAAAACTGTGAAACCCATCGTGTTAGTGTGTATAATTTCTTAAACTTTTTTTTAATACCCGTGCGAAGCCGGGGTGGACCTCAAGTTTAATATATTTTGCGGCTAGAAACCGTATATCTATAAAATTTTGGGTTAAACCCAAGTACGAAATGGGGAAACCCATACATCGGGGTTATCAATTTATAAACATCCGTCGAAACAAATAACGATAACAAAAGGGGTTTTCCGCTTTTGTTGATGATTTATAACCGCAACGCGGTCTGTCGCGATACTGACATTTGACCTCTACATACGGTATAAAATACAAGTCGGTCCTATCTTTTTCAAGTACTTCTCAAGTAGACGCTTTCGTTGACGGGTGTCCACTATGAGGCCGTTGACATCGCCCTTGGTTGTTGTGATGGTGTGGTTAATGTCGGTAGCTGGTCGCGCTCGGGGCGATTGCTGCCCGAGAACTTACATGGTATGGGCGGCGACAGTTGCTGGCCCTTCCAACAACAATACTACATGCAGGGAGGTAATGAAGGTGATCTCCTCTCCAGCATGATGCTACCGACCAGATGTGAAGCCAAAGTTTGCAACGATGGTCGCAAACATGATGGAATGTACTGTGGTAAAGGACCTTGCAATATTTTTGGCTGCAATTGCGACGGTGGTTGTATCGAAGGAGACGCTGAGGCTAACTTTAGACGCATCAACGACATACCCGACGCGTCAGGAAGTGTTTCGCTTAAGAACCCAACCACGTGGAAATGGAAGCGCTCCAAACGCTCCAATGTGTTTCGCAACAGTCGTGCTGGTTCAAAAATTATTAAAAGCGCCTACGACGGCTACAAGGAGGGACAGCTGAGTGTTGACACCAGTCGTCGCGATGCGGAGCGGGCGCGCAAGAACGCCTTCACCGTACCACCACCAGTCACGCAGAATCCCGTACAGCGTGCCGTGGAAAAGAACAAGCCCCGTTGGAGTTAACTTATCACTGTACCTTCTGTGTTTTGACAGTTATCCCGGATAGCACTTGATATGTATACTGTGGTGCAAATGTAATAAATACGTGCGAAATCCTATCTCCATTATTTTTCACTTCAACAAGTTCAATTGATAAGCCCTACTACGCAACGACACCTCTAGCAAACTGCTGATCCTTGGCCTCAGCTAATAAGCGCCTATAGGGGATAATGTCGTATTCATCACACTAGGCAGACGGTAAATAATATTGTATTTAACAAAAAAAATATATTATCTATGTGAGAATAAATAGCTATAACTAGAATTCAATATCACCGCACTCAGGGAATACTAATTGTCTTTATCAACTATTGTGATAGAAGTAGTTTTATTTAAAATATTAGATTGTAGAGTTGCAATATCACCTCATGAGTTTTTATTCAGCCGATTCGTTTGAGTGCCTACCTAATTCTCGAGTAGTACTTTTTGTAATGTACTAAATTATACTATTTGCCACCCCAAGACCTAGGGTCTCGACTCCAAGGGGAGTAAATGCATAAGCTCTGTGGCGAACTGCATATTTGTGCCTATTGAGATCCTCGGCCAAATCTGCAGCCGCACCAGTAGCCTTCACGCATGTCCTCGGAAGATGGGAGGCGCAAGTGTGTTGACGCATGTAGCGCAAGGCCTCCCCAACTTCCGTGGGACTTGTGTCATACCGTGGGGTCTTATTATCATCGTCACGCATCAGTGAGCTCAGAACCCAGAAATTAATCTTTGTGTGAGTTGACATGGCAAGCATTAGATCATTATAGGTATGTAACTTCAGTGCTTTCATATGCACGCACACGATTCGAATAGGAAAATGAGACGTACTTGTCGTATTTTAAGGTTTCATCTAGTTAGTGTCTACTAACTCTCTATGGCTGTATTCTTCGGATTTCAAAAAGTGATACTAAGGGCTCTGGAGACGGTAAAGATTTGTAGGAAATTGATACATATAAGTGTATACACTCGTTGTAACAGTTTTATTAAGTAAGTAAATTTTCTTTGTTAAGAAACGTTTTATTGCTACACCATTTAATATGTAAGAAGCTCCCAACTATTGTGACAATATATTTAAAACTCAGAATCACGAATGGTAAATAGTACACTGTCAGAGAATCTGCTGAATAATACATACACTCAGAGCAATGAGGACGCTCTACAAACAAAATGACGTAGATGCACTGTTCCTGGAAGAGATATTCGCTATATCCCTACTAACGCTATATACGCATTTATTTTCCTTAACCTAATGAAATACCCTGGAAGAGATATTCGCTATATCCCTACTAACGCTATATACGCATTTATTTTCCTTAACCTAATGAAATACAATTGCACACACTTAACGTCACCTCGAGTGATATTGAATACTAGCGATCCACCCCGGCTTCGCACGGGTAATTAACATATTTTTGTATGCGGATCCCTAATTTTATTGAAAATATTCTATAGCCTATATAACCAGTAAAAATTTAGGATTCTAATGGTAAAAGAATTTTTCAAACCGGTCAAATCGTTTCGGAACGTATTCAAACAAACAAACAATCAAATCTTTCCTCTTTATAAATTAGTATAGATATACATAAGATGCATGTAGATCGTTAGCAACAGCCAGTAGTTAAGAAAGAATCTCTATGACGAAATCGTGCGTATTTATAAAGTTCTACCTGTGATATTATCAGTTTGTATCGCCCTCATGCTAACTAGCTACATCGAAAAAATAACAATTTCGAATGTTTATCACCAATTTCCCTGAACCACTTCCATAATAGTTATGTCCCGCTAAAGTGGAAGTAACTGCCTCAGTACAAAACGAGAGGCGCGAAAAAATTCGCGTCCGAAGCCCCAGCCTCGCTTCACGCCTTCTTTAAATAAATACATTATTTTTGTCTCGCTTTATATGAATACGATTTAGAATGGCGCTTTGCCGTGAATTTTCTGGTTCTGAATAAGACATTGAAACTGTATTCAAATTGCTTTTTATGTAACTAAATGGTAAAAGCTTACTCGTTACGTATTCTAAACTTTTGGTTTAAAGTACCTTTGTACCTACCTTTCAAAGCTAAAAGCTGCCTCTATGTCTCTTTTGAGGTGTTGTGAAGGAATTCCAAAATATTTTTTATAGTTTGTTTAGTTTGTGTTTTCAAAGAGCTGAGGTCGTTGTATTTTGTGTATTGTAAGCATTCCCTTATTTCAGATAATTAAATAGTCCATTTGACACAAAAACAAAATTTAATTCCATTAAGTAGGTATACACCTTTAGTATCAAATAAGTTAAAATTAAATAATCAAATTACAACTGCTATTTACTATTGAAATATTTGAGCTAACTACAGACTGTTGTAAACTACGAGCGAAGCGTCCCCAAGACGCTGCTGGCTGCATTCCCTCGCTGATTTAGGGACTAGGTAGTCAACGTGACAAAATGTTAAAGGGTTGAAAAGACCTAGTGTCAAAATGTACATACCAATAATGGTCATATTGTTTTAGTGACAAATGGTACACATCTCAAAATGCAAGTATAACAAAAGGTGCGATAGTCAGAACGTTCGATTGATATATCGTGTTTAGGTCTAAATGAATATCTGTCAAAAAGTCCAATGTTCTAGATAAGTTATCCTATTACTTTAAATGAGCTATTCTTATTACGTAATTCGTTTCTCAAGAACGGCTATGTTCCGCTTTTCAAAATTATCTACATAGGTGTCATCTAAAATAATAAAACAGCAAACTTGTTTCTTCACAAACACCTATAATTATTCTAGGTTATTGGAAACTATTTATATTGGAATACTATTGGAAACTGGAAACTAAACTAACAATAAAATATCGCCTGGACCAAAATTCTATAGTACCCTATAGAATTGTGCCAACATACCCTATAGTGAATAAACTACCAAATTACGATTTTCAGATATTTCCCTTTACTTCTGCTACAATAAAATTTTCTATATCAAAGGGCATTTTTGCCTGCATGAGATTTCGTAGAAAATTTTGAAAAATTTACATAATTGACTATAATTTTTGATTGCGTTGACTTAGAAGGTTAAGTTAGATCACGGCTCCAAGAGGCTACGGACTTGCGTATTTGAAAATTTAGAAAGTTTCGGAGCCTATTCAATTCAAACAAACAAACAATCAAAATCTTTCCTCTTTATAATATTAGTACTTATAGATGAAGACATAACACTTGTTGGCCCCGAACACATTTTAACTCCTCCATGCAGGTTCATATTTTTGCCGCATAGACAGCCGGTCCGAATAGACATTTTGACAACTGCACATTCCATGCACGATTTGACGTTCTTACTTTTTGCCGCATAGACAACCGATCCCTATGGACATTTTGACACCTGCACATTCAAACCTTTTAACATTTTGTCACTTTGACTACTTGACGTTCATACTTTTGGTCACATAGACCACCGATCCATATAGACATTTTGACCCCTGGACATTTCAACTGTTGAACATTTTATCACGTTGACTACCCAGTCCCTAAATCCCCTCGCTTGGCAATACTGATACGCTGCGCCCTTCGGAACCGAAAACTGATGAACTCAACAGCTATCGGGTCCGACGTCGCTTCGACCAGACGCCCCAAGTTGTTTACCCAATCACAATTCAATAATAAGATAAAATAGGTGGAGGCACTGATTTTGGTAGCGGTAATTATAAGCAAACCATTAAAACTATGAAACACGACAAATTAAAAAACTACGAGTAGGTGGACTTTATGCAAATTATCCATTACTTGGGGTACAACATCGGTCGGTCGGAATCAAAACCCAAGAAAATCTAGATTCGGGTTTCACCCCAATTCAATGTGAACAACTTCACTTGTATCGGTAAACACATCTTTTCGCGCACCAGATATATCCTAACATGGAGATCTATTAGTTTTAGATAGATATCGAGGCAATTGCAATGCGGGCTATATTGCAATAAATACCGCGAGAAAAAAACAACAGTCGCTTATTTTCGCTGGCGTACTTTTTATAACCGCATACAAAAAGGGTGGAAGTAGGTAGCACCCAGTGTTATCACATAACGTTTTATGAATCGAAGGCGTTAAGCTGTTTACGACGGTTCACTGAAATATTCTGCTTATTTTATTGAATTTTTACTGCTAAGTCTCGGTGCAAACGAACGATCGGTCGGCGCCTAAGTTGCTTGCTACGTTTTTTGTGAAAAGGGAACTCTGTGGAGCGTTTTTGAGTGTAGTTTATCTATGTGGTAGATTGAAAATTTGGAAATATTTATTGGCCGGAACCGGGAGATAATTTAACACACTAGAAGCTAGAATTAACTGAGGGTTGAAAAGTAGGCCCTAAAAACGGTAAATAGATAGGTATTAATGAATCACGAAACTACAGAAACTGGCTTCGCTTTATTGGACTTGCCACACGCTTGGTCGGTATCGTAATTTATATTATATTTCCCAACTTTCGAATGAAACCATTTTGATAATGTTAACATATCAAAGTGTCACTTAACATTTTTTAACTTAGCTAAAAAATGTAAAGTGACACTAAAAAAGTTATAAATTTATAAATTGGCCCGGTTCTCAACCCAGTTCTAGAGTTAATTTTAGAAACTTTTAAAAAACAAAGAGGATTTCAAATTCAAGTGAAATGTTTCTTCCAGAACAAAGTTGCCATAGTTTTTTTTTAGACAGCAAGTAAATAAAATTCTGGTATCCAGCCCAACAGATTTAAGTAGAAATGTTTTCCTTACTTACCTACCAACTTAATACCTATTTTCGCCTATTCCCAACGTCTCACGAATTACTATTCTATGTACCTATAACTTTTGGTTCGGTGTCTCACTTTGACAAACGACTTATGATAACTTCAGAACTTCGAGTTTTAGGTACAATCGATATTATCATTTTTTTTATAGTGGCTGTTCAGTACAACACTTAGGTCATAAACAAATGGAAATCAGTAATCAGTAGGTAGTTACTTGCAATAATGTGCTAAATCTCTTCAATAATATCCCGAAAATCCCACTTTTTTGAGATTACCTCGAATGCGAGTTGCTAGATACGCACTATTATAACAATTATATGTATATTTTCTATTGCAAAAAATCTTCAAACGAAAGCACAAATAAAATAATACTAGACGAAAGGGACAAAAGCACAGATCAAAACCAAAATAGAAAATGTTTAAAATATCCAATGTGTAATTATAATGTTGTCCTAGAATTGACTATCCATCTTGAAACTCTGCAGTTGACGGCAATTAATTGCTATAAAAACGCTATAAAGTCCGACCACTATCTCTTCAACCATCGTAACTAGGTACATTGTAAGGATTCTTTTACGACATTCTGACCATTCATTAGAAGTGAAGGGCAATTGGAAAGTCATTAATCGCAGCAATCTAGGCTATAACTGAATTTGTAATTGAAACTTCTATGGTAAAAGTGAACTATGGTTAAAATATTTTTTTTAAAAGAAGTTATGCGAATTTATTATTTATAAAAAAAATAAATGGTTAGCTATATCCCAAGATAAACTGACTAGAGGTGGAGTAAATGTGTTTTTGAATGGAGACCGCGCCTGGGCGGTCTTGTTTTAGAACGTTCTCGGGCCAGGTATGATGACGGCCTGCGAAAGAGTGCAGTATTTTCCTGCTGTTTCGCAAAGAAGAGAACATTAAAAATAAAAATGTCTATATCCAGCTGTGAGCTCAAGCTTATAATAGGGCTGGTGAAACTTTAAAGTCCTCAAGAAGTCAGAGGAGTAATACAATGGTTCAAAACAGTTTATTTTAATTTCTTGAATAAACAACAACAATATAGAAGTATAAATGAAACACGTCTAAACGTCTAATAACAACAGACAAACCATCCATCAACCATAAGATAACAACCACTAACGAACAACTTTCTGCTGGTAATGTTTTTGGTATGTAAGTTTTTAAACGAGCTCTTTATGGTGGCTTTTGTATTTGAGTATGAAATTGAGCTAACTGTGGACTGTTGCTAAAAATGTAAAGATCACTGAACTGATTGATATCAATACTACTATATATCCGACTCATGTTCATAAATAGATAGATACAGTTAGTATATAAATAGACCTAACAAAATCGTTGACTTAGCAAGGTTTCATAATACTCTTACAGCAGGGGTACCTATTTTAGTTCGTCAGAAAGGCCATCGGATTCTGTGTCGGAAACTTTTGACGAAGAACGCTTTTTTAAACTATCGGATTCGAAAACTTTAGACCCTCTTATTCGGATCCTTAATATGCGAGTCAGTCCTTTCACTTCCAGTACCAACATTCGGAAATCTAATGTAACGGAAAATTTGCGAATCATTCTTTTTTCAAAGTTTCTTATATCCTGTTTTAGGGTTTTGTCCTCTTCAGACAAAACCCCAAAACATTCAAAAGAACATATTCGGACCATTTACCGAAGTTTTCGCAGAGTTGTCGTGTTACATATAATTCAAGCGGTCGGCCAAACAAAAAGTTATAAAATTATATATTTTTACACTCTTAAACACGTTGGGTTACATTATATAAGTTCTCAAAATACACTGGAAATGTGTTTTTCCAGTATCACCAAGTTCTACATCATCATCATCATCATCAGCCTATGTTAGTCCACTGCTGGACATAGGAACGCGAAGCAGAGTGACGTAATGATCGTATTCATGTAACAGCGTGTCTACTATCCCAATTACAAAACATGCATAGTTTCCATAGTAAAGTTTACAGGTGCTATCAATATGTTAATCCTGCCTCTCAAATCCCGATCTCGTAGATTAATGCGGGTACTAGAGATGTTCGTTTTAAGTAACATCGTTATTGACCAACGATGTCAATAAAAGCGTTGTTAGCAACGGATGGCGCATCGGGGATAATCGGTTGCAAAGTACAACGAAACTTATCACGAGCGTTGCCAAGTAATGCATGGAGAATGGAAAGCATCGGGGTGCTTTGGCCTAAACCATGAAAATCAACAAAGTTAACCTAATGAGTGTAAAAAAATTAAAATCAACGACTAATGGAGTCTACACACCAAAATCGATAGGCAGCCGATAAGTTTACAAAACACGATTTTCTTACTACACTACTCATACTCTGAAATGCGTTAACAAACTGGTGCTGGAATCCCGAGACCCTTATCGGAAATACCGTTATTCACAACGGTTACCGTATAGAAAACAACGATACACATCGAGCTTGAAAATCAACGTGCCTAGCCGACAGTAGGATGCCCGCTGATTACCGCCGAGCACCTCCGGAGTACCGATTAGGGATGAATCATGACGCGACTGAGAACGCTTCAAACACAATGCTTTCGAATGAAATGATGTTCCTCTCATAGGCCTCTCCATTTACTGCGTTGGACCACGGCCACATAGCTAGATGGACAGCGGGTTGCTTTGATTGAATGTGAATAATGATAGCTACGTGCATGGCTTAGAATTCAAAGTCATAAAACAGCTATCTCGATAAATCCAGGCTACTGTTTCGGTTTGTTTTTCAAAGTTACATTATAAATACTTTCGACAACTTTGTCATATGTAACTTTTGATATAGAAAAGCAAGATCCTCTAACACAAGTTTCTTACCAACTATGGCAAATTCTGATACCGTGGTCTACTTAAAAAAATGAACGAAGTTGACGGATGACGTCGATCGTGCGAAACTACTAACTTTACCACCAAGTTTCTTCGGGTGCGGCATTATCTGACTCCTCTCATTTCGGACCTCTAAGAAATAAGGTCAAAACCATTTTCGTGAGGTCTTCAACGGATCGCCCATCTTTCGTTTTGAGCGATCCGACACCATACGTCAACTTCGTTCGTTTGTCAAAGTTCATCGGTGTTAGACTTATGTTATCAGTTAAGATATAAATGTTTTAGCCAGCTACACCATCGAACAATCAGCTTCAATATACATCGTTCTCAGCACCTATACGACATCTAAAGGCTTAGTTTTTCGATGCTTTACCCTAAGCCCGGCTATTACTGAGAAGTGGAGACGTGTGTGAGTTTGAAAGATATCCTGTTTCGTTTTTGATTAGGTTTTCCACCTACATGCTTGAATTACTCGGTATTTCTAATTGTAAAAGTTACGTGGGCGTTTGCGTCGGGAAAATCAAAGTTAAATAAACTCCAGAAATACCCGTGATTGAATTACATCGTATGATTGGTATGAAAATAGCTGTAAGCAAAACCTATTCAAATACTGATTACGATATAGAGATACTGTTGGTGTAGTCTGACGAAGCAAATAAACCGTTGTCGTTTTTTTAATCTTTTTAAGGGTCATTTTTGAGCAGAGGGCTACATAAAAAGAAAAAGTCTAAAGTCTGCCTGTGACTCATAAAGTTGCTGTTTTGATTCCCGCCTCGAAACAAATGTTACGTTCTGCAGGATGATCTGGTGTTTTCTGAGTCAAGTAAAAATACTATAATAATGTATATTACATATCTAGTAGGTAGCCGTTAAAAATTACTCAAGCGCTGCTTACTTTGGGGCTAGTTTTTGCAATGTGGATTGTCCATAATTATTAAAAATTATGTTATGAGTCAAATACCTACATTATAATTCCTTTCCTTTTCCTTTTGGCCTCTACTGAGGAAAACAGATCGGGGTGTCCTGAAATACCTACCCTCGAATTTATGGCATACCTCATTTCAGAAACGTTTACGTTACGAATGACTTGCATGAAACTGCAAATATGTATAAGGAAAAAGTTATAAATAAAAATCGGAGTCGAAACGGTAATTCGTATTAAAAGATTGCAAGCAACATCTGTATCGGAAAACTTTATTTCTACCATGTTTTATGAGCAATATATTTATCTACAACTCATGATATTTCTACTTGACATTTTCCATCTAACGGAAAATTGAGAAAAGTGAACGCTCATGATTTAAGTTTTCATATGGGGTTTCCACCCTAACTTTTATACCTGAAAATATTACAAATTGTCGTACTTTCTTTTACTGCAGACTTTCATAAAGGAGCATCTTTTCAATATATTTTTATTCCTAAAATTTTCATAATTCTAGGTTATTTTGGTGTTTTCTTTAAGTGGATACATCTACCCACAACTTTTTGTTATTCATAATGTAATTAGTACTTTATTAAATGGGTACGCTTTTAGACAATATTATAGAATTGAATATTGGTTTTCATGCAAGTGAATGTAATATTCTTTAAGAGAAAAAAGTGTTTCACCGGAAAAATCCAAGACGCAATATGGAATCCGACTGATTCAAATAGTTGTTCCCGATTTTTTATGGTGCCAATAAATCATATCTGCAGGAGATTTTTATAAACGTTTTAGCACAGAAATGTAACCTGAGAAGCTAGTTGGTACACGGTACCAAAACCATTGATTTTTTACGTTAATTACTTTTGCTTGTCGCAATTTGCAAAAGCCACGAAACAAAGAAGAAGGAGAGTTTATATATAAATATTGGATCGCTGTCATACTACGAATAGTACCTAGTTCCTCTCTACCCAGCAATGCGATTTAAAGTAAGGAATTTAAAACTTTTATTGATTTCGTAATCTTTGTTAAACTGGTAGGTACTGAGGCTCTTAGAATATAATTATGTTTTTGAAGAAAGCGGATATTTCAGAATTCCCTAAATCTCACCGGCCAATTTCAATAAAATCAAGGGATATTGTATTAAAATTCAGTTTAAATTTGAGAGAAATGTAGGCCAAATGCTACTGAATACCAGCGAAATCAGACCGACAATATTGAATATAAAGTCGATTTGAAATGGCCTTGATAAATTTCCGTAGTACTATTATAGCTATTGTATTTAGATGATGACATGTGGTGCGGCGATTTACACTCTCACATGATCTGTTAGAAAATATTTCTTTGAGTCAAATACAATAACTTGTTTACCAAATGGACAAATATTTTAAAACACGTTGACGAGTAGGTATACACACCAGTATAAAGCCAAATGCAAGGCATCTGCTCAAAGTGATATGTCAACCTTTTTTTTTATAAGTGTTAAATCTTTTTTTAACATTAATAAGTTGCAGATTATCGTAGGACACTATTAGCTTAGTCAAAAAAAGAAAAGAAAGTTTTTATAAACTTTCGATTGTTTTTTTCAACTGAATGGATTGAAAATTGATAAACTTTTCTGGGGCTCTAGACAAAGTAACATTTGATTAGCGAAAGCGATGGTAGAAACGTACAAAAATTTATGGATTTGACATATTCCTTCGATATCACGCATCGCAACGACAATCATCATAGCTCAAATGATGGCGAAGTTCAATTGGTAGACAAAGTAACCTTTGCGTAGCTATCGCCTTGTCTATACGTCTGATCGCATCGCTAAATGCCGATAAGTTGGCACAATTGGTTGTCAATCTTTTGTTGTTAGACTGTCATAGTTTGATTGAAGTATTGCGCTCGTATTTGTGTTATTAATTAATATTTTTCGAATTATTCATGCCAAAGCCTTTTAAAAGCAGTGCAAAAGAGATTGTGTTGAAGGTGCGTGCCTTTTGTGAGGAAGAAAAGGCAGACCATGCCCAGTTAAATCCATTAAATCTAGTGCGATCTCGCGTTGCACCATCAATGCAACTGGTAAGTAAAATAGGGATACCAGCTTTATACACGATACCTTTAGAATGGATCATAAGATTTACTCACATAAAAAGATAAAATAAAAAGTAAATTATCCAGGTTATTTAATTTATCTTGTTATGATATCCCTTATTTGTATAAGTATATACAAATATTGAATTTTTGAATTTTATATTATACAAATACAAATTTTATGTGTCATTTTCAGTCATGTCGGAGAAAACCACGAGTAGAATACATAATATAAAGAAGCGAAGCGAAGCTATTGCTGCCTGCAACAAGTCAATTCTGCTGAAAATCGTCGTGGATCTTGAAGATTTCGATTTATAAGAATTTTTTGTGTTGTTTATTTATGTTCCTTTTGACCATAATTAGTGTCAGAACAATTTCAATAAATAATTTAAAATTTTTATTGTTTCATAATTTAAAACTTTCCTAGTCCTAACTACTTATATATTTATATAAAAATATGAAAGTAAAACATAAACACACGTTTACATAATGGGGTAAAAGATTCATAATGTTGGCAATATCGTGCTGCCAATATAATGCTGCCAATTCCTGAGGCAGGACAACTTATGGTGTACGGTCTGTAGTCTATAGTTATCGAACTCAATCATTCGCTTATTTCGTCCGTTCACCGTTCATGAAATGACGGGTCAAATAAAAAGGAGTACCAAGCCAAGTAGGTTGTTACCTATAACTTCAGATAGAATTTCTGTAAACAAACGTGATACATATCAAAAAAATTGTTTCGATTTGGAAGTTTACCCAATCTTTTGAAATACTTATGGCAGAGTTTATTGTGTAATTAAAATCAATAGAAAGAAAATAACAATGGTTTAGAGCTACATACTTACATATATAATTATATTATTTAATTATTTTCAACAAGTTCTTAAAATCATGAAGAAATAAATAATTAGGAGAAAATACATATTTTACGACACTCGTATCATCTCGGTAATATTGGAGTAAATAACAGAAATTCAAAACTATTTTGCATTTTGACAATAGACGTTTTAGTTTGTATTGTAATTTCTTTCGACTCTCGCCCTTAGAAGCCAAATGTGTGAATTTTTGCCGATCATTTGCAAAAGCTTTATCTTGTTTTTTTCGTTGTTATATTTTTAATCCCTCATGGACACAGGGAAACAAGGGTGCGATCGTGAATGCTACATCCACGCTAGCGCAAGGCTACTTTAAATTTTGACGTAATTCCAACAGCTGTTTATGAAATCACCATTTCGATTCGATTTCTACAGGGTTTTGGCGTTCGCTAGTGTATCCATCAAGAGAATAGACAACTAAGTGAAGTCGCTTCTCAAAACTGCCACTTGGCTAGGAATTTGATGGAAGTGATCGTTCGATGTTGTCAATCGGTTTGGTGAAATCTCTGGTGAAATCAAAATATTCGTACATTGCCTACCAAAAATCTTGACGTTTAATCCATTTGAAGGTTGCCATCGCTAGAGCGATAACAATTTTCAAAATCGAATCGCTTCATAGCGAATGCCGGTTGGCTAAGGACCCTGTTGTCGGTACAAAGCCTGGCCAAGCTAGAACCGCAATCGATAAAGTGCCTACATAGATGTGAAACCACATCGAGGAGGCTACCGTTTTCTATTAGTCTCGGGAAGATCACCAGTCAACTGGAAAATCGACTCGTGGCAAACAATTAGCGATTGTGTTTTGTTGTAGTTCATTTAGAACAGTTAAGCTAGTAGTTACTTCTGCATTTTCAGTTACCGATGTGATCTGTGTTTTGAGCGAACTTCGATGTATAAATCGTAAACTTTACTAATGTACGAGGTTTTTGAAATTTAATAAAAGTGTTTAAAACTGTTATGAATTTAAAAATAATGCTCTTTGTACCATAAATATCAATGAGATCGCTGCGGTATAGAAAAAAAGAACGTCAATAAAATTAACAGCGCATACAATTATCAAGGTTTTGTATTCGAGGTAAAACAGCACCAAGCGGAGATATTATATTTTGATGATGCGGGAGAAAATAAAAAATATCGAAAAGGAAATGAGCTACATCACGGAAGCTGGTGACGTCACGCAGCGGAGTCAAGAAGATATAATAATAATAACGTTTATTGAAAAATATTTAGATATGAGGCAAAATATGACATGAGCCTGGTTAGCACATTCATTTTAACAAATCCGCTCGCCGCCGTACAAAGCGCGACCGCTACAGACTGCACATATTATCCAGTCTAGCCAGTACGAATCAGATCAGGGTAATCCGCACGACGACAGGTCAATGACGCAGCTGCCCTAACTAAGCTGTGGCTCTGGCTGTAATGTAATGTCGTTTGTGGTGGCGATTTGACGCAAGATAGATGGGGTCTATTATTTGGGTTGCCATGCCAAAATAGCAGGCCAGTATCGTTGAAAGATGAACCAAGTCATTAGCACTTGATTCTTGCGTTCGTGTTTAGGTACGTATTTCTATTTCTTTTGGTGAAATTAGAATAAATAAATAATGCTGGATAATCCACATAGCATCATCTAGCCCCAAATTAAGCGGAGCTTGTGTTAAGGGCATAGATGGCTGATATACTAAATACAATCTATGTATTACACCTAGGCCCGTGGGGTGCCGAGGCTTTCCGTGTTTTCAAAAACTATCCGAGCGTCTGGTTGAAACTTCACGTCAGTATCTGGCGCGGCGCATCAGCATTGCCATAAATCGAGGCAATGTCACCAGCATCTTGGAGACACTTCCGACTAGTATTGTTATAGATCAGTTCACCTGTAGTTTGCTTGCAACAGTCTGCAGTTAGCTCAACTGTTGCAATTGTGATTAGGTTCTTGTTTTAATTTGGTTTTCATTGTAATTTTCTTTATAAATAAAGGTTTTGCTATATGTATATTACATATTCTGTAATATAGGGTATATATATGTAGGGTTCTGGTCGTTTAGTATGTACCTATAATAAAAATATCTATCTATTTAATAATATTGTATTATGTATATCAGTCATCTAGTACCCATAACACAAGCTCTGCTTAGCTTGGGGCTGGATGATGCTGTGTGGATTGTCCAGCATTATTATATTATATTAATATGCTTTTTATTATAAATAGGAACGAACAGAACGCCCTGACTGAAGATTGTAAGAACATGCATTTTCTTCACTTGGAAGTTTACCCAAGATGCTGGCTACATATTGTCTCGCGCGCTGGCAGCAAAAATACATTTGAATGCTCCTTTTTTAGCGAGGAAGCGGTTCAACTGTATGCTAAAATCTTTATCTGGCAACAATGTACAAAACATGGCAATGTAAGAAATTTTACGTGCTGCATAAAATTCGCACAAAGCCAAAAAGCCAGTCCGTTTTTGCAACCTGTAACTTATGTTCAGATTTCAATTGAAAGAAATTCGCGTGTTCCTTTCTGGCCATCTGTCCTTTTCTAAGCTCGTTTATCTAACAGAGATAGAACGACTCAGCAATCTTATTCAACGGATTTCCTCCTTTCCATGATATATTTTATTTCCAAACGTTATTGGATGGGATATTGCTGTTTCTATTTTAGGAATTTAGATTCGTGTTAGCCGTTGTTAAGGCTCCTGTAACGAATTTTTCCGTACAAACGTAGTTTCAAAATTAATTGTAATTTGAGTATATTTTCACCATGGTCTGCTATTATTTGTATTAAAATAGTATTTATCTAGGTTCCTGCCACAAACTTTTTCAAATACTTTTCTGAAATGAAATTACGTCTAACTGCATTTTTACATCAAAGAAAACATGTTTTCTTAGTACCTACTTGTATTGATAAGTATTTAAAAAAAGCTTGTGGCAGGAACCTAAATATACACAATTCTAATACAGCTTACTATAGAGAAAATACGTCAAACAACAAAGAATTTTGGTACTACATACGTTTGTATGGGAAATGCATCCGTCGCCGGAGCCTTAAGTGCTTTGGGTAGATACTACAGACTCTGATTAAATCCAAGTGGATTTAAAAGTACACGCTACTCTAATTTCATAGTGATTTTGTCTTAAGGATGTACAGTGCGCGTCAGAATTAAATACCCCTTGTCTACAAAATATTTTCGACTACTTCTAATTCCCTTGTAACTTGTCACAAATATTCACATGCAAAAATTTATCACGCCGCCGCTCATGATCGAACCGCCCACTCATAATAGTCTGAAATTCCAAACAATAACCACAATTGTGTCCCACATACATTAATAGGGGGGTTACTAATACGGGTACTTATATGTGACGCGGACTGTACTATTTACTTAAATATACTTAACTGGACCACTCACCAGCATCTAGCCCAAGCTAAGTAGAACTTGCGTTATGGGTACTAGATAATTGATGCACTTAATACAATAATATACACCTAAACTTATTATGTAAAGAATCAGATATTTTTTTAGTATGTATCACTATTTGTACCTATTTTGAACTTGCAGGTCACAGGTGCAGCTTGTCAATTCAGATGTATTCGGGATTCAAAAGTGTATCACACATACTACTATCCCCGACATTGGCTGCATTTTGCATTACGATTGAGAAATAGATAGTAAGGTAGTGTTTGGTTAAAAAGGAAGTTCAGTAAAGTCCTAAATTCTAAATTAGGTTTATAGACACATCTCTAATTTAATTTATATACACGCTTAATACCTTTACATAAATATTTTTATACTGACGCGATCTGAATACATGATTATTTACCTTTATATAAACGGTGGTAACTCACAAATACATCTGAAGCAATTACCATCAGTGTTATTTATTTTTAGGGAAACTATTATCACACTATACAGAATCTGTATAGTATATACTAATAATCTGTATAGTATGTACTATATATCCACTTAAACGTTCAGGCCACTAGATCGGCCCAATATTTTTTCCGGTTGAACGTTCAGGCCGCTAAAGTGGCCCACTTGACTCGGTCTACAAAATTCATGTTCAATATCTGATATTGATATTACTGTAGATAATTTATAGGCTATTGATAGGAATCCACTGAGTAGAATAAATTATTTATTAGAATAGCTATATAAAATAGCTATTATATAAAATAGTTATTTAAATTTATTTCATTTATCTACTATATAAAATAGCTATGCTAATGAATATAAATATATTATTAGAATAGCTATATCAATTTCCAAATGAGTATCATATTTCTAACGAAGCGTAGCTAATAAAGCCTTCCGAAGGATCCGTCAAAGCTAGCTCTCTAGGGCAGGTATGACACTAGCACCCTCCGCCCTCGCCTCAAGTTGTCACCTTAAGGCGCATACAGCACCTAAACTAGCGCCACCACCTACTTTATGTTATTATTCTGTTTAACAAAGGAATTTTCAAAAATCCATCGTCCAGTTTGTGATACCTATCATAAGCTTTTTTTTAATGCCTCTGTAATAGTTTTATTCTATTTAGTTTAGGCAGAGATACGAAGTTGCCCTTGGTGGCCACCAAAATCTATTTTCGTATCTCTTCCTAAACTAAATAGAATAAAACTATTACAGAGGCATTAAAAAAAAGCTTATGATAGGTATCACAAACTGGACGATGGATTTTTGAAAATTCCTTTGTTAAACAGAATAATAACATAAAGTAGGTGGTGGCGCTAGTTTAGGTGCTGTATGCGCCTTAACACTAATGAACTGTGTCTTAGAGCAAGCCTCAACTATTATGTTGTATTTACAGGTTTTCATTTTGAGAGAAAATGTTTCTATTACCAACCTAATGCAGCAAATATAACTGGATAACTATTTGTAAACCAAAAGAAATATTGAACAAACAATTGTACAGAATATCAGCGCTTACCTACTTCTTAGTGGTAAGGTATTAATGCTGAGCCGAGACCTTTTTGCTGCTGTTACACACATCTCTCTTTTTTGAAAATATTTTGTGCCTTTATAATAATAATAATAATAATAATAACTTTATTTCAGGCAACAAAGAAAGTTTACAAAAAGTAACTTAATTAGGGCCCATATAACAAATACCTTAGAGACTAACATAGATAAAAATATTAAACGATTCAGCGACGTTGCGATGACGCATGCGCGGTGTTATTTGACAGGCGTCCAATGAACTTCCTGAAGATGACACCTTTCGGCCAAAACCCGCTGTCCATAAACGTAGAGAGTCGATCCGTCGGCACTCTCACCATAAATGAACCGAAATTCACATTACGGCGAGATAACAATTTTTCGACCCTCAAGGACATGCCGGTCTTCTGCCCCAGGTACTTCCCCACATCCTCAGCTGTCACGGTGTAGAAGACGCGTGACACGTAGAGTTGCGTGGTGGGTACTTCGGCACGGAGCGGGCACAGCTGCTCCGGTGCGTTCGGTGCGGCGGTCCCACACTGATTGCGACAAGTCGGTTTCCTCTTCTTCCTTTCAACAAGCGCGAAACCTTCCTTGTCGCGGCGGCCCTTCTCAGGACCCGGAGGCAAAGCGCCACGATTAGGATCGTTGCAACTCTGCTTCTTCCCCTTGCGAGGTAGTCGCGCGGGTTGAGTCGCGGCGACAGCGGCGTAGTCACGTTGCGGGGTGGACGTGACACGTGACGGCTCGGAGACGCGGGCGGCTCGAGCGGCGGGGGCAGCGGGCGCGGGCGCGGGCGCAGGCTCATCGCTAGCTGGATAATCGGCTGCCACGGGTGATGCTATCGTCGACACAAAACTGCTTGCCGACACATTCAGCTGCGCACCGCGGCGAACGTTGACATTGGATGCCACGGGGTCGGGTGACCTACATACCGACTGTGTATTGCGCAATGAATCAACTTCACTGCGCAGCTCGGCGATGGTACTTTGAGCGGCATCCATCTTCAGCTGCATCTGTGCCACGGTCGACTTCAACGCTTTGATATCCTTCAGCAGGCTCGTACAATCAATATGGTCGAAGTCCAGCGGCGGCACACGATGCAGGTTGCGGGCGACGAAGGAGGGCACGTCATCAGGGTCAGTCACCTTGAACATGTGCATGATGTCCTGTAGACTGCGCTGACCATGTTCGTCCCTCCTATACATCTTCATCTTCTCGGTGATGTTGAGCGATTCGTATAACACTGTCCTGGCCTTGTGGATCTCATCTTCAGAGAAACTCGACTTGCAGATCTGCATCGCCGAGACCTCATCCATGACATCCAGTCGATCTTGGAGGAAGGCTAGGAGTTCGTTAGCCACGAGTTTCTCGGAACTCATGGCGACTAAACATGCATCGGCCGAAGCCGCGCGATACGTGAATATTGAATTCTTAGTGGTGCAATAAGACACGTCCACTCGCACTCGCTTTGTTTTCTTCGTTTATGTTATCTTTTTTTGTTATCCTCGTATTTTAAGTTAAATGTTTGTTATTTGTTTTTTCACAATATACTTTTTTAAATATTTTTTGGACTATGTGAGCAGCGATTTAATGAATGAATGTCTATGTCTATAGCAGCATAAAACTTTTAGCACTGTATGATAGCCTGACACATGACTTGATTCACATTTTCACTACATTGATGTAACAACACCTCTGCGGCGGGTCTGTCTGTCTAACGTGATAATCTCAAAAACTACCAAACAATAGAATAATTTAGATAAGGATAACATTTTCCTTGACAGTTTTGTTCCCAAATTGAGCTATTTTACACGAACTTTAAATTTATTCAAATTAACTTCCTGATTCCAAGCTTACAGTGGTGTAATTATGGGTAGGTAGATTGAGGTATCCCTTTATAATATATATATTTTTTTTTATTATTATGGGTATTATAAATTTTGTCCGGTCTGCAGTTGGTTTTGTTCGTATAATTTTCTATAATTTATGAAATAACTATGTCCATATTTATAACTTTTGTAATTATGTACCTACTTACTTCGGCAGTAGGTACATATACTAACTTTTGTATATTCTGCAATCATTTTAAGTATCGGTCTACAAAACTGAAATTTTGCCACAGTTCAGCAGTGAAATTGCTAACATTTATATTGTTAGTGTAAATTCTATCTCGCTCTCACTAACGCGGAAATACGGAGAGAATCTAGTTATTTACTATATCGAACAGAAAACATGCTCCTGATATAACGTTCGTAACTTTGCCTCCGGCAATACTTTGCAAGTTCTACAGCGCACGTTTAAAAGTACATTATTTACCGCAGTAACCCTGTTAACTTAAATTGATTGAGGCGAACCTTTTTATAGAAGAACCCAGCTAGCTTTAACAGGTAAATTCACTCGGATACAAGGTTTATTGAACCCACTTCACTTCACAAACTGTACTATACCTACTCTTCATTATTGTAGTTTAGGTATTTTAAAAGTAAATATTGAGAGAGGGCGCAAATTCTCATGATGTCATAGACACATTTCAGATAGAAAGATAAACGTAAACCACTAGATATAGATAGAATAAAAATAAAACGAATACTAAAGCACTGACCGCAAAACAACAATAAATCGTGGGATAACTCGGACCATTTATGTGGAACACGGTTTTTGATCCTGTTTTGTACAAAAATATGACCACAACTTAACACACAAAACCTGATCCAAAGAAGAACATGATCTGAAGTATGTAAAATATACAAATAATGAGAAAATCTTCAAAACGATGCATCAAACCATTCAATATTTACCTACAATATTTACCTACAAAAAACACAGGATCAATTTAAAACTTGATTAGGAGAGAATCACAAATTTTTAGACATAAAGAAAATCACAACACAGGTAAAAAAATTACATACCAAGACACCCAAGAAAAAATTGATAGGGTAAGTACCAAATGCCACCGACTATCTAAACCCAAGCAAAAGTGGTTTAAAAACATATATTCCGCATTGACCCACAGAATCTCCGCAAATCGGCAAAAATCGGACAGAGCGACCAATAAATAAGAGTCAAACCGAGATGGGTGAGACGGGATGGCATCAATTTATAGGAATGCTCATTGGAATGGAAAAAATGGGATCGAGACAATAGAAGAGCGTTGGACGCGGAACATTGCGTTCCTCCCCAGCCAGACATATCCTTATGACTTACATAAAACATATGGAAAATATTATTTTATGAGTTATCATTAGTTTGGATAACTTGCAACCTATTAAGGTAATATTAGTAAACCGCGTAGCCTGTTTTATTTCCACTTCAAACGCCCCATCACCACGATTGTTGTAAAGCGATGGAAACGTTAGGGAAATAAAAACACAAGGTGCGCGATAAATAACCGATAAATAGCGAAAGTTTATTTACAAAATACTAGCGGTCGCCCCAGCTTCGCACGTGTAATATTAGTATAGAAATGGGGGTTTTAGTCGGGTCCACCATAAGAATATAATAATTTATTCGTAACAACAATACAAGCGGGAAGAAACAAAAACAAGACCTAATTATATATATTATATTGTACTCTATTGCATTGGGTGTTCCCGTCAAAATAGATGTACTTTTGTAAATAAATAATTAAATATTATAAGTACCATGCATAAAGTTGTTTTAAAAAGGTCTTACACAGCATATAATAATGACTAAGCTCCTGCAGGAGACCTAGCCAGCGCTGGTCTTTCGTTGGAGCCGAATAGGTGACGACACGGGCCTACGCTATCTGAGATAAATAAAAATGTATGTGATATATTTTTAATTTACCTACGTGATATAGAAGCCAACAATATTTTTAAAAATATATGAAACATTATACCTACAATGCAAAACAATCAAATCATAGAAACAAACCATAGATTAGGTATTTTATAAGGAAAATACTACTTCCGACTAACTGCCATAAAAGCTTCAGATTATATTCGCCAGTGTCAGCTGGTAGGAAAACGAATAAACAAAGTAAGTACCTACCTATATTGTATTTAACTTACAATATTATTTTTCGGCAACCTATTGTTTTTCCTTTAGATCTTTATCAAAGGATTTTTAACGAAATTTGAAGAGATTTATGATTTTATTTCATTGTTCAGAATTTCGTATTTCACAGATACGTTACACATATGTACTTACGTACTAACACCAGTTTCACCAGCATATTTTTACCTGAAACAAACAACAAACAAGCAATAAATAACCAGAAACTATCTTTACATATATTTACTTACGGAGAATCCCACATTTCCAATTATTATTATAAGAGGAAACTAACTTTCAAACGGCAGGGATTTCATAATCACATATAAATATAGCTTTTTAAATATTTTTTGATAATGGGTTGATGAAATATTCACAGGGCTTTGAAACAAATCCATTATACATCCATATTTATATGAAATTTGAGGGATACAAAGTTATATGATATTTGGCACCGCTCCAATGTTCGATGTGGGTGGTTCTATTGTTAGTACAAACTTTGACTGATGATCCGGAATGTGTTTTTGGAAAAATATTATTTATACGTAATTACAGACGATTATTATCATTATTATTACACTGGAATCTCTGCTTGACTGCTTATGGACACGTTGTAGGTAATTGTAAGGAGTTTTTGTTTTGAACCCTCAGTAATTAAGTTTTAACTATATAATAATTAAAAGCACGTTAAAATAAAATGTACCTTGAATACCTAATTTCTGACACAGCATGACGTAGTAGCTCGATCTTCATTTGGTTGATCCAAAAAAAAAGAAAATATTTAATGAAATTAAATTTAGTCTCTCTTTTATTTTGATACTAGCGGTCCGCCCCGGCTTCGCACGGGTATTAAACAAAAATTTCAGAAATTATACACACTAAAACGATGGGTTTCAAACTTTTCATACGGATCCCTTACTTTTTTTAACAGCATTGGGGATTTTGACATTGACTTGACACTCCATAACTGACACTGGCCGTAGAGAAAAAGCAAGCACCTATTCAACCTCCTTTTCTATTCTGACGCGCCATAATAGAAAAAGAGGTTGAATATACAGCGCACGGTTCAATTATTGAATTTTTCATGCGGATCTCTAACTTTTTTGAAAATATTATATAGCCTATGTTCATCACGGAAAATTTTGGATTCTAATGGTGAAAGAATTTTTCAAAAATCGGTCCAGTAGTTTCGGAGCCTATTCAATTCAAACAAACAAACAAACAAACAAACAAACAAACAATCAAATCTTTCCTCTTTATAATATTAGTATAGATAAAATTTGAATTGTCCAGTAAGACTGCTCAAGCCGTGATATCACAGAAAAAATTGCTACCTACAGTGTCGCTCGCTTTGGTACTTTTGTCTTTGAGGATGTTATTTCAGACACTATTTGTAAATTACTATTTGTCTGATCTCATTACGTGATTATAATGGCGAAGCGCGGGTTTAAACCTGTTTATTTCAGGTGTTTTGCTGCACTACGACCTAGATATATGCACAAATAAATAATCAAAGTATAAAATTAAGAAGTTCATTATTACAACTCTATTCAATGATAGATAACAAATGAGTATACCCAAATCTGGTTGTAATGATTTGTAACCATCCATTATAACGCGAATTTGACTGATGTTGAAGCGTTTTTAGAAACAAACAGACTTTACGATTGAAATTCGTCATTAATCTTGTTGCGAACGTGAGGAGGTCTTGATTAATTGCTCTGTGAATTAATTGAGGGTAGATCGATATTTAAAGGGTGTCAGTTGAAAAATATATCCCTTGTTGTAAAGAGGCTAAACGATTTTTCCGAGCCTTTTTGTACCAATTGGTATGGATATGTGCTTACCTAAAATGCTGACATCCTGTCTTATGTAATTTGACGAATGATGAAAGCGTTCAATTATTTGCTATGTGACTTTATTATGCCATGGCTTCTTGAGGCTCTATTTCCCTGGTTCTAAAGCGTCTAAACATTTTTTGCGAGACTTTTTTGTACGAATTGGTATTTTATGATCTGTACGTAAAATGCTGATATCCTGTTTCATGTAATTTGATGAATGATAAAAGCGTCGTCGCTTCAACGAATTGCTGTGCCTTTATTGGTATGGTTGAGACCGACAATATGAAGAAACTAGCTTCAGCCGGTGGCTTTACACGCGATTTTCGAAACAAAAAAAGAAACCCATTAAGTGGTCTTCACGTCAAAACCACTGTACGGGTCAAACATCCAAACTATATTTTTTTATAATAAACTATGTTGGACAATCCTACACAGCATCATCTAGCCCCAAGCTAAGTAGAGCTTATGTTATGGGTAACAAGGTGACTGATAAACTTAATAAGATATATTACGTAGACAGATATTTTTTTATTATTAAATAATTTTTTTTATTGTTATAAACCGCTATGGCTACTGGAAATAGATACCTACCGATTAATAAAAACTCTGTAATATAACAGATGGTTTTATAGTTTCAGCAATTAATTCGGTTTTAGTAAAGTATACTATAATGAGTATAGCATACAAAGTCAGAGACAGCCCTATAAGAATAGATTTAAAGCTATTATAGCCGTGTCGTGAACAGATGGCTTCTTCAATATGATGAGCTGCTAGTCAAGTGGCTCGAAATATCACGATTTTGCAAATTATCATCTAAAAAAAATAATTTTAACCGACTTTAAAAATTAAAGAGGTTTACTTTTCGAATGTACATGAGTGTTCGGATGTACATATATTTAATGTTCAACGATTTTTAAGACAATAGCTGATCTTAAATGTTTATGTTTGCTTTTGAAAGGATAAAAAATTAAGTCACTGACTTGCTCTCAGAACTTAGTCCTTTACAGAAGTCCTATACAGAACTGTATGAAGGAAGCTCAGGACCTTTTGTCTGGGAGACTTTTTTCCAGCAGAGGATGATGTAGGCTGATATGATGATGACCACTTGGCAAACTCTTTGGCCCAGCGGGCGAGATCGATCCGCGACGCAGGAGGTTGCGGGTTCGATTCCTGTCTAAGGACAAATTTATTTACCTATTTATGATTCTGGATCTGATTCATGGATTACTTATCTAATGGCTGACAAATAAAAGCTTATGTAAGCGAGCCTGACTCACGCTGAGATAATTGAGTCTGTTTTTCGGTTATGAAATCTTTTATTATTTAAATCCCTTCCCAAAATATCTAAACTTTCTAAAGGGGTTATCTTGTTCCATAAATTGCCATGCGATCCGCTGAGGTCTAAGTTAAGGCTCCATTAAAGTTTAGTGCACATTCAAACTAGGACAGAGCCAGAGTCAACCTCCGAAATTGCACGGTTAAAACTGATCGCCAAAATTGTATAGCCTTATGCTCTTTTCGGCAAAATATTTCTTGCCGTGTGGTGCCGGCATAGAATTGCACCACCCCAACTCTTCCCGTGGGTGTCAACACACCGAGGGCGGGCAGCAGCGCCCTCTAGAACAATTCCACCGAACTGCGATCCCCAACCCGCATGCCCAGCGTGGGGATTATGGGCAATAACCCCCAAATAATGAATAATGCCACATATGGCGCTCATTAGGGGAGGCCTATGTCCAGCAGTGGACTAAATAGGCTGATGTTCGCTTCGAACATTGGTTTATTTATTTTATTATATATACGGGGATATATAATAAATAAACCAATGTTCGAAACCCTCGGCGCGCCAACCAGACTCGCACTACTGTTCTTCGGAAGTTGTTATTATTTTATACGTTGTACAAGTACACTATTTTTTATTTTAAGTTCCCTAAGTTAAGAACTGACCCTTAGTTTTTGTTCATCTTTATTCCTATGACCCTATTTATTCGTCTAATATCAATTGACGTATACCGCTGTGATATGGGTCTCTTCTTGAAACTGGTTTCATAACACTGACATAAATATCTCTCTAATAAATTTATGTACCTACTACTTTCGTAAGCATCTTATATTGGTGACCGTACTCTATTCGAGAGATAAAGTCTATTTCGTGCAAAAACGCGTCTTTTTTTTGTTTAGGAAAAAAACTAGTGATGAAAATATAAGATACGCATTTATGTGTTGAGCAATGGGGAACAAAATAAGTTCGCTAAGGAAGAGTCCTGTTGCTCAATTAGCTCAACTAAGTTGAAAAAAAGGGAGCTCGTGAATCATCATAAAAATCATAATCATCATCAGCCCATATTAGTCACCCACTGCTGGACATAGGCCTGATAAGCGCCATAGCGCCCTGTCTTCAACTTGTCGCATTCAGAAGCTCGCGAATATTTTGTACATAATCGCTAAAGAAACATTAAAATAGAGCCGCTGCTGAAAAACCTTGATGTCTTCGGGATTCTTTACAAGCATTTTCATAATGATTGATGGTGTGCTCGATAGCTCAAGAAAAAATAAATTCGCCAAGTTTGAGTCTGTCATTAGTGTTCCGAACAAATAGAAATGCTTAGTTAGCGAGGGTTGGATAAAAGCATTTTTATCAGGCATTTTCTTTACTAATTTTTTGTAAATTTCAAAGACCAATGGTGTCCGTAATGATACCTACAAACATACTCTAAGCCTACAAACCCAAAAAATATCGTTTTTTACACTTTCAGTATCTGGTATCTGCCTAAGTCACACTTAGATGACTAAAACTTCATAATACGAGTATGGTCACTCTCATGTGTGTCATAAATAATTAATAAAATAATTCCTCATAGAGGAATTATCAACTTTTATAAATTAACGAAAGTCTAGCCATCGCAGTCTCTGCATAGCCCAAGGCCATAAAATGCGACACTGTGACTTATCACTTATAAACAGAAATTATCTGTGAATAAAGATCAAGCGATAATGGTCACAAGATGACCAAAAAAGGAAAAAACTTAATTGTTGATTATGTTACTACCCTCACGCCTACAGCTCCAAACGTGTTTGGAAAACAAGTACGACTTTCCTTACAACCCTGTTTCCAAACACCAAAAAACGCTGAGAACTTGTAAAGCGATATCCGACCGATATGTGGGTTTTGACAGATGCTCTTAATGAGCGCTCCATAATAGCCTCGGAGAGAAGGTCACAGTTCTTCGTAGAATCCCTCAAGTTTGAAATAAAGGGTGCCTTTGTACGTTAAAAGGTTTGTCCTAAAAACATGTTGATACAACCTTTTTCTGTTAGGGGAATGGGAGCTCATATTTTTATTTGCATAATAACTACATAAATTCTATAAGCGGATAGATCATCGGGGCAAACGGGAAACTGGATATGGCAGCATTCTCCACCTTCATTCACCACTTATTTTCTAATGTACGTACTATTTATTACCTACTTGACGTCCTCGGCGATGGAGGTTTTGGTTTCGATTCCCGCCTCGGAACAAATGTTTGTGTGATCTGCAGATTTTGACTGTCCCAAGTGTTTATTTGTATACTTAATAAAAAAATATGTCTTTGTATTGTATTCAGTTTAACAGTTATCTCACACCATTTCTATCTAAAGTTGGAGCTAGATGATTTCTCAAGCATTATTTATCTATTTACTCGTTTAGTAAGTAAACGAGCGACTGATATTTCCAGCAAGTGATCGCCTTTTAAATTATTATGTGCGTTGTTCCTTATTCAACGAGTATTATTAAAAATAACTTGTTTGGGTAACATTGTTATGAGATGAGCAAAGGATAAACTGTGTTTCGTCTATTTTAAGACTAAGCTGCTATAAAACGACTCTAGAACTCTATAACATTTTAGCATAAGAGGTATTTAGGCTAGTGCTCGGTTGTTCAATTTATTAGCAATAAAATGTCCTAAACGCAGCACTCAGAAGAAACAATGTCATTAAATTAAACTAATTGCGAAGATAACCGAAAAACGGGGCGTTTATAAACAAACGACTGCTTAATTAAGATAAGGGTCGCGAATGTCGTAATTGCAGCCCCAAGAAGCCAAACGTGGCCAAACCGTCAATTCCTCAATTCCATTAGAAAAAGAGCGAGCAATATTGTTGAGGAAATTAATGAACTCTTTACAAGATGGGGATGGTTCAAAATCTGCCAATAAAATGAACCCCTTTTATATCTAAGCTCTGTATTTGATGCTTAAGAAGTAGGAGCCGAGTAAATGGAATAAACCATTGAACTGTTTTTCTCTGATCGTAATTATGTTGATGTCAGTCAAGACGCTGTGAACATTCAAAATATTTTATTGTATACTGTCTTACGCACAATTCACACCAGGGGCTCTAGACAAAGTAACATTTGATTAGCGAAAGCGATGGTAGAAAAGTACAAAAATGTATGGATTTGACATATTCTTTCGATATCACGCATCGCAACGACAATCATCATAGCTCAAATGATGGCGAAGTTCAATTGGTAGACAAAGTAACCTTCGCGTAGCTATCGCCTTGTCTATACGTCTGATCGCTAAATGCCGATAAGTTGGCACAATTGGTTGTCAATCTTTTGTTGTTAGACTGTCATAGTTTGATTGAAGTATTGCGCTCGTATTTGTGTTATTAATTAATATTTTTCGAATTATTCATGCCAAAGCCTTTTAAAAGCAGTGCAAAAGAGATTGTGTTGAAGGTGCGTGCCTTTTGTGAGGAAGAAAAGGCAGACCATGCCCAGTTAAATCCATTAAATCTAGTGCGATCTCGCGTTGCACCATCAATGCAACTGGTAAGTAAAATAGGGATACCAGCTTTATACACGATACCTTTAGTATGGATCATAAGATTTACTCACATAAAAAGATAAAATAAAAAAGTAAATTATTCAGGTTATTTAATTTATCTTGTTATGATATCCCTAATTTGTATATATACTAATATTGAATTTTAAGAATTTTATATTATACAAATTTTATGTGTCATTTTCAGTCATGTCGGAGAAAACCACGAGTAGAATGAAGCGAAGCTATTGCTGCCTGCAACAAGTCAATTCTGCTGAAAATCGTCGTGGATCTTGAAGATTTCGATTTATAAGCATTTTTTCTGTTGTTTATTTCCTTTTTGACCATAATTAGTGTCAGAAAAATTTCAATAAATAATTTTAAATTTTTATTGTTTCACAATTTAAAACTTTCCTAGTCCTAACTACTTATATATTTATATACAAATATGAAATTAAAACATAAACACACGTTTACATAATGGGGTAAAAGGTTCATAATGTTGGCAATATCGTGCTGCCAATATAATGCTGCCAATTCCTGAGGCAGGACAACTTATGGTGTACGGTCTGTAGTCTATAGTTATCGAACTCAATCATTCGCTTATTTCGTCCGTTCATCGTTCATGAAATGACGGGTCAAATAAAAAGGAGTACCAAGCCAAGTAGGTTGTTACCTATAACTTCAGATAGAATTTCTGTAAACAAACGTGATACATAACAAAAAAATTGTTTCGATTTGGAAGTTTACCCAATCTTTTGAAATACTTATGGCAGTGTTTATTGTGTAATTAAAATCAATAGAAAGAAAATAACAATGGTTTTGAGCTATATAATTATATTATTTAATTATTTTCAACAAGTTCTTAAAATCATGAAGAAATAAATAATTAGGAGAAAATACATATTTTACGACACTCGTATCATCTCGGTAATATTGGAGTAAATAACAGAAAGTCAAAACTATTTTGCATTTTGACAATAGACGTTTTAGTTTGTATTGTAATTTCTTTCGACTCTCGCCCTTAGAAGCCAAATGTGTGAATTTTTGCCGATCATTTGCAAAAGCTTTATCTTGTTTTTTTCGTTGTTCAGTATATTTTTAATCCCTCATGGACACAGGGAAACAAGGGTGCGATCGTGAATGCTACATCCACGCTAGCGCAAGGCTACTTAAAATTTTGACGTAATTCCAACAGCTGTTTATGAAATCGCCATTTCGATTCGATTTCTACAGGGTCTTAGCGTTCGCTAGTGTATCCATCAAGAGAATAGACAACTACGTGAAGTCGCTTCTCAAAACTGCCACTTGGCTAGGAATTTGATGGAAGTGATCGTTCGATGTTGTCAATCGGTTTGGTGAAATCAAAATATTCGTACATTGCCTACCAAAAATCTTGACGTTTAATCCATTTGAAGGTTGCCATCGCTAGAGCGATAACAATTTTCAAAATCGAATCGCTTCATAGCGAATGCCGGTTGGCTAAGGACCCTGGATGTAGTAGCGATAGGTACTTTCAGTATTATATTTATTTGTCACTGAAAGCGCCATCTTGATACTAATTGTGCCTAAGAAATTGTTACAGGGCTGATAAAAATAATCCTAAATTCATAGACTTCCTAAATTATAACTTTTAACCAATTAAATTTTCTTTGACTGTACCTAAAAGAAAGTTTGTTTGCTTAAGAATAATTAAGAAGCTTTACGAACAAAGAGAACACAAACGATAATTTTTAGGAACCCTAAAAACCACGTGACTATTCCAATATTTGGAATCACAAGACACCAAACCATCTAAGTACTACTCTGCAAAGTTGCCTATAAAATTAAACGTTGTTTTAAAAATGTTTCGCCCTTGTTCGTAATCTGTATTAAAACTCAGTCCACAACTTTAATGGAGTTTATACAGCTTAGGGAAGGACAATCACGCTACGTGAGATGTGAATAGAGCCTTCTAGAAATGTTCCCCAGTATTTTGAATAAAATAATTTATTCAAAATTACTCAAGACTAACAGAATAAAAAGGAGGCCTTCGAGAAATGGACCCACAGTTCCAGTATTTTAAATAAAATACTTATATAAAATAATTATGCCATATATGGCGCTCATTAGGGGAGGCCTATGTCCAGCAGTGGACTATTATAGGCTGGTGATGATGATGATGATGATGATAAAATAATTTATTCAAAAATACTTCAGACTAACAGAATAACAAGTACCGTAATCTTATATTTTATGGTATAAGTTAATGTACAGTGCGCATCATAATTAAGTACCCCCTTGTCTACTAAATATTTACAACTTCTAATTCCCTTGTATCACAAATCTCACAAATTTTCACATGCAAAAATTTGTCACGCCGCCGCTCAGGATCGAAAATAATACTCAAAGTCTGAAATTCCCAAAAATAACAACTATTGTGTCCCACATACATTGAGATAGGGGATACTTATATGTGACGCGCACTGTACGTGCCTGAACTAGGAAAAAACAGTTTTTCATGCAAATAAATTTGCCTGAAAAACTGATAATAAGAAAAATAATAAAAAACCAACAGAAAGTTTACATATAAGTTGCATTTTATTACTTATGCTTAATACGTATACTAGTTTATAAACTAGTTTTAATACTAGAAGGTGCTCACAATTTGTGGGCTACTTTAAAATAAATAGTCAATAAATTTTCAGTGTCGTCGTATCACATAAATTTTAGATAGTAAAAGAGGCAACGCTTCCTTCTTAAACGAGACCATTCATTGTTTATTTTTAAATAAATTAAATTATAACCAGTATTTACAATTGAAACAATTGAGCTA
Source organism: Eupithecia pulchellata (assembly GCA_963931895.1). NCBI lineage: Eukaryota > Metazoa > Arthropoda > Insecta > Lepidoptera > Geometridae > Eupithecia > Eupithecia pulchellata. Next base: position 5,112,172 of record OZ007541.1, on the reverse strand, counting down.
ACTGCAGACAGTTGCAAACAATCTGAGAACACTCAAACAATCCCAAAAGGCTGGCTGCATTGCCTCGCTGTATGGTAAATTGGCTTTAAGAATAAATTGTATTTCTGTATGGCAACGCAAGATACTGACTAGCTCTCAATAAGTTGAATAAGATAGATCCTGAATTGTTTTAACTTTAAATTATGTTTAAATCTTTGGTAATGTCGTGTTTTTCTTAATTCCACTTGGTTGACATCAAATCGAATTTTATGTTACATAAAAAAATATTTTCATTATTCCATTATTTTGGGAAAACCATCCATTAACACGCTCACATTTAATGGATGGTCACGTTTCAATAAGTAAACGGACTGGTGATATTTGGACAGGTATTCCATTGCCATTCATGGTACCCATGTGCTATGAATGGTTATTATTATCTGCGCTGGTATGGATGCAAAACTGCGCTGAGTGATATAAAAGATTTTTTCAGATTTAGATTTCAATAACTCTATTTCTTTAGGCTTACTAAATATTTTGCTATTGGTGTCAATTCAGCGGTCACCAACAAGCCTAAACTAAACTAAAATAGAAAAATTTTAGTATAGTTTAGTTTTGGGTCGATCCTGAATAGACACCATTATCTATCTTATAATCTACATAATCTCTAATTCTATTTTCTACGTGATTTGAGTTATACTGAAAAGTCATTGACTTTTCATGCTTTTCCATTTATTTACCTTAGGAGCATAATTCACACTTGGTGACGTCAGTAAATTTCACCAAGACACGTTGATCAAGTATCTATTCTTGGTAAAATTTACTGACGCACTTGGTGTTCCAAATAACCCCCAAATATCCCCCAAAGTCTTTAGAAGTAAATAAATAATTAGCAACTGGTTTATTTACATATTACATTTAAGTAAAAATTAAGGTTTTATGCGGAACAATAATCATCACGAGTACGTGAGAGTTCGATATGAGTTCAGGTTTACATGTGGCACAACACCAACCAACACCACATGTAGGAATTTAGGGAAGTTACACATTGTACTTTGTAGATGGCCTCCCGTTGAAGCACTTTACAAATCCAAACCGCAAAACCACAGCTGTTAAACAGAAGTTCCCTTTCCAACAACTTTCCTACCTGCACTAGAATGAAACTTTTGTGTCACACACTGTGCACATCGTAAATTGATGCATTAAAAGTTGGCACGTGGTGTCAAATAGGACTCAAGTTTCATGGTACTTTATTGCGTGTAAAAGACAGCCTTATGTAACCTGCGATCATCCATACGGTAGACATGCCCACACCATCCTAGTTGATTTATGTGGTAGGGTATTCAAAAGCAAGTCCTGTCTAGCGAGCCATATAAGGGCTCATGATAAAAAAGAAATTATCCGGAATATCTTGGGTCGCCTTCATCGAAATCGATGAGGAGGCCTATTTATATAAATACCTTATTGCGACTGTAGGAATCGCGGCTAGCTCTTCCCGGGATGCTGATATAAAAGCCGAGTTTACGGTACAAAAGCTATATTGTATAAAACTACGACTAATGATGATGATGTTAATGAGTGCGGTTTGTATGGCTGCCACTGATGCACTGACCCTCGTAGGCGCCCGCTCCGCGCTCGCGACACGAGTAACCTACTTAGGTCAAACAGCTGATGATGCTAGTATTATATGTACCTACCTACGTGATCGATTGTATCGAACAGCGACCTTATTGTGGTAAGACTCTCTTCTTGAATATGATTGCAGAATTAGAAGAAGAACAGATGGTTTTTTATGTTTTCTAGTATTTATTTCAGTCATTTATTTATGTTCTACAGTAAATACTTATTTAATCTATAGTTAACTTAAATCTTGATATGGTTTGTCGGTAAGCTTCAGTCTCTATGTATGGTATGTATATTAAAACAATGAATACCTACTAACCTACTCATAACTTTTCTAATCGGTAGGTATTCGTATATTTATTGCTTTACAAAATAATACATTTAATGTACTTTATAGCCTAGGTACTTCCTAATTGTTTTTTAAAAATATTTTTCACGCTTCCCCATGGAAGACTTGTTACGACGACCTCTGTAGCGAAGGCGAAGGTCCGCCTCTGACACAGGAGGTTGCGGGTTCGATTCAAGTCTCGGGACAATGTACGATCTGCAGATAATTGTTCAGGGTGTTCTGGTCGTTTTCTTTGTATAAAAAAATATATATCGATGCAATATAATATTGTATTAAGTATATCAGTCATCTTATAACCACACAAGCTCTGCTAACTTGATGCTCTGTGGATTGTCCAGCAATACTGATTTCTTTATTTGTGACGTGGTTTAGATACAAAGATTTGGCTAGTGTATGCTTTGGCTATAATCTACCACTACCTCCTACCTATAGATAGGTATTATAGCTTTGTCTGTAGGTCGTATGTCACGAAGATCGATTAATTCCATTGACGTCCGCACCTCGTTAAGTTGCCCGCCTCCGAAAGTGTCGTGTGTCTACGTGGAGATCATTTATACACTTCGAGGGGGTAAAGGCCGTCAATTTTTAACAGCTTACACAGTGGGGTACGATTTGTACACGAAAACTGTCACAGCGTTTACTTTTGAGTAGCTTCTATTTTTTACACCATGTACATGTAAAGAAACATGGTTTGGGGTTGGTAAAAGTTTAAACATATTTGCTTTCCTGGTGGTCGAATGCTAGCCCAGCTTCATACGGGTTTTTCAGAAATAAAACAAAACTAAAAAAGTACATACAAACATCGTTGTGTTACATTACGGAAGTTTTCATACGGATCCGAAACTTTTTTGAAAATATTGTACGGCCTATGTTAATCAGGTATAATGTAGGATTCTAATTTTGAAAGAATTTTTCAAATCGACCAATTCGAAAAGATATATAGTTCGTGCCCTTGACTGAAACGGCAAAAAGCAGGAACAACTGCCGTTCTCTGGTGTCGGAGGCCAGGATCCATCGGGTCAATGCGACACGCCAGTTAGTAACATTCGGCGACAGGTGACTTTCCAATAAAAATGTAGTACCAAAATGATTTCGAATTTGAAATGTTTTCACCATGGTTTGCTATTATTTGTATTATAATGGTATTTATTTAGGTTCCGGCCACAAGGTTTTTTTCTAAAGAAAGCACGTCTTTGATGAAAATTAAGATTTACAATAGATTTAATTTTATTTCATAGCAGAACAATAAGATTTAATTTCATTTCTTAAGTAATTTTAAAAAAGTTTATGGCAGGAACCTATAAATTAACCAAATTAGAATGAGTATTTACAATAAAAACAAAAGAGCTAACTGCAGAATGTTGTAAAGAAACTACAGGTAGCTCAACTGATAAATATCAATACCAGTCGGAAGTGTACCCAATATACTGGCTGCATTGCCTCGCGTTTGGAAATGCCTACTGATAAATACCAGTCGGAAGTGTACCCAAAATGCTGGCTGCATTGCCTCGCGTTTGGAAATGCTGATGCGTTGCGCCAGATACTGACCAGCTCTTGGGTTAAACGTCGCTTCGACCAGACGCTCGGATAATTTAATTTGAATAATCCGATAATAAACCCGGAGAGCTGCGGTACCCCACGGACTTAGAGTCACGACTCTAAGGCGAGCTTTTTTTTTGATGTTAAACTATATTCAATGTCCAGGTCCGGTACATTTTTGAATTGTTTGATATTGTATTGCTTAAAAAACATATGGTTACTAGTCATACCAGCAATTGCCTACATCAGTGTGAATAAATTGTGTGTTGTGTATATATTACACGTTATATATATATATATATACATATATATACATACACGTTACTTCTGAACTCATTAGGATAAACAATATAAAATATACGCAATATTGTAGCCTTAATTATAACGACGCGCTACGTCGTTGAAAGAACGGTAATGCTCCGATTTATCTAATCTTCATGATTAATCATTCTATTCAAGATTCAAGTACATTACGATATAGATCCTCCATTTTGCAAAAAGTGATTAAAAACTGATGAAAGAATCGACATTCTGTCAGCGTGCTCGTGGCCGACATTTGTCAGATATAATTTTTCATTGATAATTGCCTTTTTCTCTTCGTAATACAATAAAAATTTATAACATATTCATCTAAATTCTTTGTTTTATTTTGTTTTAGAAAACAAAATTCATGTTAACCCTTTAGAATATAAACTATAATATTCCTATCTGCCTTGTAAAATCTTATCTAAATAAGACTGCACACCATCTGCCAGTTCAAGATATGAAGTTGCGAAGTTGTGAGTTATTGCTCGGTTGCTCAGCTGGCAATTAACAGACTATCCACAGGTGGAGGAAATACTCAAGGTACCTACTTGTTCTAGATTAAACTGTGTTCAAAGACTTGCCACATTTTCTTAAAGAACATCCGATGGAGGTCGGGTCTTGTTAAGTTTATAAGCTTACGATAAAGTGGTTATATCAAAGAGCAGTCGTTTGTGATGTTATGCCAACCTTTTTACGGGCAAAGTTTTCTGTTTTCTCTATGATAAAAATTAAAATAATCTTATGAATGAATAATCAGAAGAAGTCTAATATCGACAGACTTTTGAAACTTTGGATGGTCAATTTGTTGAGATATTTAATTTTATTATAAAAATTTACTCGCTACCCCCAGTTGAATGCTTTAATTTATTTAAGCTGTTCTTACGTACAGACATTCATAGTTATCTGTTTCCTTAAGAAAGCTTACTGTAACAGATCGCATCACACTTAAGTTATAAAGTTGTATCAGGTTTGTTTATTACTCCGTCACGATGAAGCTAAACAGATTCTAATTAAATTTGGTACCAAGATATCATATATCCTGGATTAAAAAAAGGGCTAGGCTAGATCCCGAACAAAGCCAGGGTTTTCGTGGGTTGGTTAATTAATTCAAATATTTTTGTTACTATGTTATATTTCCCGACTCGAGACAAATGTTTATATGATCTTCAAATATTTGTTCAAGGAGCTCTGGTCGTTTGCTATGTGTAGGAAAAAATGTCTATCTATTGTGTTATATATATCAGTCATCTAGTGCCGTCATATAGCCCGAAACTAAGCAAAACACAAGCTTTGCTTAGCTTGGGGCTAGGTGGATGCTGTGTGGATTTTCCAATACTATTTATTTATTTATTTTATTTATCGTTAATGCTTTTCAATATTGCGTGTTGACACCGATATATGTTGATATCTTCACACTAGCATAAACATCTTGAAGATTATGTTATGCTAGTACCACTAATGCGAAGGTAAGGTAGTTTTAGATACCTATAAACAATTTAGCCAGTTCTCAGTAAAGAGGCGCCACTGTAAGAATCAATCCGGCAATGAGGCTTTTTCCAAAAAAAAAGTTTTCCTTTAAACCCAAAAGATGGCAGGGATCTCTTGCGGATTTTTTTTTTGTGATAGTGTGTCATTTACCGATTTATGCCATATAATATCAAGCGAAAACTGCCATCTTTTCAGCCTCGTAGTTTTTTTTTTCTATTAAAAACGCAATATATAAGTGTTGTCTTCCTTTCTGAAAACAAAAATGTGATACACTACAAGGCTTTTTGGCTCACTCACACCGAAGTTAGTAGATAATTTGTATACAAAATAAATCCTGCCTGTAACACATAATTCGATAATCAACTATGCATTATTGTTAAAAAGCTTTCATTGTAGTCATCCGTCAATTTCAAAAACACTAGTTGCCTATTTTCCTATCTCAATATTCAGAAATCCAGGAGTTGGGCGTTGACCACACAGTTTTTAAAGCTTCGGTAGTGTCATCGTTTCAAAATGTATTTATGATGTTAATTGTAATAATGATATGAATATTTTTTTTTTATTATTATTTATACCTTTGGTCATATTTAAAAAGCCACTCATAAAAATACAAATTAAGTGGAAAGTGGCACTACTCTCTAGCCAAATTCTTATATATCCGATAGGCGATAATCTTGAAAGTTTATCGCTCGAATTCGATAAACTTCATGGAACGCCGAAGGGCCTGTCAGAATTCTGATAAATATTATTATTAGCTGAAAGTTTGACAGGGTGTCAGAACTTGGCTCTAAGGACCCTTATTTAGGCCTCGATATACCGATATTGGTGTAGTGATGAACATACCATGCATAATAGGTAAATGAGATAACCTCGCTTTTAGAATCCTTGATAGGCTATTAGAAAACAAAGGAACAGCAAGAGGTGACAAAACTAAAGAAAAACTAGTGATGTTATGTGATATTTTACGACATTATTATCATCGGAGAAATCGCTGAAGCTCGAAACGATTTTTAGTTTTGACATACTTTATTCATCAATCAATTGTTTTCATCTCTTGTTTTAGTTTCTTAACATTTTTTTGCACCTTTTTTGCTCATTGAGTGCAATTGTGTTGTGTTATGGCGGATTTTATTCTTGTTTTTAGTGTTGTATTTTTATTAGTTTGTGTTATAGTAGTAGGTCGTGAAACAGTTTTGTACTATTTCATAAGTTCTATGAGTAATTTAGATAGCAAATAAGAAGTATATTGCTCACATTTGCTATGAACCCACGCTAAAACAAGCTACAAATCAATGTTAGTTTTGGAATCTATTGACATTAAGATAGGTATATCTATTATAGCTAAAATCAACAATATGTCGATACCAAAACTACATTTGATTCAAAGTTTTTTTAAGCAAATATTTATGAATATTTGCTAAAACAAACTTTGAATAAAATGAATCAACCTGCGTAAAATTACATGATTTACTAGCGTACTTTATTTTCAAAAAAGAAACACAAAAAACTAGGTTTTTTAAATACTACTTACTTTTTCCTTAATTTTTCACACAAACATGATACATATGTATATAATAAAGTGTACCTACTCATTTCCTTTCCTCATTAGGAATCCAAGATTATACATCATATCTAGACTTTAATCTAGTTCCAAAATACAATAATATTATTATGTTTTATCAAAAAAATTAATTCTCGAATCTTCTGATATCTAATCTGAATAAATTTCTCAAGCGTTAATTACGGATATTATACAAATTCCAGTAATAATTCCCTAGCACTTGAGTATCACTTATTTAAGCATTTCCTTTCAAGAAACTTTTTATCTCCCGCCCCTGTTATCAAACCGTTCATAAGCGTTGTGCTTATAACTCCTTAATTAGCATCATTAGTATGGTTCCTCAGTACCCTTAAAAATTGCTAAATGAGGTTGATTTTCTTTTAGACAATTTTAATTTTGGCTTCTATTTTCAAAGTTGGAAGAAATATTTTTAAAATAGGTATATTATCTTACGTTCTTTTGTTAAATTTGAGTAGTGGCAAGATTTAAATGCGATATTATTTGCTACAAGGTTTTTTGATTCACTCATGTTATGAGTGATGTGAGTGAATATCTTGTTTCTAGTGGAATCAAAATTTATGTGGTTCATAAAATAATGCAAGTGAAAGGGAATAAATGTGTAAATATGTCTATGGTTGTTATAAGTGTGTTTATTGTTTAGAATTTATTATAAATATTCAGGTTTTGGTTTTTACCTGTTTGGTTAGGTACGACGCACTATAATATTACATTAAAACTAAAACAGTTTAAAACCTTCGACTTTACAGACAAAGCAAAGTGGAAAACCATCTCTTGAAAATTCACTTAGAGGGTTTCGTGAAAATCTCTAAGGATTTTAAAACTTCTTCAACTAAAAACTACAAAGATTCTCTTAGAAAACTTTCCCCGCGTTAAAAGATACCATTAATTTCATTTATTTATGTGGTGGTATCACTTTCATAAGTATTTCTATGAAAATACTTGATTCTACCGGGTTCGCATGCGTTCGCATTCGTTTTGCGGGATAAAAAGGCGTAGCTATATGGTAGTTAATGCTGGTCTTATAATTATAATATAATAATGCCATCGAGTTAGTATTCTAACTCGATGAATAATGCTAGATTCACACAGCATAATCTATTCTCAAGCTAAGCCGAGCTTGTGTTATGAGTACTAGATGCCTGATAATACTTAATGCAATATTATTACATATTAATTATCCTACTCGAATATAATATAATGGATAATATCTCTACTTATACTTTTAATTGATTGTTTGTTTGCATTGAATAGGTTCCGAAACTTCTGAAACGATTTGAAAAATTCTTTTACCATAAGAATCCTAAATTTTCCCAGAGGAACATAGAGAACTTAAAGTTAGATGGTGCTGTGTGGATTGTTTAGCATTATTTATATTTTAAAATTGAATCGATGCTAAATTTTAGCTCGATTCATTCAGCTCTTTAGACGTGAAGATGTAACAAAAGTCAAAACTCGTATATAAAATACTAGTGTGGGTATTTCAATTCCCTTTCTGGTTTTGTTCGCATTTATGTCGCTATCTCGTCTAAAAAGCGATTTCCCGAAAACAAACAACAGAAGCTTAGCAGTATTTATTTCGATACCAGCCCTGATAAGTTTTATGTATAAGTTTAGGACTTAAAAGAACGAACCATTACTTGCTCTTAAAACATTTGTTTCAAGATTTAGAAAGGTAAAGGTGAAACCCAAACTTACCCGTGTAGTGTATTGTTAGAAGACCCAAAACTAAAGTCTTTTCCCATCCCCATCCCTCCAGAGGCCTAAGAAAAACGCACCGATAAACGTGATTTCTACCCGCCATTTTTTACAACGAAGGAACATCTTTCAACAACGACGGAATATCCTCGTTCTCGAATAAATTATGTAGCTATTCAACCATTTCTATGCGATTTTGTTTTTTTAGACCACCAAGGTGGTAATCTAGAATACGGCCCGCCTGATGGTAAGCGGTTACCGCACCCTATGGATGTGTGTGGTATGTCCTTCGAACCAAATTTCAGCCACAGCGGCCATGTGTAAAACAATCTTGGTGCACAAATGCACACAGATGCACTATCTATTCCCAATCATAGTCCGAGGATTTAAATTTTATTTTTTTAGTAAATTTTTATAAAGTACAGTACATTTTTAAACTTAAGTGCTATTTAGTATTACATAGTAGGTACGTACTTTGAACTAAAAACCTTTAGGGGTCTAATAGATTGACTCCTAGCTCTAACTAAGTTTTCACTTGTATATAATTATGTAGATGCAAGGGCTCACTCCCTCAGCTCCATCGGGTTACTAAGTTATCCTAGGTACTTACTAAAACTATTAAAGTTACGGAAGGAATATACAAAAGATTTATAACTTATGATTAAACAATTATAGAACCTGAAAACTAACCTAAGCAAACTTAAAATTATTTATATTTAACTATTGGTATTACATTTTAATGACTTATAACTAACTAAATATGGCCCAATTATAATTTATGATTGAATCAACAACATCTTTTCGGTTTGCTCATAAGCCTAGTAGCTATTCAACCAATTTTTTATGTGATTTTGTTTTTTTAGAAAACCAAGGTAGTAAACTAGAATACGGCCCGCCTGATGGTAAGCGGTTACCGCAGCCTATGGATGTGTGTGGTATGTCCTTCGAACCAAATTTCAGCCACAGCGGCCATGTTCAAAACGATCTTGGTAGTACAAATGCACACAGATGCAATCTCTTTTCCCTATCATAATCCGAGGAGATGGACACGACCGGGGAGAGTCCAGATGCAGGACCAACGTCTTCGCATGCTCTACGAGGTACAGGGTTCTCAGATTGCCAACAAAAATACAATTTCAACATTTTCTATGGGGCTCTTTATATGTCAACGTGATAATATACATGGTCATTTTTAAAACACCAGCAACCTTCGGTGACCAGGTTCCTAGCATCATCAGCAACAACGTTTGTTCTACGATTTTATGTGTATTTTTTTTTCTATGTGTCTGAACGAAATATTTACCGATAAATTGTAGTTAGTTTTTTATTTAATTATTTTGCATACCGTGACCAGTATTGTCTCACAATTATAATGTTAGATTGATCGAATGATTATGTAATACTTGATTACTAGTCATAGTGTCTTTTTTTATCTACGACGTTTAACAATGACAGATGTTAGTTATTTTTCAAAGAACATCTACTACTTAGAAATTTTCTTTAAACTTTTAACTAGGAACATCCTATCTTACGTATTATTTACAACTCTTCGCTCTAAACATACGAGCTCCTTAAGCATCACAGCAAATAAAGAAAATGTTGTTTGAGTTTTAAGATCTTAACTTCTCAGGGGACTTCTGTTTATCTCGTAAGTTGGACTCTGCCGTGTTATGTTAAAGGCCCTCTAGACGACAGATAACCTGAGTTGAAGACTACAAATAGCACTTTCCAATTTTAAATGGTTTTCAATAATTTCCTTCTGGGAAAACTGTTTAGGTGGGCGAAGGTCAGGAGGATGCGGTTAGCGGTCGATTCCGCAAAAGGGAGAAATGTTTATACGATCTGCAGATATCTGTTAAGGTTTTCTGGCGATTTTCTATGTATAAAAATATTTATCTTTATAAATAGTAATTGGTTATCTTGTACCTATAACACAAGTTCTAGACAATTTAAAGTAAATTTCCCAGATTTATTTATTGTTATTATTTTAGGGGATGTCAATAATAACAAATGTGAATCTTCACTTGGTTTAGTGAGATGGTATAAAGTAAAGTATAAGAGTGACAGTGACATTCAAATATTTTTATTAAGAGTTAAAATCGTTGTTTATTCATTTGATAAGGAGTAAGAATCCAAAAAATTATGCGCTCTTGTTTTCGGTTGTAATAAAAAGGACCGCACTGAAAATATGGTCGAGCGATTTCACTGAGGTATGAATCCACAGTTGTTATCCACTCACATTTTTATATTTGGAAAATACTTCTATTTTATGTTCTATTTTTTTACTGTTGCAAACAATGTAAAGGTAGGTCAACTGATCCATATCAATACGAATCGGAAGTGTCCCCAAGCGACTGCACTATACTGTGTATAAAATTGCTAAACTATAAATTCTCGACACAAGTTCGTATGTAGGTGTGCTTTAAAATCCTCTTAATATGTTTCCAATCCATCAGAACTGGCAAAGCTGGCTTTAACGGAACACCAGTTTCACACAGTCAGTTGCATAAATAAAATGGTGTAAAACGTTCAAATACTAAAATTCCACTTAAAAATTTTATTTTCCGTAAAAACTAACTTTACGTCCGAACACATGCAAATCAATGATTTTTTGATGATTGTCAATGAAAGCCTATCAAAAGTTCGTGAATGAAGGGTGACATTAAAAGCACTTAGCGCTACCATACAGAACAAAAGTGGATTCAAATATTTGGTTTTACCTTTAACTAAATTTACAGTAATGGGTGCCAACTAGCTTTAAATAAGTGTCACTCTAAACATTATTATGTTGAACATTACACATAATTATGAGTAATCGCGCGTAACTAAAATAAATTACATTAATACACTTAAAATTCAATCCCTAGCGCGACTTATTGAAACGATTCAATTAAATTTAAAGTACATGGCTGCCAGCCAACTTTAAAATCAACCGTTATGAGGAGTTCCCTCAAGTACTTAGATTTTTTTATTAAAACCGGCGCTTTCATAATACCCTCTATAAATTGCTCTCTGGAATTCAAAACGTTGCAAAAGGAGTTTATAAATCAAACTTTTTGTACAATTTTCTAATCAGGAATAGTAGCCAATTTAATTTTCTCGTCAATATCGAAAATGAATTTATTAGCAATGCAAAACGAAAGTATATTATTGGAAAAATTTCATGCCGTTTTCTATGTCCAGTTCAGTTAGATATTTCTAGTAGCGAAACAAGTGAAAACGAACCTTCTTGAAATACTACCTTAACACAATTATAGGTATGGTTTTGACTTCCATAGTCTGTTATGCAATTACGCAAAAACTTCCCATGATATATTCAGTTGACATTTGAAAGCCTTTTCATGTTCTTCTTACATCCCTATCCATACGATTTCAAATTACAAATGTTTGTAAAAGGCCTGGGGCTCTAGACAAAGTAACATTTGCGAATCGAAAGCGATGGTAGAAACGTACAAAAATGTATGGATTTGACATATTCCTTCGATATCACGCATCGCAACGACAATCATCATAGCTCAAATGATGGCGAAGTTCAATTGGTAGACAAAGTAACCTTTGCGTAGCTATCGCCTTGTCTATACGTCTGATCGCATCGCTAAATGCCGATAAGTTGGCACAATTGGTTGTCAATCTTTTGTTGTTAGACTGTCATAGTTTGATTGAAGTATTGCGCTCGTATTTGTGTTATTAATTAATATTTTTCGAATTATTCATGCAAAAGCAGTGCAAAAGAGATTGTGTTGAAGGTGCGTGCCTTTTGTGAGGAAGAAAAGGCAGACCATGCCCAGTTAAATCCATTAAATCTAGTGCGATCTCGCGTTGCACCATCAATGCAACTGGTAAGTAAAATAGGGATACCAGCTTTATACACGATACCTTTAGAATGGATCATAAGATTTACTCACATAAAAAGATAAAATAAAAAGTAAATTATCCAGGTTATTTAATTTATCTTGTTATGATATCCCTTATTTGTATAAGTATATACAAATATTGAATTTTTGAATTTTATATTATACAAATACAAATTTTATGTGTCATTTTCAGTCATGTCGGAGAAAAACACGAGTAGAATACATAATATAAAGAAGCGAAGCTATTGCTGCCTGCAACAAGTCAATTCTGCTGAAAATCGTCGTGGATCTTGAAGATTTCGATTTATAAGAATTTTTTGTGTTGTTTATTTATGTTCCTTTTGACCATAATTAGTGTCAGAACAATTTCAATAAATAATTTAAAATTTTTATTGTTTCATAATTTAAAACTTTCCTAGTCCTAACTACTTATATATTTATATACAAATATGAAATTAAAACATAAACACACGTTTACATAATGGGGTAAAAGATTCATAATGTTGGCAATATCGTGCTGCCAATATAATGCTGCCAATTCCTGAGGCAGGACAACTTATGGTGTACGGTCTGTAGTCTATAGTTATCGAACTCAATCATTCGCTTATTTCGTCCGTTCACCGTTCATGAAATGACGGGTCAAATAAAAAGGAGTACCAAGCCAAGTAGGTTGTTACCTATAACTTCAGATAGAATTTCTGTAAACAAACGTTATACATAACAAAAAAATTGTTTCGATTTGGAAGTTTACCCAATCTTTTGAAATACTTATGGCAGTGTTTATTGTGTAATTAAAATCAATAGAAAGAAAATAACAATGGTTTTGAGCTATATAATTATATTATTTAATTATTTTCAACAAGTCCTTAAAATCATGAAGAAATAAATAATTAGGAGAAAATACATATTTTACGACACTCGTATCATCTCGGTAATATTGGAGTACCTAAATAACAGAAATTCAAAACTATTTTGCATTTTGACAATAGACGTTTTAGTTTGTATTGTAATTTCTTTCGACTCTCGCCCTTAGAAGCCAAATGTGTGAATTTTTGCCGATCATATGCAAAAGCTTTATCTTGTTTTTTTCGTTGTTAAGTATATTTTTAATCCCTCGTGGACACAGGGAAACAAGGGTGCGATCGTGAATGCTACATCCACGCTAGCGCAAGGCTACTTAAAATTTTGACGTAATTCCAACAGCTGTTTATGAAATCGCCGTTTCGATTCGATTTCTACAGGGTCTTAGCGTTCGCTAGTGTATCCATCAAGAGAATAGACAACTACGTGAAGTCGCTTCTCAAAACTGCCACTTGGCTAGGAATTTGATGGAAGTGATCGTTCGATGTTGTCAATCGTTTTGGTGAAATCAAAATATTCGTACATTGCCTACCAAAAATCTTGACGTTTAATCCATTTGAAGGTTGCCATCGCTAGAGCGATAAGAATTTTCAAAATCGAATCGCTTCATAGCGAATGCCGGTTGGCTAAGGACCCTGTATGTCAAAATTACGAGGTGGATGTTTCTAACCAGTTACACTTTTAGCACCAAGTCTAGATGGTAATGGTAATTGGCCTATATTTAAAATGTCGTTTTATTAAATAAATCCTCTAAGGAATTTCCTGATATCTGTTCCCTCGGTAGCTCGTAAGTCATCGACAAAGTCTTCGTTTCTCACTGGCATTAAGAGAAAAAACCCTCTTTTGTGGACATTACCGTGTTCGTCGTCTCCAATCTTAACAAGATAGATGGCCCGATTTCTATAAGTGGATCACAATCGCCGCATTTCGACTTAAATTACAATTCCATCGACGATTTTCGTCCTGTTTTTACGCGCTTTAAGAAAGTATTAGGTATTTCTCCTATGCAAAAATTGTGGCACACGTTTTAAGCTCAAATCAATAAAATAGTAAAAATCATAATTCTACGACCGCATAGAATCGAACCCACCCAACTCAGCCCGCGGATATGGTAAGAGCCGACCAATGCCCAAATGCGAATACTCAAACGCAAGTTACATTTGAGCACGTCTAAAGTCACATTTTTTTGGTAGTTTTCAAAAAGTAGTAATAAATCATTTATTTTAGGCAACAATACTTAAGTACCTACAAGATGTAAAATAGGTAAAAATACGTCCACATAAAATAAGTACCTTAGTCTTAGTCTAACATACATAAAACAAACTTAGTTACTACCGTAGTACGACGTAGGCGACGTGTCACGCGATATGTACTGAGACTGGTAACCGTCCGCAAAAACGCCGGAAAACCACATTCTACGGTCAGATTTATTCCTTAGTGAAGCAAATATTCGTAGCTGGTATATGCACCACAAATGATTATTAATCATTATGAAGCGACTCGAGCCACTCGACCTTCACCAAGGTGTTGATCTTCCTCTTTACAAACCCAAAGATATTCGTAGTATAGTGAAGCTACTGACTGTGGAATACTGTAAAAAAGTTATCTCTTTGAGGATTTGGGGCTAAGACAGAGAGTACTATTTTATTTATAAAATTATTAACATTTCAACTGCAATCATCAATCTACCTGAAAATTATGCTAATAATGGTAAAAAAGTGAACAACGTGGTCATAAGATGTGCTGAAAGGCTAATTTTGGCCCGAGTCTAAACAATTTTTTTTGAGAAACTGTGATCCCGACGTAGGTCCATGAATTTTTCCTCGAGGGATTTCGTATTTGTCCTGCAAAACTTAAAAATAGTGTAAAATTAACTCACTATTTATAGGTACTTCTGCAACTAACAAAAAAAACATAAATGCCAATGTAATTATACCATTTAGCATGCAATTAACGATTTATTTTTAATAACGTTGATCCGTAACTACCAGTTATTTAAATCGATCCATTCGCCATCATTTTGTTATGAATTTATAATAAGATATCGTATCAATTACAAAACACTACGAATGACTACTGATTATTTATAGGCTTTGCATTATTTTAGTTCATAAATACATAGTTACAGGCCTAGTTCGGATTTCTATCTATAGGTAGGTACCTAGGTATAGATAGAAATCCAAACTACACAGTGAGTGCCACAAAACGAGTCTACGAGTCCATAATAGGGTATGTAATGCAATATGCTAAAATTAAAATGAATTATCCTGTTCCGATTAGTACACCAACTTTCCGATTACCACATCCGTTTTAGAAAAGCAAACACAAAATAGGTCACAAACTTTGCCGCTTGTCACGAGAAATGGTTATAAATCTTTGCGAATCTCTATAGATGTCCAATTAAGATATTTCCCGTCCATTTCAGGGGTCTTGCGAGTAAAAGAATATCGAACTTAATAAATGTAATAGGTCAATGCTCTAGGACGTGACGTGCTTAGAAAGAAACTCGCTGATTCTCTGACCACGTCAAGCGTATCGACCTCTTTTAAGTAACCTCTAAAAGCTTAAAAAACTATCTTGTTTTTGTTACTTTTAGATATTAAAAGATGTCAGTAAATTTTGTTTCAAATGAGATTCTTTAAATAAGAGTAGGATGCTGTGTGCAAAATACGAATATAAAAAGAGTTTTCTTGAGCACAGTGGACTAAAACTTTTAGTCTTTTATATCGCTTTCGCGTACAAAAAAAGAATGAGATAAATATATTAAGTACGTAATAATTTAACTGTGTTGAAAAAACCTACTTCGTGTTTCGTAATTCTATACAATTTTTAAAGTTTTGCAGGACAAAAACTATAATATGTTTTCCCTTGAGGATAAATTTCATGGACATACCTCGGGATCACACTTTCTTTGTTATCTCACATAAATAAAAACACTTACATACAGCCGAAAACAGAACCTCATCTCTCTTTCGACGTTTAAAAATAGTCTCTGTCAAAGTTCTCAAACTATTCGTTTGAAACTATTCCATCTCTTTCAAACTGAGAAAGTCCCTCACTATCCACTAGAGCCGTTACAAGGCGTCCCTTAGAGAGACAACATTCATAGACCTAGGAACTGTACGTACATAGCGGTATGTAAATTAAAGTCCTACTTAAATTCAGCATTCCGGCCAGAAAATATGGAAACGAGTACCTTGAATAATAGCCTTATACTGCATTCTGAGAATTAATTATTCTGAAAGGAACAGCTTGCTCCATGTGAGTTCTGGGAAAACTAGCTGGGTTTGAACGATTCCAAAAACAGGTGCATTCGCTTGTTAGTTCAAAAATAACAATGTCAGCCCCTAATTGTCTGGTTCAACCTATCCATTCTCTGCGGAATGATGGAATAAACGGGATGAAATTTATTTCTGTCTGCAGGAAATATAAAGTCTAGAAAAAGGATCAGTTCTATATATTCACGCCTAGAAGTTTTAAGAACTTTTCTACCACACCTTATTACTAGGTATTTTAATAATAATAATAAAATAATAAAAATATTTATTCATAAAATAGGTTAACAAGTAAGTATTTAACTATTGTAGAGTTTAAGTAGGTATTCTAATATTTATCTTATACTTAAACTTAACCTTTCAAAGTTAAGGTGACTCCTCGCTCTAACTAAGTTTACACTTGTATTTAGATGCAAGGGCTCTACCTGCGGCTTCTAGAGGGATATTATGTGCAAGTTTTATTGATATTATGCCTATTTTAAACTAAGAGATGGACAAGTGTATCAAATAAAGTATAAACTTATTTGCCTATTTACTAATAAATTAATAACCTAGAGTATACACGTATTTACCATTTTTAAGTTTTTTAAGAAGCCTAAGCCCAAACTGCTGGGAACGGTTTTCGATATTATGTCATGCGCGATAGCCATCAGTTTTGTTAATTCAATGATTTAACACAACTTTGACAATAGGCAGGAAGGTAAAATTAAAGTTTTTACTATCCAGGTTTAAGCAGACTCATTCGGTCCAGTTTAAGCCGACCTTAATCCGCTCGTTGCCATTAAGATAAGTTGTTTTTGCGACCCTTTTTGTGGTACATGCAAGCTCCATGCTTTGAATACAAAAGCCGAGATAATTACTTCGTCTATCTGATAGACATGCCTATATATGCCTAGTTTACGTTGACGGGCCGTTGTGACCGAAATTCGGCTTGAAGGATTTCATCGTGAATAAAAAAGTGTCAAAGTGTCAAAAGTGCCACTGCGCTTAGATCGACCCTATATTGCATATCCGGCATAATGAATTCACCAGAGGAAGAGCAGCTTACGATTGCGTATTTCTAACTCCTGTATTGCGATCACTGATCTACCGGACAATCGCGGTGATTATGGAAATACCTCCTTGTTTAAGGGAGGATTCAGTTAAGGGCGTGTATAAATTTAGAAAACTAGACTCTTCGTTTTATGTAAAGGTTCGTTTAGTGTACCGTTGAGATAATTACGCACAAAAATGGTTTGTCTGCGTTATTCGGTGATTGCACGACGGTATAAACATTATCATCATTTAGTAAGAATGCACCCCGGACAATCAATAATTCCATCCTGTTATAAAAAGTCTAAAATACTCAATAAAATTTATTTTCTACTTTTACTCTACGTAGATATAAAATCATAGGATGTATCAAAAGCAAACTCTTTGCAAGAAATCCTGCAATATTGAACCTTGATTCTGTTTAAACTGAAATTGGAAAGAATTCCACAAGAAAGCTGAGATATGTTGGAAATCCTGGCGGGATCCATATCTCGCTTAATATAGAAGTACTTAACGAACTTTTCCACGATTGTAGATACCTTGCCAACTATAGCTTTGTTAGAAATGGATAGTACGAAGGGTTATTATGAGAAAAAGTTTTGTGTATCATCACAGTTGGACAATAGGGTGTAAGTACCGAATCTGTGGTATTGGAATCATTAGGACGAAGCTCTTTTCACGTGATCTGTGATAAAAGCTGTTTTGAGCCGACAGGTTAATTAAAATCGTATGCTTAACTCATCTTGAAAATTCATACAGGGTTATCAACTTCATTTCACATGCTGCGCTACACATTATGCGCTATAAATCCAGGGGTTTAATTAGATAGATTGTATCTATCTATAGGCACTCACGCTTGCCCATTTGGAAGCTAAATAAACCATCCTCCAGTATATACATGAAATTATATGCCCACTTTGTCTTTGTCGTTACCCGCTACCCGCAGATAGCCGTTTCCGTACTCACTGAAGTACGACCTTATTTCTCTAATTCAATTTTGTAAACTCTTTTTTAAACTTTGTCTATCGAGTTTGCATGTCGTAGAGTTAGTCGATCTCCTTTGTTTTTTCGTGGTTGGGATGGACCTGACTGGAGCCGGGTAAAGCTCTACACTTCCACAACCACGGCCGATAAGGTTTAAATTCATAGACCACAAACACCATTTTGCCTGGAGTGCTGCCAACAGATATTCAAAAAGTCTAAATGAAGCGGGTTTAAAAGCACACATCCAGTGCGGCTTTACAATTTATTTGTGTAAGGATTCGCGGTAAACTGTGTAACTCATTCATTCGACCGACGTCCGGAGTTATTCGATTTGTATCATCATCAATTCATTATCAATATTCCAAATTAAAAGTCGATTAAACTGTGAGGATGAGTCTATCCGAGATTAAATATCGATTATAACCAAATATTGCTTAATAAATAAACGAACCGACCATTAAAGGAAGCATTTTCTTACATTTACATCAATCTTACTACTAATACAGGCGATGTTGTTAACGATAACACGTAAAGCAATTTCGCATACTAATATCAGTTATTATAACAGGAAAACTTATCGTAAAACAGAATATGAACATGAATTGTATGTGCAAAAAAGTTACGTTTACCCATGTTATCGTGTTTACGAGGAGGTTTATAATTGTGACTACTGACAGTTAAGGTTAGTGGAGTGGCAGACGAATCATTTCTAGCATTTTATCACTATACGAAGTTTGCAACATTGACGACTTTCGAAGCACACTTAGAGCACATTATTATTATTAGCACTACATTATTCTTATTGATTAACATACAAGTATCTTTGTAAATTACCAACTACATGTTAATCAAGTATTTTGCCGTCAACTTTGCTGTATGATTTGTATTTTTTATCTATTTTATTACATTAAAACATCATTATAATAGTGTATAGAAAACTCCATTCGGTGGAATCCGTTAATTCTCGCGACACAGTTGTAAAATTATGCGGAAAGCTAGGTTGATGGAATAGTAAAAAGATGGCCAAATCCATTGCACCATGGGCATGTTAAAAAAGAACGCTGTATTATATTATGAACCGTAATTTTAAATAAAATTAAAAGCTAACATGTCTGAAAGTACGTTTTATGTATTAACCTACTTATAGATTAGATATTTATAGTACTTTTAGGACTGATATTAAAAAAGTCTTTGGATATTGAAGCCTAACTAAATTGCGAGTCTGTAGACGAACATCCTTGAACTGAAGGGTCGATCGACTGGCCAACAATCATATTACAGAGAGATTGTACAGGCTGGGCCTGGACTTTTACGTCTTGGACGATAGCCAGGACCAAACGACTTGGTTGAGAATATATTAGTCCTACTTGCCCTACCGTGTAATGCTGGCGTAATAATAATAATGCTGGACAATCCACATAGCATCACCAAGCAAGCTAAGCAGAACTTGTGTTATGGGTATGATGACTGATATACTGATGTCCAAGAGTCCTGTAAGGTCTAAAGGAAATAAAGCACTTTGATTTTGATTTTGACTCTATACAAAATAGCCTAGGAGGCGTCGCAAATGGACCTTCAACCGCCCAGCTTTATTTTTTGCGTAGGTACTTTCTACGAACTCCTCTCGTACGCGTTTTTTTAGCAATAAAAACTATTCGAGACCTTTTTGATTTTCTTATCGATTTATTTAGTAGTTTTAGTATTATCTTCGCTAGGCTAACTCTCTAACAACGGCACAAAATCCGCCTTTATGACATAAGTAAAACATTTTCTAAGATAGGTGTTTTACAAATTATTCGATCAACATGAACCATTCAAGGGTTTTCAATTTTAAGGATAAAACCTTCATTGTGGCGACTAATATGCATTGATCTCTGAGTTATAGGGTTGCTTTTAATTCTTTGCTATGCTCAATGCTGAATTTATTACCTTTGCCTGTTAAATATGTTTTTTTTGTATAATTGTAGCTTAGATTAAAAAATATATGTAAATTATTTTTTATTTTATGATTTAAATTATTTTTGTTTATAACAGTCTGTAGGTAGCTCATTTGTTTCAATTGTTAATATTAGTTCTAATTTGGTAATTAAATTGTAATTTTCCTTGTTAAATGTTTTAATGTAGGTACTTATTAACCATGTCAATCTTGTAAAATTCAAACTTTCATGAGCTTCTTTAATACTTACAACGATTCGGGGAACAAACCTACCATTCGGACTGAAAGCAAGTATCCCCATAATGCCAACGTGGCATCAACGTAAAATATTGTCATGACCCCGCCTCGCTTCTCACGTAGGTCGCTTAATGAGCCTGCATTCTTCGAAACTCTCCCATTCATACGTAAATCAAATTTATCCAGATTCATTTAAATAGGTTATTTTCGTAGAAGGGCTTTTGCATGGCGATTATTGTTACCAACCTACAAATGAAAAGCTTCTGTTTAAAAGCTTTTGAAAATATTGGGAAAACGAGAAAATTCTGTAACTTTGTCCGTGTCTTTTTTAAGTTAAATCTAAGTTATTCATGAAAGACAGGACATACAATTTATAGGTTTTTGAGAACTAGGCCATTTTGATTTGACCGAATAGAAATATAGGGGCCTATTTTCGAAAAACTTTGTTACTACATATGAAATTAATAATAATAAGTAAAGAAAAGAAATCGCTACATTTTGGTCCAGAAAAATTAATCAACACCTTTGTTGAGAATATAAATCAAGTTGAATAATACCCAGGGTTCATTATATAGGTATATTTCATCATAATATAGATAGGTACAGTTATAGATAAATTTATCAAAGATTTTTAGTTCTATAATTGACGATAACATAAATACGGTACAAAAACATTAAGTTGGCAAAAGCGAGCTTAACCCTAAAAAATATAATTTGAAAAAAAAAAAACAAATATTAGTTATTGCTACGTCTATCTACGAGCGATTTGAAGAATTGTATAAAACAAGGAAGATTAATTAAAAAAAATATGATTTGAAAAAAAAAACAAATATTAGTTATTGCTACGTCTATCTACGAGCGATTTGAAGAATTGTATAAAACAAGGAAGATTAATTTAAAACTAACAATTCACAGGCAGCAGTCTAATTTGTATACAAAAATTGCATTTTTTATTATTGGAGCATTTCCCATCACTCATAACGACTTTAAAATCTCTCACTTCGAAGTTTTTCTTAAAACAACTTGGCAAAAGCCGTCTATTTATCTGCAGGAAATAGCTAAGCCAGATGTTCGTAGCTCAAGCGATTTGGCTCAGCGCGAACCTCGGCGCTCAATCTATCGTGGAGCTTACTCTGGTTTTACATCAAAACCACCATTTGTATGGGTGCAAATGGATCGTCCTTCCTTATGTCTGGCGTACTTCACTTGGTTTATCTGCTAGTGAACTTAGTTCATGGTAGTTTTTATTTTATGGTTAACTCTATAATTTATTCTTAGTTACTTCTGTTTAAATTTTAGTGATAGTTTCATATTAATTGTATAAAATGTAAATCCTGTTTTGGCTTCTTTGGCCTGATTTTTTCCTGGAATTCTATCTTTCTATCTAGAATCACATCAGCTTATAAGAGCAGAAGGCGCTGCTGCCCGCCCCCCTATTTAGTTTTGAATCCTGCACACCATGTCTCCACTGATTTTGCATGCCGTGACCATGACTGGTTGAGCTTGTTCTTTCGCAATTATAGGTATTATCTGATACCACAGATGTTTATTGGCAAATAAATAACTTTATCTTTATAACACAAGCTTTGCTTAGGGGCTAGATGATGCTGTGTGGATTATTAAATTTTTTATTCCAGAGTCCTGAGTTATATTTCTGAATCTCAAGTCCACAATACCCAAAATATGTAGATAAAGTTTAGTATCTATTCAATGTCCTGCTGCACTGTGTCACTAAAGTAAGTTAAATTGCGAGCGAATAATCTTTTTATGTTCGTGACTCCAGAAATTCCAAAGCTGTCTACTCTTAGTAACTCAGCTATTTTACTAACTTTCGCAGACTTTTGAGCACTATCAACATTTCCAATCAAAATCTATGCGCGTAAAGAATCATACAGTGGCTTGGTTTAATATCTACGAATATCTGGTTCAACGGTTCGTTGACTCATGAAAACAACTGATATTGAAAGGGAATGGCAAATCTCATCCTTATGAGTATGGTTTTGAGGTGATATTGCAATGAGATCTGTTCCAGTGACCGTAGTTAGGTATTTGCATTATTCACAAGTAGAATATTATTCGCAGCGTGTTGGAATCCGAGAAAAGTTGGTGAAACTGAATATTTGTATCATGCAACACTCCATGCACACGCGGTTCTGATGGTAGGTAACTATAACATTTCTTGCCCCGTTTCTATACAACAAGTTAAATAAAATTGTATCTTTGCATAAAACCACATTTTAAGATTGTAAAAAATCTATTTAGTTAGATATAATTAGTTTTACTTAATTAATTATGAAATAATCCTAGACGGTCAACATAACATCAGCTAAACCCAAGCTAAGAAGTGCAGTATAATTAAATAACGCTGGACAATCCACACATTATCATTTAGCCTAGCCCCACGAACTTGTGTAATCGATTCTTAGATCACTGATATACTGAATGATATAATGACATGGGCAAATATTTTTACTATACATTGAAATCGACCAGAACACCCGGAATCAATCTGCAGCTCATACAAGTTTGTCCCGAGGCATGAATCGAACCCGCAACCTGCTGCGTCGAAGTAGGACTTTCACCCACCGCGTCTTTGACATTTGAATGCCATTTCAATGCCCTTGAAAGCCCATTTAATAGCCTTCGCCATTTAATTATAGGAGCGAGAGCATTGCGATTAACAATACTTTTGCACGTCGAATCGCTCCTATTTTACGTAGTACGTAGTTTTAAGTTCTTTGAAATAATAGGTCTACGTAGTTTTTAAGTTATATATACTAATATTATAAAAAGGAAACATTTGGCTGTTTGAATTTAATAGGCTCCGAAACTACGGGACGGGTTTGAAAAATTCTGTGATCATTAGAATCCTAAATTTTCCCTGATAAGCATATGCTATAGAATAAGAAAAAAGATCCGCATGAAAAATTTAATTGATGTTAAATTCCCGTGCGAAGCCGGGGCGGACCGCTGGCGCGCTGGTTTGTAATAAAGAAATTTGACTTTAATAGCTACCTAGTATCATTTCTCCTTTACTAAGTAGTTAGTAACGATATGTTTAAAGATTATGAGTATTGGCCATTATTAGTTTAAGTGAACGTGATGAGTGTGCGTTCACTTAAACTAATAATGGCCGATACTCAAGCGAATTGAATGTATTTACCTACCTAACTAGATAGGTAGGATCTACTTATGATAGGGTACTTATTCATTGTTTAATATACATACCATAGCTGAGGCGACTGACAAACCGAATTACGGTTTAAGTTAGTTAAACATAAATAAGTACTTAGGTACTTACTGTAAAACATAACTAAACGAAAAGAGAAAAAAAACAACAATTTCCCGTTTAGTAATTTCATAATGCCAGACCAATTATTATGTATCTAATTGCAATGACTCTTTATGCAAAATACAATTCTAAACCAATCTGTTACCAGACCTACAGAAAACAACAACGATATAGGACTCATCTAAAAATAATGCACCCCTCAAACGAAGAAATATACGAGAATACTTGAGATAACTCTCGCAGCGGATGACAAGTAAACCTTGGGTGACTTCAGAGGGAATATCGCGCTTCCTCACTTCTATATTGTGCAGCCCGAGATCGGCTTAGGGACCCTTCACACTTTCCTCGTACCTACTTAGGAACACAGCTACAGGGAAGAGTCCCGCCTACAGTTTTTTGCCCTAAGAGGGTCAAAACGTGACTGAGGCAGATATGCGCGTTTAAGTTACCAGTTTGAATTATTTATTTATTTTATTCGGATTGTCTTTAGCTAATTACAATAGAATTTAAAATAGACACAGAAAGGTCATACGCAAATAGTTTCTTAATAAAATACGCGTAAACAGTATTTTTTTTTCGTCGACGTCGAATAGTAATTAAATTATACTAATTAGATATCCTAATAATATAACGAGGATAGATTTGATTGTTTGTTTGTTGGAATTGAATAGACTCCGAAACTACAGGACCGATTTGAAAAATTCTTTCACTATTAGCATCCTAAATTTTCCGTGATGAACATAAGCTATAGAATATTTTCAAAAAAGTAAGGGTTTTCTTATGAAAATATTTTTTTTGTTAATTACCCCGCGAACCCGGGGCGGACTGCTAGCAATTAATAAATCAGTTTCGAAATATCAGCTTTAGAGTTGTTATTTACCTTGTTTCCACGTTACCTATAACACGTTTGGTAATGGTGATGATGTGATGAGGTGATATTTCAATCTACAAAATTACGCATTTTAACTCATAATTATCTCCTAATCTAAAAAAGATGAAGGTATATTTTTAGGGTAAGGCACCTAATTTAAATAGCACTTAAGGAATATATTAACAGTACCTAATTATTTTTTTGCTTTTTACACCTTTGCTGACAACTTTTAATATTTAACAACGTTTCTAAAAGTTTTATCGGTCATTATTCATCCAAAATCGGGCATTCTTAACGACCTACCTATAACTATATATATAAGTACACATATCAATCATATCTCATCGGATTCCCAGAAATCGTGTTTAATGCAACAATGCAACTTCCAAAATAATATTTCTATATTATACAGTATAGAAGTAACGCCCACTCGTATATTGAATTACACCTGCAACGACCTCTGTGTTACGGTTGGCAAAGGAAAGAGATTTTGTGTTCATTTTCAGCCTCGAAACAAATGTTTGTACGATCTGTAGATATTTGTTTCGTGTGTTCTGGTCGTTTTAGTTTTTATACATTTATACCTAATAAAGATATCTATGTAATATATTGTATTAAATACATATATCAGTCGTCCATAATAGCTCTGCTTAACATGGGGCAACATATCCAGTATTATTATACCGCACATTAATAGGATTAATTATTGTATGATGTGCTTTGAGGTTTTAGGTGAACAAAATATTTCCAGTAAGTAAATAGGTATATAATATGCTTCTCAGCGATAATGCCGTCCTTTGTATTTTATTCGTTGCGTATAATAAAGATTTTTGTATTTTCTACCATGATGATTCAAAATCAGCGAGTACAAAAAAATATAAGTACATCACATTACTAACGAAGACTCATCCCTCAATCGCCCATGTAACAATCCCCAAACAGAATTGACATCTACAACAATAAATATAAAGCTCGAAATCGCTGCTCAGACGGAGCCTGCGAAGCCTAGTGGGTAAAGCCCTTTAATCGTCCCTGATCGTAATATATTGCAGCAGCGACAGCGGTTTATTGAAAACGGTTGAAAATGTAATTGCTTTCGAAAGAATTCAGCTCTAGATTGCCCTTTCAAAGACATCTTAGTTAAATGAAAGATTCATAGTTTTTCTATCCTATGTGGATAGATAGATTGTACTTATGTATTTGAGACTTTAGACACACGAATACAACAACATTGAGGGCTTTTCGGGTGTTTTCTCGTGGTCCCATTATTTTGTCCCATTGATGGGACCACGAGAAATACATAGTTATTGCTCGTGGTCCCATTGCTTTCATATGTTTTAAACTTTCCATCCTGTATAAAATTTAGCAGGTAAATTAGGTTTTACTTGCGAATAACCCAAGTGTTTCTAATAAAATTTATCTAAAAATTTCTAAGAAATATATGGAAAAAATCGAAAGAAATGAAAATAACCAGGTAGGGATGGTATTGCGCCGTGCGCCTGCTTGTTCTGGAGTGGAAGGGGGATGGTGGGATCAGGTCAAACAGTTCCTGTGAGCATTCTCCGAAGTGTATCCTGTAAAAGATCGAGAGACAAGCAACCTTGCGGGTTCGAGACTTTGTGTCCAGGTGTAAAGTATCGCTTAACCTTATTTAGGATTCCTAGCTTCATGGCTGCTGTTTTAGCCTTCGACTCGATAAAAGTACCAAAGTTTAAGGTTGGTGTCAGAGTGACAACGAGGAGCTCCAGTTGGTCCTTTACAGGTACATTTCGGAAAACAGGAACCTGGCCGAACGGACTTTTCTTTGCAAAGAAGAGGCAGGCTTGAGATTATGAGGCGTTGAAATTGACCCGATTAGCTTCGCCCCAATCTGAAACTACTTTCAAGGTCAAGTTCAAGCGCTGCAGCATATCTTCTCTCTGCACCTGTATCTCATTCTGACTGGCCTTGGCATTTGAAAGGTATCTATCCACCACGGTGCTGTCGTCTGCGTAGCCAATAATACCGGATACTAGCAGATCGTTAATGTGCAGCAGGAACAACGTGGCGGAGAGTACTGACCCCTGAGGTACCCCGGCGTTGATCGCCAATTGATCAGACGAGCAGCCGTCGACGACAACCTGAATTGATCTTTCCCTCAGAAAATCACAAAGCCAGTACAGAAGAGATCTGGAAGTCCGTATGCTGAAATCTTGCCAATAAGGCTATCATGCCAGACCCTATCGAAGGCTTTCGAGATGTCAAGCGAAACTGCGATGGCTTCACCGTGCTTCTCGATGGCCTCGCTCCAAATGTGGGTGGCATACACAAGAAGATCTCCTGTAGACCGTTTTCGGCGAAACCCATATTGACGGTCACTAAGGAAAGTCTATAGATCTTTATCGTTTAGGCTGACGATGTGAAACTAACCTAATGAGAGCTAACAATTTAGCAGTCCCTTTCTTTTACAATCAAAATAAAAAGGACGGTGACATTTTTAATGCTGTCAATGTACTTTTGTCGCAACAGAATAGACACTACTCGTATATCTGTTTTTAGAAAATTATCTGATGGTCTGGTCGAAGTGACGGGTGACCCGAGAGCTGGTCAATATCTAGCGCAGCGAATCAGCATTGCCGTACAGCGAGGTAATTCAGCCAGCATCTTGGGGACACTTCCGACTGGTATTGATATGGATCCTGCAGTGAGCTCAGTTATTTCAAATTGTAAATACTAGTTCTAATTTTGTTATTTAATTGTATTTTACGTTACATTATATCTGTAGGAGTTAGGTAGGTATCTATAGAGGAATATTTGAGATCAAAGTCAATCCTTTAGTCAGTAGCGGCGTTAGGGTAGGGCGCGGTTGGGCGACCGCCCGGGGCGCCGGAAACAAGGGGCGCCGCAGGTGCGCCTTGTTTTTCTTCTCGCTCATTAAACGAGGCCTACTTACTCGTAGATAAAAAATAAATACGAAAAAAATTTAATATTATATTGGCAACACTAAAATGGAAAGAAGTGTTAAAACGGAGCACTGCACTGCATGCATTTAATTTTACCGGGAATCCCCGACCATTGAGAAAAACATTATCTATCGCTTTTTTAAGTTTAAATTAGAGAGAATTCATGTTATATTTGGTTAATTTTTTTTAAAAAATCGCGACTCACAAAAATTGTTTCCAAATGTATGGATAGCAATGCGCATAAAGTAATCCTGTTGTGTAACTAACCATTAATTATAGTGCGTAACCCTCACACTGCTTATTCTCCTTAAAATCACAAAAAAAAATTCGTCGAAATTCGTCTTTGAACGCTTGGCGCGTCGTCGATGGCTCGCTTGCGCTCCGTGCCATTCGATTCCTATTGTGTACCTACATTGTATGTAAGTGAGTTAGGTGCTCGCATCGCATTC
The DNA here is from genome assembly GCA_963931895.1 of Eupithecia pulchellata. Classification (NCBI taxonomy): domain Eukaryota; kingdom Metazoa; phylum Arthropoda; class Insecta; order Lepidoptera; family Geometridae; genus Eupithecia; species Eupithecia pulchellata. Next base: position 5,083,878 of record OZ007541.1, on the reverse strand, counting down.
ACATTACTTGAATTTCGTAAATCAATGGATGGATAAGGTACCTATTTTCTTGTTTTGCCGTAATTGAATTGCTTCCCCGTTTTCTGTAATGTATTTAAAGGCTTTGCCAAACAGAACGCGTTAGAACGCCGCGTCAGGGCGCTAAGTTGACGCCGCGCTATAGCGCCGAACTGTGTTGTACTGTGGCGGTACTTTACTGTCACACAGAGCGGCGGCGGCGGCGGCGCTAGCCGTACCCAACGTTCTGTCGCGGCGTTAGGACGCTTTGACGCCGGGTGTTGTTTTTTTTACAAAATTTGTTTGCAACGTCCTACTAAAATACTACAATATGAGTGAAAAGCTAATAGAATTGGTTCGGAAACACCCCTGTTTATATAATACGAAGGATAATTCTTATAAAAACATGGCATTAAGGACAAGAATGTGGGAACAAATTTTATTAATGTCGTGCACCCATATTCTTTTTCTCTGTGATCCTGATAAAGCGTATAAAAGTAATAATTCTTCCTCATCTGAATCACTCGACATCTCAAAAAGAAAATAATATTTCCAAAGACTGCTTGCTGCTAGCTATCTACACTACGCTCTGGTGAATGGTAACCTACGTTGCGAAGGAGCGTGACGCTAAAGTCAATTAGATGAGCGCGACGTTAAAACGCATCGCTATTAACGCGTTCTGTTTGGCAAAGCCAGTCATAACATATTACTCTAAGCTTTTTGCTAGCGACCGAAAATGTCACAAAAAATTCGCTCGCTCCGCTCGCCGTTCATTCTTAAATTTTCTAAGCTTTTTAACAGGCTTCCGGTTTTATTTTTTTATATCTAAACTTTTTTGTCATTTTCACCAAACCTCAAAATTACCACCGCTAAGCCTCAAAAATTTTCGGGTTCGGTAATCATAATCTTTTGTCACACTCTTGATTCTATTTTACAGAAAATCCGATAAAGTTAAAAAAAAATGGCGGCTCGCTCCGCTCCCCCTAAATTTTTTAGCATTTTGGTCACTATACTTTACTTGCCTTTCGGAAATATGTCAATGTCAAATTTTGCGGCGTGACATTCAATAAGTAGTATAAAAACTCCACTCACTGACATTTATAATGTATTCATTTTCAACCATTTCCAAAGGCTGCAAACACTACAATATGTGAAGGCTCGTTCCACTCGCTGTTATTTATTTTTTCATACTAGTATGTTTATTAAGTTATTTCTTTTTTAGCCTTTTTTGTATTTCTAACATTTTTGTCTTTGTTGCTGGCACACCACACCAAACTCCAAATTTACCAATCATCGCAGTTTTTGAAATATTCGGAGCTCTCCCTATCATATGTAGGTAGGAAAAATCCGATAAAGTTAAAAAAAATCGCGGCTCGCTCCGCTCGCCGTTACTCACAAAGAATTTTTATACAGTTTATTATGGAAGGTTTTTGGTTGAAAACCTCTCAAAGGCTCGATCTCCCCCCCCCCCCCCCCCCGAATAGTTACACTCGCACATGACGACTTGATTCATATCGGTTTGGATTGCAGTTAGGGGGCGCCGTATAAATCTCGCCCAGGGCGCTGGTAGTGCTAAAACCGGCACTGCCTTTAGTCTCTGAACATATACGAACTCTGTCAAAGGAAATTTTAACAATGGTACGAATAAGCTCCAACAATTGGTAGCTCTAACAATGGTAACTATTGGGGGTAGTGAGATAGCTAGCTATGAACAGTAAACGAGACGTGCATTCAAATGTCTAAGCTAAAACAACCAAGTAAGGGACAAATTTTAATGACAGGCATTCGCCATTTGGTTAGCAAAAGCTATAATTAGGTTCCATAATCCACAATTTATTTTGTAAACCACGCTATGTATGTACGTTACCAAAAAAATATATAATAAGATTGATACCACAAATAAAATACAAAACGAAATCTTCAACAACGCATATAATAAGTGACGCCAAAAAATTATTGTTCTCACTGTCATGTGTGCAATTGTGCACGTAGGAATGAGCAAATTTGATTTAAAAAACTGACAAAAAACTAAGAAAGCTAAGGCCAGAAATGACAAAACCATTAATTATTTCCAGCTTATGCGATAAGCTTCATGATAGCAAAAATATTTTGCCAACTTTTATTTTGTTTTACTAAACTTACTTTGTTTACAATTGAAATCTCAGTTTATAATGAAAATCTCAGTTTATAATTAAAATCCTACACCATTATTGACTATTAAAATCTTGGATCCATATCCTAGTAGGTATGATAGGAGTTTATCCGCTTCGTGTGAGAATTAAATAGCTACATAATTGGACAGTCTAATACAAAGTTGCACTGTACACATCACACTCTAAACTGCAAACCGCTGACCAACAGAAGTCGTTTACACCGCAGAATAAAGTCGCAAAGTTAGAGTCTAACTTTGTAGAAGTTACGAGTTCGGACTCAAATTCAAATGGTATCGTGTGAGTGGATAAGTTTCAAACAGTTTTCTGAAAGACTATGCACGAAAATAAGTCTATCAGGGATCACGGGCATATCATTTTCAGGCTTAACGATCCTTATTACACTGACCTCATAAGTGCAATTTTAATCTATTAATACATTTAGAGGCATACAAGTGCAACCACATATTATATACTAATAAATTAAATTATAATTAATGCATTATTGCCGCAAATGGTTTCGGGTTCGTTTACCTCAATCATCGAGATAATTCATCTAGCCACAAATTGAGCAGAGCTTATTATATGGGTAGCCACTAAATAACTGATAAACTTATTCATAAACAAGATTCGTCAGATGCGATTGTAGCTCGCGCGCCGAGAGTTTTGAATTTTTTATACTATAAGAACCAGCTATTTCGGAAATTAGTGAGTATGTAGGTAGGTAGATAGGTAGGTACCCACTGTATCGATACTTTTTTCATTGTAGTTGAGAAAGTATAAAACTTAGACAATTTTCGAAAACTGTTTTGTGTCCGAATCCATACCTTTGATTTTATATCTCACTCAATGAAACAGTCCTCCCACATTTGAAAATATGTTTTTTTACCACTTTTCTAAAAGTGTGAAACTTACAGACTTCTTTATTTTTTTCCTGTAAAAAATAGTCTAAATCTACAAACACAACCTGAATAACCCAAACAAACCCGAAACAAACATCTGCATCTACTTTTACTAAGACTAAGATCAAGGAAAAAAGTACTTTTATATACGTTTATATATGCAAATAATTGCAGATGGTACAAAAAATTGTCCCGAAGCGGGAAACGAGCCCGCGAGCCACGCGAGACGCTCTGTGCCACTGATGTCGTCGAAATTAACACACACAGTTCATTTCAAACTTTTAAAATAACCTAGTCAGGAAATGAAACGTACCAGAGTACTGTGCAATGTAATTTGAATAAATAAAGTCATTAGGTTGCAATACGCAGCCCCGCCGGCGGAATACGAATCGGGTGAATGGCGCAAAGATTTCTATTATAGCTGCGATAACAGAACCCTAACGCTAATTATCAAGCGAAATAAGTATTGTGTGTAGGAATGGTATTTGGAATGGATATTTAAATACTTTTATCGTTTTGCGACTTAGTCTTAGTATTTAACTATAAAAAAGCGTTTATTTTTGGACTCGCTGGAGCTTAGACATGTTCTGTGTTTTTTTTAGGGTTTGACATCAGTTTCAAAACCCTCATGGGATCGCTTTTTTCTGTTTTGTGTTTTGAATCCTTAATATCTCAGAAACTACTGCAGCTATTGACTTGAAATTTGATACATTTTGTGCGCCCGTACAATAAATGAAAATAAATGAAAAATCAAAATGAAGATTTTCAGTACAAATTTTGAAATCGAAATTTTAAATGGGACCTACAGAGTCGAAAATGGTATCAAATAAAAGGTATAGGTTTGTAGATTCCAAAATAGTTTTTGAAATTTTAGTAAATTTTATACTTATTAAAATATTTTAAAAAAAGTCAAAAAAATGGTATATATAATGGGTTTGATTAAGACATTTTTTACTTAATCGTTATCGTATGCGGAAGAATAAACTTAACTTCAATTAGGTACTCAATTTACTCTCTGCGACATGTTAATATCAGACGAAGACTGCGGAAGCTTATGTCAAGAAGCAAGCAGTCTAACAAAATTCTAAAGTACCCTAAAAAGTTATAGAGCTGTGAGGAAATTTCCATATGCATAGCGCTTTTGGCTGAGCAAATGTAAATAAAGAGATGTTATAAAAATAAATGTAAGTATCAAAACGGACCGATATTTCGGCACAGATTCATGCGTCATGATCACGGAACAACTGAAGTCTTCTTCTTCTTTAATTTTGGCTTTGCATCTGGTTTGATGCAATTCTATCTATAATCTAAATATTGTCTTCGAAGCTTATGAAACTCCGACTCCGACACTGCCAGAATCGTGGCCAAAAGTACCGATTTAAAAAAATCTTTTACTATTAGAATCTTAAAGTTTCCGTGATGAACATAGGCTACCTATATATTTTTTCAAAAAAGTTAGGGATCCGCATTAAAATGTTAATAAATGTTAAATACCCGAAGCCAGGCGGCGGACCGCTAGAATAAAATAAAAAAAAATCATTATGATCTTTTTTTTGTTATTATGATCTGTACTTTTATTAATATAGGTAATTAGACTTTTTTCCATTGAATTCTCCACACAAATCAAAAATGAATATAGTTTTACTAATAAATACATAATTTTAGGTGACTTTTAATGTCGACAGAGGTCGACATTAAAAGTCGAACTGTGATAGTTTCGATAAGGGATTCTCGTAGAGGCGATAGATATTGCTTTAGATTTCACAGATGCTTACTAAAATATTCATCTTCAGTTCACGACCGTATCGTCGAGGGTCTACGATGGAACTTTGTTATTAAAAATTCAATATAAAAGTTGAATTGAGTTGCAGTGGCTTTAAAAATCTGTGGTCAGTGGTTTTTGTTTTGTGCCTATGGGAATGAGGTGGTTGAATTGGTAATTTGTTCATGGTTTTCAAAGTTATTTTGTTTTTTTTATAACACAAGCTCTGCTTAGATTGGGGCTGATGAAGCTGTCTGGATTAATTAAATAAAAAATGCTGGACAATCCACACAGCATCATCTAGCCCCAAGCTAAGCGAGCTTGTGTTAAGGGTATTAGATGATTGATATATTTTATATAAATATTAAATACATAGATTATTATAAATAGAAAACAACCAGAAAGATCTAAACTAATATCTGCAGATCGTACAAATACTTGTCCCGACTCGGGAATCGAACCCACACCCACATTCTGCATCGCAGACCTACGCCCACCGCGCCACAGAAGTCGTCGAAATGTCGATTCGATTAATTATCCAGCATTATTTATTTATGGAACTTATTTCCTTAACAGTATCTTGCATAAATACCTCTATGTTTTATCCATGAATCATCATCATCATCATCATCAGCCTATGTTAGTCCACTGTTGGACATAGGTCTCCCCTAATGAGCGAATACTTAAATAATAATAATAATAATAATTTAATAATACTTTATCCATGAATACTTAAACGATAATTTTGAAAAGGTCTGTTTTAACAGGTCTCAATTAAATAAATGTAAAAAATCGGCTTTAGTTAATTACTTACTTGATTGAGGGTTCGTGTATCCATATATAGACAACCTACAGAACAAAAATTACATGGGAAAATATAGCCATGTTTGTTTTTATGAAAAGTCAAAATAAAATAACACCTAATTAGTTAAAACAAACAGCAAAAGTTGCCGCGAGATATAAAATATTTTGTGGTTTTTTTTAGTTATTTCTGTGTTCTACAATGAATAAAACTAGTGGAAAAACCGTAAACCATTTTAACTCATGAAAATTAAAATGGTTTATGACTTTGATATATCCGAAGAAGGTATATTTGATAGGTTGTTTGGTAGTTGGATATTTGATAACAGATTTTGGGACATCAACGTTTCCCAATTGATCCAATACAATTGAATAGAAGTTGTTTTTATAAAAAAATGGTAAACACACAACATAATATATAATTTTTCCATAAGATTTATCCCTTGTCTTCCTAAAACAAAAAAAAATAAAAACCACAACATAAATGTAATCACCCAACATGAACGACCTCCTGAAACCTGAAATAGTTTACCTCTGGCGGCATCCGACTGTACTTTTTGTATATTTTGAAATGTATAAATGTTTTTTTCAGAATAAAAATAAATGAGTGAAATTCGTTGAATTAATTACAAAAGCTGGATGTATTCACAGAAGTTATATAATATATCGATACAATTTGTTTTACAGAATTTGACACTGAAATTTGCATAACAGCTCCGACTAGCGCTTTCTCTTTCACTTCTTCCACTTGTGGACAAAAAGTTTAATTGAAAAGAAAATCAATATAAACTTCTTTTTTTTTAAATAATCAGCTGTATGAAATTTTACATTTCTAAGTGCTTATTTTGTAAGCCTAAAGAGATAAAGTTATTGAAATTTGAAATCTGGAATCGACATCCTGATTAAGAACACTTAAATAAAGTCATCAAATATAAAAAAACACACGTGGCCAGCTAAAATAATCACGTGGAAGGTACCCCAAGGCCTGCATCGTTAAAATCCACTCGAGTCGGGAGAAACCGGCTGATTGGTCCGCCCTTGAGCTGTCGACCTCCCTCAATCGACTCGCATTTATTTTTGCCTACAGATACTTCAGGGCTGTCTAAATACTGTAGTCTGATTTGGTAATTAATGAAGCCAGGATTCTGTCGGTATAGAATTCGATTGGATTTGTTGGTTAACGCCACATAGCCACCACTCCTTCCGAACTTGCTTTCATCCATTATATATATAAAAAGGGTTTCCTTGATAAATTTAGGGCCGCGGAATTATTGTTTTATCTATAGACACTAATATTATAAAGAGGAAAGATTTTATTGTTTGAATTGAATTGAATTGCTCCGAAAATACTGGACCGATTTGAAAAATTCTATAAGCTATATAATTTCAGAATATTTTCAAAAAAAATAGGGATCTGCAAAAATCAATTTTTGTTTAATACCGTGCGAAGCCGGGGCGGACCGCTAGTACAGTTATAAAGTAATGTATATTTATTTTGTCAGAACATAAAGAGAAAAAGATACATAAAAAATTAAACCTCAAACTAACAGGAAAACTGACTAAATCGGACTCCACTCAGCATGTCCAATGTTAGATCATGCCATACAGCTGATTTTCCTTGGAAACCTGCGCACGAAAAACAAAAAAAATACAATCAAACAAAATTACTATACAGTATAAAACAAAGTCGCTTCCCGCTGTGTGTTTGTCCCTATGCTTAGGTCTTTAAAAGTACGTAAAGGATTTTCCATGAGATTTTTTTTAATATATAGGGTGATTTAAGAGGAAAATTTCTATGTATAACATGCATTATTAGCATTGCAACTGTTCGAAGCCGCGGCGGTTCGCTAGTCTACAAATTAAGAGGAAAATAGGCTTTGGGATTACCAATGAACAAAATCCCTCTTAAGCGGGATTTAAAATGGCATGATGTGAAGGTTATTATTAAGTTGTTATGCCACCATAAGCTGCTTGTACCTATACCTAAGCTAGCTTTCTGAAAACACGTTAATTAAGTTCAATGAAAATTAAAGCCATACTTATGATAATATTAGTAGAAACCATCTTGGAAGTTTCGAGTTACATTTACCCACTTGATCTTCCCGAAAGATTCGAATTAATTAATCTTGTGAGTGAAGAACTCGGCGAACTTTGTATTTGAATGTTAAGCGTATGTTCGCCTATTTAATTAAATCATTCCATTTTTGATTCATGCTTTTATGATCTGCAGATCTTTTTGCTGCGGGTCTTCTGTTATTTTTCTACATATAATAAAAATGATATATCTATGGAACTTATTATATTAAGTATATCAGCCATCTAGTACCCATAACACAAGCTTTTATGCTTAGATTGGGGCTAAATGATGCTGTTGGAACTGTCCAGCACTATTATATTATCAGGGACAATTTTGGATTACATTCTACAGAATATCAAAAGAATCCAACCAATCCACAATTGACGGAACAATCAAAGAACCTGCAAAAAAAACATACAGCAGAACATAGAACCTCGTCCTTTTTAAAGCCGGTTAACAATAAAAATAACAGCTGATAAAAGAAAAATAAAAGAACAAGAAGCTGGAATAATCACATGATTTAGCTAAGTGGGGGTTCAATGTAAATGGTGTGCTCAGCGAGGCCAAAAGCCTCGTCTGGATGATTGATGAGATACATTCTGTGGTTATACACACTGGCCTGAGTAGAAACTACATGGCTATCTACAGCATCTTTGGCAAACGACAAAGCTGATTTTCAAAATAGCTTTGTTAATACTCGAATGTCAAATTATTATTGTAGCTATAGAATAACTTGATATTACTCCTCATTAGCTTACAAGTCTAATAAATGTTTCATGGAAACGCTGTTTGATTCTACAATAAAATTCCTAGTCATATATATAACCTAGGTACAACATTGATATATTATGTTCATAAAACCCAGTAAAAATAATTATTATTTATAAATACGAGTAACTATATTATTGACATAAAGTCCTAGACTGAGGAGCAGTGATCGGAATTGGGTGAGCTAAAATACCTAAACTATGAAAAATAACAGAGACCAAATGGAGACGCCTTAGGACTAAATATTTTTTCGTCCCAGAAGTAACAAAGATCAATCCAAACTTTCACATTTGTAATATTAGTGTGACTAACAAAGTACCTAGGTAAAGGTTAAAAAATAAAATTTATAGTTTTCACACCATTTATTCATGTTGTACAATCATTGGAATCAACGTAAAAATTATGAAAGTAACCAAATGTTAAGAGACACAGAAGAATATTATTTCAGTTAATGTAGAAATTAGTCAGAATAGCTAATCTGAATAACTAAATGTTTCATCGCCATCAGGAATGGAGTTTTCTGTTTCATCATCAGATGTATTTTTGTCTGAAGTATTAAAATAAATTATCATGAGTTTTTCCATATTTTCAATCTTTAAACGATTTCTTTTTGTACTTAAGATCCATTTATAGGTAGAGAAGGACCTTTCAACATCAACTGAAGTTATAGGTACATATTTATAGTATGACAAAGATTCAGTTTTTTACCTGAGTTAATAACAATTAGAAATGTAAGTTATAAAATATGAAACTTATTGTAGTTGGTTAAAAAGATGGTTGGTTGAGTTGGATGGTTAAAAATGATTTGAATTAGTTCGTAATCTATACTAATATTATAAAGAGGAAATATTTGATTGTTTGTTTGTTTGTATGTTTGTTTGTTTGTTTGTTTGTTTGTTTGTTTGTTTGAATTGAATAGGCTCCGAAACTACTGAACCGAGTGAAAAATTCTTTCAGCATTAGAATCCTTAATTTTCCGTGATGAACATAGGCTATAGCCTATGTTCATCACGGAAAATTAAGGATTCTAAGGAAAATATTATATATAATATTTTTAAAAAAGTTAGGGATCCGCATGAAAAATTCAATAATTGAACCGTGGGCTGTATATTCAACCTCTTTTTCTATTATGGCGCGTCAGAATAGAAAAAGAGGTTGTATAGCGCACGGTTGCTTTTTCTCTACGGCCAGTGTCAGTTTTGGAATGTCGAGTCAATGTCAAAAACCCCAATGCTGTTAAAAAAAGTAAAGATCCGTATGAAAACTGTAAAACCCAAATCGTTTTAGTGTGTATAATTTCTGTAATTTTTGTTTAATACCCGTGCGAAGCCGGGGCGGGCCGCTAGTATTTTATAAACGTTAATATTAAATATAATTACTAACTGCGACAATTATTCAATTTCGTCCCACTTGGGTCCAATAAAATTATTGTAGTAAGGAAGTCTCCATTTTGTTTTTTGCCTCTGTTCTTTGAACTTTAGGTATTTTAGCTCACCCAATTCCGATCACTGCTGATGAGGCTCCGGACTCATTTTAATTTGTATTTTGATTATTTAAACGCATTATTTTCCATAGCATTTACAGCCATTCATTTGTTTATTGTTGTGTCATTATTTCTACTATTTTTTATTATTTTTATGGTTTATTGCTGCAAAACATATAAAGGTGTGTACTTTTTTTAACTCCTTGTGAATTAAGGGTAAAAATAAATGATTTGATTTAATTACCATCTACTGATGAACATGCAAAAAGGTACTTTAACACAGTCACTTTACTTTCCAGTTCTGATCTTTCTAACTATATGTAGCTGGTCACAGATTAAAGCCATGATACGAACACAGCACAAGCACTGTATACATATGTATACTTTGGCACAAGCCAGTAACTGATTAAGACAAGTCGATAGGTATAATGACGAGGCACGCGGCGGCGCTTGTGTTTCGGTATCTAGCAAAGAAAGAAAAGGGTTCCGTTACTGAAAAGGGTTGTGTTGTTTTACGTTTCGGTAAAAATCATAAAACAAAAGTTGTTAGTCTTGACGTACCCAAGTCGCCATTAATAGGTTATTGATCATCTGCCTATAGCTCTGTATATTAACCAGTTTCCTTTTAGAGTTTCTTTAGCAGAAAATTTTCTGGTCTTTATATTTCAGTTTTCTTTATTTTAATCGTTTTGTTGTATTTTAAAAACAGCACTTAGTGAGTAGGTACTATTCAAGGGGTGTTCCTTTTGAGTGGTATCATGAAAGCTTAGTAATCCGTTATAAGCTCTTCAGGCGCCCCCGTAAGGTTCTGTAGCGCCCACATTGCCTTCATTTCGTACCAAGATATTTTCACCTCTTATAATGATTTGTGAAATAATAACAATGGTTATTTTTATAATAGCTTAATTAGTCAATTGAGTTCAAAAAAAATATTTACACAGTTATATAAGGAGAACATAAATTCATGTTCTTGTCACTTTTGTATTGAATCCTAAACTAGCGCCACTACCTACTTTATGTTATTATTCTGTTTAACAAAGGAATTTTCAAAAATCCATCGTCCAGTTTGTGATACCTATCATAAGCTTTTTTTTAATGCCTCTGTAATAGTTTTATTCTATTTAGTTTAGGAAGAGATACGAAGTTGCCCTTGGTGGCCACAAAAATCTATTTTCGTATCTCGGATTTTTGAAAATTCCTTTGTTAAACAGAATAATAACATAAAGTAGGTGGTGGCGCTAGTTTAGGTGCTGTATGCGCCTTAATAAAGAGATCTGGCATCAAATTATAAAACTTTGCTAGGCCATATTTATTGCCATCACTATTATTTTAATTTTGGAGATATAAGTCCTCCACAACTAATAACCTATAAATACTTAATACTAGAATGGGAGAGGGATATTGTATAAAATCAGATGAAGACGATGAGATCGCTACCAATGCTCAGTGAAGCATTTAAGTCAAGAATTAGTGCTTATCTACGTCTGTCTTCACCACAATCTGGGTAAGCTAGCGCTAGCTACGGATTGGCTCTGTTAATGCACCGCTGCAACGGTAACCCTCAAAATAAATCTACTAACGTTTGCACTAAGATATTCAACTTAAGATTAACTGGAGAGTCATTACATTACTTAGTAATAATATTGTATTATGTATATCTGTCATCTAGTACCCATAACACAAGCTCTGCTTAACTTAGGGCTAGATGATGTCGTGTGAATTGTCTGTCATTATTATTATTTTTATTAGTATTATAATTATTATTAGTAATTTATTTTCTTATTAATTAAAAAAGCGAAAGCATTAATTACTCCAATTAACTAAAGTTACATTCAAGCGAAACATAAAAGTAAACGAGCATAGAATAGGTCTACTTATCTTGGGGCTAGATGATGCTGTGCAGATTGTCTGGTTTTTTTTATCTGATTTCCGCCCGCATGCGGACATACCCAATTCAAACGCGTTAAACAGATACGACAAGGCAGCGCAGTGGAATCAGAAAAAACGGTAAAGTATTTAGGACACGTAGTGAAGTGACGTCACACGGTTTGAGATTCGCTTGCGGGTTACCGAAACCTATAATTTTATCGTTTTTCCTACAGTGCGGGCCACACAAACGCAAATTGCTAAGCAATTACAGATTTCGGATAGCGTATGACCGTAAAAGGGCTCTATATATCCACTGGAACGTACCTGGGTACCACGGTACCAGAAAAAATTTAGGGGACCTAATCTGGGTACTACAGAACCTACTAGCTCACCCAAGCGAAAAAATGATTTTATTTTTTATTTGTGCCCAGTGCCTCTCGGTGCTTAAGTCTATGGTTTATCAGGAGCGGAAATCATTCATTGAACGAACTAAACCCTTCTGACCATATCCGCGTAGACCATCTACATAAGTTCGTAGCAACTGCAACCACGCCTACACACAGTAACCGTAATCTACAAGACAGTGCGGTACACTCTGAGCACCGGAACGGATTGTTATGAATGTTTATATATATTGAAGTATATGTATACTAGCTGTCTTGGTCGAGGCGGATACGACGCAATAATCGTTACCTACCGTTAGTCCACGTCAACGATTATTTGATTTATTTAATTTGCATTAAATAAGGGCTTTTGAAACCTAAATAATATCCTTACATACTATAGTGATAAAGGATGTCAGTAATAAAAGCCTAAGTAAAAATCTAATTAATTATGGTATTCATAATATTGAAATTATTGTCCTGATTGACGATAATGATCTATTTTAGGCCAGTCAAAGATTAAATGGCCATATAAAATAAATAAATATCTAAAAGTAAAAGTAAAAAATTGTTTATTTTGTTGCACGGTTAAAACAATATAAATACGATCAAATTAATTAGTTACAACAAAAATCTAAACCTTATCTCTTTTCTCTCTTGAAATAGAGTTTCAAATCATAATCCGCTTATTCTATTTTTATAAAATTATATTCTAACTAGAAATAAAATCACGAGCAAAGCTTAGTGAAATCCACTGAACTCGAAAAGAAAAAACGCTTTGTGCAAATATTTCTAGAATTTTTAATATTACTCGTTTATTCTTACTTTATTTTTATATTTACTTCTTTACTCTTTCATCATTGCTGAATTTTTATTCGAATTTTATGTTTGCAGGCCGTCCTGCTTGTCAAATTGAGAGCCCAGGTACAGGATTCTTGTATTCCGTCTACAGCACTAGTAAGTTGTTTTTTTACGCCTTTTTAGGTCCCGTTTCCCACCAGAAATTTAAGTAATTCAGGGTTAGGGAGGCCTTTTTTGTGGGACGCTACATGCGTCGACATAATTGCGCCTTCCCATCTTCCGACATCATCCGTCAGATCATCCGTGGGAGCTGTTACGGCGGCAGATTTGGCCGAAGATTTCAAGAGGCGTAAAAACGAAGATCTTCCTAAAAGCCTACGCATTTGCTCCCCTTGAAGACGATCGCCTAGGTCCATGGGTAATGTGGGTATGTACCAAAGCTCTTCCTCCGATAGAAATAACCCAAGTCTGCAGGTTATTAAAAACTATCTGAGTTTCTGGTCGGCACGAATAATGGACTGTTTTGAAAGTACAAGGGAAATTAAATTGAATATTTTCATTTATTTGTTTAAAACTTGCAAGAGATAATTGTTTACAAATTAGCAATTGTTTAAAATGTAACTGATTGAAATTATAAGAGATCAAACTCAAAAATTAAATAACATATTTAGTTGTTTACGGTTATTAAAAACAGTTACATTAATTAGAAAAAAAATACATCCCATATAGATATAGCATAGCCATTATAGAATGTCATTGTAACACATCATATTTATTCATGTTTTCATTTCATTCAAAATGGTGTATTGTATATACATATATCAGTACCCATAACGCAAGCTCGCTTACCTTGGGGCTAGATGATTCTGTTTTGATTGTCCGGCATTATTAATTAGTTTTTTTATTCATACAACGTTATTAGAAGTTTGAGAGTAATATATAATTTAGAAAATAATATTTCTGTAGTCTGTCTGAAAATGTTTTAGTTAGGTTTTATGACCTAAAAAACCCTTGGTAACTAAAACATGCCCAAGAAACGCTCCTCATAATAACCCCGTACATTTCCACATTTCTCCATTCGTACAAGCATCAAGTACACTTGAGGACAAATGAACGCAGCGACCCAAACAATGTCGAGATAAAGCTGTATTGTGTCACGTTTCATAACGGCTCGCAGTGTACACGTATGCAAATGTTTCGGCTGGCAAGTTCCGAAGCGGCAATTTACATGATGTTAGCTGAACGTATTAAATATAGATTTAAGAATGAAGTTCTTTCAGCGGTTTTGTCTTTGGTTTTCTGGATGAAAGTAATGTCTTTTCCTTCCCATATTTTAATGTGTATAAGTAACTGAAAACGTGATACAGAATAGGAGACAGAGCTTCTTTCGCTTTTGTATGACATAAGTTTTGACTTATGTCATACAAACTTTTGAATTATGACTAAACCCTGGACCCAAAAACGCGTGCAAAGTAAGTATTGACTTTGTAGGTACGCGTTTTTGGGTCCAGGGTTAGAAAAATTTCAGCACGATCCGCTTCGTAGTTTTGCCGTTCAGCGGTACAAAACAAGATATAAATTTCCGACAAATAACATAATTATTAAATAAATAAAATAAAAGTAGAAAGTGTTTATTTTCATATAAAATACAGATCTTATTTTCCTCTATTTATGCCTACGCTGTAGGCTTTATAGGTATTATTTTTAAGTAGCTTTCCGAATATACTATATCCATGATCTCTCGCATTAAATTATCTATCAATTTTCTGAACATTTTATAAATCAATTAACATCTTCTCGAAGCTCTTCATAGGGTTAAGCTCTCCCTCGCCATCACTTTTCTTTATCTTTTGTTACAATTGTATGTTTTTTTTATCATAAATATTATACAACGCTTTAGTATATAACATGAAATTGGTAATATCATGAAATCTGCCATTTCTATGAGCCCTAACAAATAAAGCAAAAACTGCAAGAAAAAGATAATTTTAAAGTCGCAATTCCACCAAATGAAACATTAATTATTTTCTTGGCATCGCCTTTTCGGTCACTAGGGTTAGGCGGGTTTCAGTTCAAATTAACTTCCGAATAGAATAGGGTCGCTACCTGGGAGATCTTTATCATATTGTTATGTAAGATTTATGATTCCACTAAACTAAATAGACTCGGAGGCTTCAGAGGGAATACTTGGGTCTGTGCCTTGGGGTTTTGACCAGGGGATTGAGTGTAATAGCTACTGAATTAGTGAGCATTAAAAATGGGTTTTAAATTAGATATCCTACCCTTTACGGAACTATAACCGACTAAAATCAAAGAGTTTGTTCAAAGACCTTGTTTCAAAAATCGAAGACCTTGTTTTTGAATGCAATCTATTTTTTTACAGCTGACAACCCCCAATAAGGTACATGAGGTTTTTCCTGAAAGTTCTAATTACGACTTTATCTGTGGCCTAGTTAAAGGATAAAATTCTTTTTATAAGCTTATTTTGAACTGTTTTATACAATCTTTATGATTTTCTATGATCTTAGTCAACAGTTTAGTTTCAGTTAAAATTCACCAACTTCCTGTTGGTTCTCTTCTTTATCGAAAAACTTAACAAAGCAACGCTTTTAGTGTTATCTAGATACTACCGATGCTACTTGGGTCAAAGAAACAAGAATTGGTAGTTTTAAAGAGATTCTAGAGGTAGTGTTACATGTGTTCGAGCTTAACAAAATTAACCTAATTAATTTTAAAGACATGGCATTTTGAAACCATGATTTCACAATGAAATCATGTTTGGTTTTCGAAAATTTATGTTCAATTTGTTATTTTTTTTTTTATTACTATTTTCTATTTCACCATCTTATCTATTTTCTATTTTACCAGCTTATTTACCAAATACGTAACTGAAGGTTTTTAGTATTCTCCAAAAATTACGGGAGCTACCAGGGTCCGAGAAAAGAGAAGTGTTGTTTTAAAAAAAAATTTAGTGTCCGAGCTCAACAAATGACCTATTAATATGATTCATGATCTATTTTATATGTATTTTAAAACAAAAAAGTCTTCAATTAGTTATTAAAGAAATGAAAAAGCGAGTAGGTATGTAATTGTTATTATACTTAATCGGTAAAATAACGTTTTAGCACATCTGCTATCTTCTATTTCTTATCTTATTTACCAAAGACGATACAAAAGCTTTTTAGTGTTATCTAGAAACTACCGAAGCTACCAGGGTCGAAGAAACAAGAAGAGTTGTTTTAAAAAGATTCTAGTGTCGCGAGTGCTCGAGCTTAACAAATGGAGGTTGCAATTACGTCCTGCGGGAAACAAAGGATCCCAGCGAGTATGTACACTGCGGGACAACGGGAGAGCTTCTTGATAAAGTGGGAATGTGTCTTCAGTTTTTTTTTAGAATTTTGTCGAGTTGGCTGGTAGTGTTGATACTGTGTAGTAATATGTCTTTTGAATTGAGCAGGGTTGAAATTTAGCTTTACTAATGCCTACCTACCTAGTTATATTTTTTTTAGGACATGTTCGTCCAAAATTTAAATCACATATCTTTATAGCACGCCTCTTAAAGAGAAAATAGCATAACAGGTACTTTATTTCAGTTCTAAAATGACATCTATGCAAAATTTTTGCCCGTGCTGTAATTTTGGATCTGTCTTAACTCAATCTGCAAAAACTTTCGCCGGATATTTTTAGCAAGATATAGCTTATAAGTAAAAGCACACCTCAAAGTTGGTAAAATTGTGGGTTTTGTTAGTATCCAACCACTTTTATATGTTTTTCTAACCCGAAAAAAGAAAACAAGATGTACTAAGACGAGGTTCTGCATCTGCATATCTCGGGAAGAAATATCAAAAAGCACAAATATAATTTCTATGGCAACATGCGGATAACGGGGCTGGTAACACTTACAGAAATAGGTTTATTGGAGTTCATTAATTAATACAATAATTCTAATTGCTATTTATCGCTAAGAAATAAAAATAAAGACACATTTCTTCCACTCGTGGTCTGAAAATTAAATTCAAGAGGAAATCAATGAGTTATAAAATTTATCGTATGAAATTGAATTCTTTAAGTCCTTATTTTGAAGCCTCAAATACCTAAAGTTATTAAAATCTAAAATCACGTGTAGAAGAGCAACCAAGCAACAATAAACTTTAAACAATGTGTGTACCGCATTGTTTAAAGTTTTGTTGTTCGTTATTGTTGCTGTTCCTCAAGTGTACAACAAAACGCCAGCGCCTAGAGATAAGGCGTTAGAATTAATTACTTAGGTATTATCCTCTTGTTCAATTAAATTGTATTCTTTAAACCGCTTTGCCACCCTCAGTGTGAGTTCATTGAGGAATTTAAAGATAAATGTTTGACCGCAGATCTCAGGGCATAGCGGTTGAATGGAGCTCTTTGTGTGATACGCGTATATGTTTATCAGTCTGGATGATTATTTAAACCAAAATAAATCAACAACAACAACAACATCACCAGCCTATAATAGTCCACTGCTGGACATAGGCCTCCCCTAATAAGCGCCATAGATGGCATCATTATGTGGGGGTTATTGCCCATAATCCCCACGCTGGGCATGCGGGTTGGGGATCGCAGTTCGGTGTAGTTGTTCTGCAGAAGGCGCTGCTGCCCGCCCCCCCGGTGTGTTTCCCTTAGTCGCCTCTTACGACACCCACGGGAAGAGTTGGTGTGGTGAAATTCTATGCCGGCACCACACGGCATAGTAAAATAAATAATAAAACATAATTTTGGACAGGTCACACAGCATCATTATCTAGCCCCAAGCTAAGCAGAGCTTTTGTTATGGGCACAAGATGACTGAGGTACATAATAGAATAGATGACATAGATAGATATTTTTTACTTTACATAACAAACAACCAGAACACCCTGAAAAAGTATCTGCAGATCATACAAAAATTTGTCTCGAGGCGGAAATAGGACCCACCGCGCCACAGAGGTCGTCTAAAACTATTTGATTAAAACTACAGAACTTGAAGTAATTCAAGTAGCTGAAGAAACCCTTTTTCTAAAATTTCCTTCCTGCAAGAACAAGTTTAGAACAAAAATACTATCAACAAAGAAAATATCTTTAAAAAATGTTTTTATTGCCTGGGACACTCTTTATTATTTATTGTAGCATATACTGTAGCATCCTAATGTAGGTAGGCACTTATTTCAGTCAAGCAAAGCATTCATCATATTTTTTTTACCTAAACTATTATATACTCGATATAAGACGGGTGTGTAAATACCATAATCTCTACTACCTATTAGCCACATAACTAAAGAACAGATGTATTGGTAGGAACAATGGCTCCGTCTGTTTATGTTGGAAGTTACCAATTGCTATTCAATTCTGTACCCGACCCTATTATGGACCATCATGGTAATGGCTTGCCTAAGATTGTTCGCTTCACATTGGCGCAAAATTATAATTTTGTTTATTTTTAATAAATCTCGCGTTTTACAACAAGCAAAAAAATTGTTACGCGGAAAAAGTCAACCATTTTCTATAAAACTTTGATAAAACTCTTAGCAGCTCCAAAAGTATCATTGTACTTACGGAGCTTTTCTTAATTTAAAAACATTTTCATTTCATCGTAAACACATAAAAAAAGTAAAATTTAAAAAAAAATCTCCGGCAACGCGAATCGATCCACCACAGTAAGGTTGAGTAATGAGCACCCCAAAGTGATTTGCTATCGTATCCCGGTTGCGGTGAACTGTTGGATATCAAACTAGGGCATTAAGCTATTCAGTAGACATTAGTGAGTAGGTAATAATTGAATAGAATGCCAAAATCATTGATTGCTTCCCTTTACACCTAGTAAAGGCGTGACGACTTACGTAGACGCGTCGGGCTGTGTTGGAGCGTATTTTAAAATGTGCTGGAGGAAATTGGAACATCCATAAAGTAACAGTAAACATCCCAAATTATGAATAATGCTATCAATGGCTCTCATTAGAGGAGGTTTTTGCCCAGCAGTGGACTATTATAGGCTGGTGATGTGTAATGTTTTGTTTACCCTAACCTAACTATATTATATTCTATTTTGTAACACTTGTTGTTGTTGTTGTACTGAATTTTATTTTTTTCATTTGTCTGGAGCATTTTATTTTTTAATTTGTCTGGCGAAGAGACTATACCGCAGTTTTTGCTGTGTCTTTTTATCTCTTTGCAACCATACCTGTGTTTATGTTTTATGCAAAATAATTATAAGTTAAATGTTTTTCATTGTATTTGATTTATTTACGTAAGAGAGTTGAGAACCTGAGGCATTATATCATTGTATTTGATGCCAGACATATAGACAGACTAGCGGTCTGCCCCGGCTTCGCACGGGTATTAAACAAAAATTTCAGAAATTATACACACTAACACGATGGGTTTCACAGTTTTCATACGGATCCCTTACTTTTTTTAACAGTATTAGGATTTTTGACATTGACTTGACACTCCGTAACTGACACTGGCCGTAGAGAAAAAGCAAGCACCGTGCGTATTATATTCAACCTCCTTTTCTATTCTGACGCGCCATAATAGAAAAAGAGGTTGAATATACAGCGCACGGTGCAATTATTGAATTTTTCATGCGGATCCCTAACTTTTTTGAAAATGTTATATAGCCTATGTTCATCACGGAAAATTCAGGATTCTAATGGTGAAAGAATTTTTCAAATCGGTCCAGTAGTTTTGGAGCCTATTCAATTCAAACAAACATACAAACAAACAAACAATCAAATCTTTCCTCTTTATCTATATAATATATTATTATTATTATAGTATAGATATAGATATGTGTACGGTGCCAAAACAAACCTACCTACTTAGTCCAAAGTTCCAACTCACACCTCAGTCGATGACTGTCTATTCAAATAGAATCAGAACTTGTGTTTCACTTCCCAACTCCATTCCATCGTAAATCTTAAAACAAAGTTCTCAAATAATTTGTGAACTTTCAAGCAAACAGTTATTAAAGTTCATACAAAGAGAAAGTGGTTGGCATCAGTTCCACAGGTCTTTCGGATAAAATAGCTCAATTAATTTCGGGACATTTCGAATGGGATCCAACGCTTTACCTTACGTGTCCCACCTGTGTCTAATGTGTTTTTACCTTTACCTTACCTTGTCTCATAGCTATGGATACTAAATATCTTTCATTCGCTAAAGTGAACCGCTGTGCTTTGACTTTTCTCCGTTGTATTAACAAACAAAAGTCGACCCGTTTTGTTTGGTATTTATATGAATCAGTTGAGCTGTCTTTAGTTAGATTGTGTGCATTTAACTCAATTGATTCAATTGTTAGTACTAGTTCTAATTTTGTTAACGCCTTTACTTTTCTTTGTATTTAAAACAATTCGATTGGTGATTGTGCAAGCGAAAGGATTAAACGTCTATTATTTTAAGTAAATTAAATTTTTCATTTTTATTTTGTTACACAATTCAAACAATGTCGGTACTACACAATGCTTGATCAGTTATTTAAGACGAACACTGGATGCGGCTTTATTCTGCTGCCTTTAAATTGATCCCCAATAGAAAAAAGCATCAATCGATTGCAGGTAAAACTAAAATGCTTCAATCTCACAAATCGAAATCCTGCAGACTGGCACTCATCTCCGTAATGTAAGGGTGTTACTTGTACCGCACACGTATTAACCCAACTCCACAACTATGCAAGACGAAACAACGACGCAAGACAATAACAACGACGCACTAGACGAAACTATGTTGGAGTTATCTTCCTTAAATGAACTGTTTGATTTGAGGTTCTCAACCTATTAACGCTATACCACAGTAATGTTAGCATTACCAAACAAAGGTAATGACTTACCCGTTTATTTATATTGGGTAACTACAAGCATTGCTATGGTATTTCTCACTCTGTCTTCTTAACATAATCCGCCGCACGTGCTCACAGCTATTGTTATTGATACTTGTAATAGTTATTGATAGTTTTAGTTTCAATTCTGGCATCATGAGTTGGAAATCAAAAGTACATTTGCCACTCGTCCCAATAATTTAATCAACATAGTACTAAATATGACATCAAAATTGAATTTATTATTATTGTCACTCGATTTATTATTCGTTAATTGTTATTTTATGTACTAGCCATTCTCAATTTTTAATTATAATTGTGTTACTAATAAAATGGATGTTATGTCTGATTTCAATAAATTTTCAATTTCAAAATAAGTCAGAGTTATATATAACACTACTTAGCAACTGTTGTAAGTTAAAAACCGTCATGAATAAGAGGAAGTGAATACAATGCTTCGTAAAAGAAATTTGCTGCAAATCGCAAACTTTTTATTATGAACTCTTGATAAAACCAACTTCGATTCAAATGTAATGTGGGAATGTGTTGATTCTTATCCGAAGATCTTTTATATTCTTATCCGACGATTTATTTAAAAATTCTAAAAAACCAGTGAATGGAAGTCAGTTTTTCGGTTTACGATTTGTAGTAAATTACTTTTTCGCTAGTTTTATTCCTTGTTGAACGCAGAAAAAATTAAACACCACAAGACGAACAACCCCAACAGCGCAGTTTAGCTGTAGGCTTCCAAAAGAGTTGTTCGAATTCTCGGAATAATTTAACGTAACATGTTCATTTGTTTTGCTGAAGGTTTCACTAATAGTTGGACCCTATTGCCCTTCCCCCTAAAGTTCTGAGACCACAATGATGATGGTAAAATTCCGTGAAAACCCTTTTAGAAGTAACAAACATACCTACATCCAAACAGTATTGATATATCAGTTGAGCTACATGTAGATTATTTACAACAGACTCAATTTAGCTCAATTGATTTAATTATCAATATTAATTGAATTGGTTTCTGAATGTATTGTACCTATAGGTAGTCAATTTATAATAAGTCAGAATAATTTACATCGTAATACCATCGAAAGGACGGATCAGCCGTCCTTCGTTTTCCGCGATCCGAAGGCATTCGACTTTCTTTCATTTTTCAAAAAGAAATAGACCTTTTCAAACTATATAATAGTTATGATGAAATAATTTATTTAGAAACAGCCAAGTAATCCTACCTAGCAGCAAAGCCGATCTTCCCCATTCTAAACAAAACAAGGTATTTCATGCGAAATCTTATTCTATTCCGAAACATTTCAGTTTCATGTTCAATTGAGGCTTAAAAGGCCCTTCACAGCAATTAACGTGTCACGAAGGTGTTCGGAAAAGAGATGAAAGGCCGACGGGCATTGTGGGGGAAAGAGATGACGGGTTCGCGAGCTTTGTGGGGGAAAGAGAGAGATGCTAGGGTTGCGGGCAATGATTTAGCATCGGTCGGTTGAAATTATGTTCCACAGGATTTATGTTGAAGAAGTTTATGAGGGGTGGTTAATTTGTAAAGATTATGGTACTGAAACGGTATATTAACTGAACTTATCCTTATTAGAAGAACTAATGGGATCTAGATTCATATTATATACATTTAATAAATTCTAGCATTTTGGGCCTCAGTTGCGTAAATAAAATATTTAGTTTATATATTTTAAAATATCTTCTTATGAATCACACATAATAGATTTTTGTAATTAATATCCACCTATAAAAATTTAAAGATTTATTTTATAAAGATTTAAAGACCGCTTTTTGTCCGTTTTATTTTAATTTAGTTTTTAGATTAATTATTAATTATATTTCGACGGTCTGGCATCATCCCATGGACAAATTGTTCACTGCACCAATTTTGCGGCATGCAATGTCCATATTTTGTTTATTCTATCAACATCAACATTGATCGGAGCAAAGCCTGGACAGCTTAGTAAGTTATTGTATAGAAAACAAAACCAGTATTGTTAGGTTTGGCATAAAATCATATTCTCATAGCAGATTTAGGGCTGAAAACTTAAATAAACCAGAAGTTACGCCGCACCCCAGAAATAGTATTACTACAATTTAGCGCCACATTTATCGCCCTAGTTTGAGCTTAAACGCGGGCAGATGAACTACTTAGGGCAAAAAAATGTGTCGTGTTTCATGTAATAGGATAAAGTTAAATTAATCTTAAGTTTATATGAGAAAAATCTAAAAATATATTAAGATAGCTTAGGTAAAAAGTAGTCGGAACATTTTAGATGTATTTCATAGTAGCGTTCCACCCCGGTATTTAACAAAAAAAGTTATTTTTTATACGGAACCCTAACTTTTGTGAAAATATTCTATAACTTCATCACGGAAAATATAGGATTGTAATGGTGAAAGAATTTTTCAAATGAGTCCAACAGTTTCGGAACCTGTTCAATGAAAACAAACATACAAACAATCAAATCTTTCCTCTATATAATATTCGTATAATAATATAAAAAAAAAAATCAATTCAATTCTAAATTAATATCTGCTATTTTATGACGTCATGGCTGTGTAGCTGTGTAGACTAAAAAGTGTCAAGTTTTTGAAGCCCTCCGTCACTATCTCTCAAGATGACCAGCGCAGGGTAACGGACAGCTTTTGAAAAGCCTACAAAGCTATCGAAGTGACAGCACTTCACGGGAAAGTTTTTCACGACGTAGTAACCAGAAAAGAGAACTAGTTCGTTTCTTACCCGCAATTGACGACGTAGAGCAACGTACAGTCGAATGTGGAAAACCGTTGATGATTAGTGTCAACTGTCAACTGATGTAGGCTTTGTATTTTGTTCACACAGCCACCGGACGTCTTGACCACAGAACAATATGGCATCCACTGGTTCTCAACCATTTTCGTCAATTACGCGCAAAATTTGAAAGTGTAAAATTTTTACCCGTTTTTTGGCACTAATGGAATTAAAGCATAAGTTTTTTTTTAGTTTATTTGCACTTCTTATTGAGTTTTTGTTGTGACACTCATCAAAAATGGGTATAATATAACAAAAGTATGGTCTGGTGAGCGGCGTTACATAACCCAGCCGCGCCAAATTATATATGACCACAGATATATAATATCTGTGTCTATGACGCTGTGTTAGTTAATCCATGAGAGTAGTAAATATAGTAGCTACCTGCTTAACCTAATCCGACGTACATATTATCAAAGTGATTATGAACTGTCAAAATTATCTACGAGTGTCAATCAGAATTAATTACCAGAGATGTTACAGCCAGAGCATTAAAAAATCACTTTTTTAATAACTTTAGGGGTACAAGTCGGTACTTATAAAAAAATCACTTATTTAATAACTTTAGGTACAAGTACCTAGTCTACATTAAATTTTATAAATTTGATCTACGATCAGTTTAATAAACTATTTTAAAATATAACAATAGATGTACAGATGCCTCTTTTAAAAAAATTTACATCACAATTTGTAGGTATTAAATATTTTCCTCGTAGGTAAGTTTTAAACGTTCGTCCATAACCATAACTGTCCGAAAGACAATGAAGATGATAATATATGGTAGAATATAATATTTAATTCTATAACTTCAGTACCTATAGAAAATGATCGTTGATCTTTTGTAACGGTGGCGGTAAGAGACCTTCTTGCCCGTGGCTGTCGTAAAAACCTACTAATACCAAAGGAATACCAGACTTCATCTAGAGACATCACCTCTATTGTCATCAATCCGTCAAGTGTTCTGATTATTGTTATTTAATGTTCTGATTATGGCAACACCCCTCTTCTGAGGACGAGGGCATGTTCAGTAGACTTATGAGTGAGATGCTGAGGATACATGCTACGAACATGGTAAAATTAATGTCTGGCGCGAAAATACCAAAACCGCAATTGAAAAAAATCCATAAACAATTTTTATTATTATTATCACTACAAGTAATTAAATCGAAGTACTGAATTTTCATTTCGTTCGGAACATACCGATTCTTGTCATTTTCAACTTTTGTGATAATAATTTATTGTGCGTTGAACAGTACCTACCTAAAACAATATCGGGTCTATCTTCATTTCGTTAAATTGCCCATTGGGTATCTTTTGTATTTATTGAATGCGATGACTTTGTAGGCTGTTCTAAATTCGCCGCTGATCATTAAATTATAATTATTTCAATGACAGCTTACACCCAGGGATTATACAAATATCCATATGCATAATTATGATGATTAATAATGATGCAATGCAGTAATGGTATTTGAGCCATTCGATGCTTTTACATACTTATAACCAAACTAAACGGAAATATGGACATCTAAATTGTTTTGAAAGCGATCCAAATACTTATTTAGGTATAGGTATAACGTAACTGGATTGGGTTTGATAGAATAATCCGAAAAAAATAGAGTTGATTGAAATATCCGGATTGTCGAATGTGAATAGTTTTTCGAAGCCATATGTTCCATTGTTATTTTGACAGTTCTTTGTAACATTTAGATTTAGATTAAGATTCAATAACTTTATTTCTTTAGGCTTCCAAAATAGTTATTATAAAAAATAAATAATTTGTTATTGATTTCTCTTCACTCCACTTTTGTTTACGGATTAGACAGCGACAGCACATATAAGGCCTAGGAACGCTTGGCCAGAATGGGGATTATGGTATTTATGTTGGACATGTAAACCAAACATAGAAATGTATCAGAACAACTGTTATAATTTTTCGGAAAATTGTTTTCTATTAGGTACTTTGTATAAAGAGATTCAATCAGCTCAAAAACTATGCACGAGATACAGCTCAATTGTAAATAGTAGTTCTATTTAATTGTAATTTTTCTAGCCCCCGGCGCCTATCGAAGGAAGCCTATGTCCACTAGAAGACTAGTAAAGGTATTGATGATAATGATGATCGAATAATGATGACAAGGCCAAAATCGTAGACAAACCACGTTACTTTTGCTTTAGCTTTTTATGAACTATCACCATATTTATAAATATTATAAGCTTAATTCTCCTCGTTTACCAGAACAGTACCATAATGAAAATACTTTACGATACCACGGCCAATTTGGCTTTGGGTAAGTGAATGTGGGCCCTTGAATTAAAATGCCCTCCCGGGGCGAAAGAATTTATGTAGCCCGGTTTAGGATGGTTTACCGTGCGCCCCAGAACTGAGGAAATCCCTCGGGATTTAGGGATTATGATGCGTATGTTATTGAGATAAGTGATTGCAGATCAGAACTACAGCAGCTTAAAGACTTGGTTTGGGGCTAGATGAAATGTCCAGCAATACTGTAGTCATTTAGAACTGTATAATTAGGGTCGTTAAGAGAGGTTCTAATGATTGATTCAAAGGATTTTTGTTTCTAATAAGGATGTGTTGAATAGATTTTCTGCGAAAATACCATCCAAAATTGAGGAGGACAAGTTATTGGACACCATAAACGACAGGACAACCTCTTATAAAACATTGAAGGAAAAATAGAATGAAGGCGGGGAAGAGAAAGACCAAGAATGTATATGGCTCGTATGAGAATGGCGGCCGGTGATCCACCGTTTTGATATCATTTTTACTATATAAAATAGAATAAAATTATAAAACTATTATCATATCGCAATTTTGTAGGTTATCTTAAGTTTATTAGAATTAGTCAAATTGTGTACCTACTGCTACAAATAATGTTAACTTTTATCTTTAAAAAGAAATACCTATTATCAAGAGTAAAAATAATTGCCCAGTAGCCAATACAAGTATTCATCTACCATTACCTCGATTACAATGGTGCCACAATGGCTATTCGCCGGCTCTAGGGCTTCCACTCTTTCATTCTTTGAGCTTTGTAGCCAGTCTGATTGAGCGAGCAAGTGATGGTTTTACTAGAACAGCCTTTGAGTTGTTTGTTACAAATAATACAATAGAGTGAAAGAAATTGACGCTTTCAAAGAAAGTATTTATTTTATGAGGACCCGAACGTTTTAGTTTAATTAACTCCCTTAGAGGTGCGTTATCATGGGACATTTAAATAAAATAAATAATAAATAATTCTGGACAATTCGCACAACATCGTCAAGCCCCAAACCAAGCATTGCTTGTGTCATGGGTACTATTACTACAAAACTGTTAAACATAGGTACTTAATACAACATATAAAATACAAACATCAATATTTTTATCATACATTAAAAAAGCCAGACCAGAAAAACCAGAACAAATATCTGCAGACGGTAAAAAGATTTGTCCAGAGGCAGGAATCGGACCCCTATCCCCCATCGAGCGGTTACCCTTTACGTGAAAGCCAAATTTTTTCAATGGTTATTAGAGCTTTGATTTTTTTTTATTAAATTCATATTGCGATGCTGCCAAACAAGGGATTGAGAATGGCTAGCCGCGTGATCGATGGGGAAGTAATGTTGACGTGACAAGGTGCTTAGGCTGGCTCTTTATTTTAAGTTTTTAATATCTATAGCTCACAAAATTATGCGAAGCCTAGTTCAATGAAAAGAGAAAACTACATCTACATCTCCAGGATGTTGGCGTCGTAATACAATTAAAGTTAGATTTTTCATAAAGATTTTCTAAAATCACTTCTTCTTTTTAGTACTAAATTATTATGAAAGTAATTTCGATATTTTTTTACAAGTAGCAACCGTAAGAGCTTTTAAATTAGAATGCAAGCGAATAAAAGCGAATGTACATTTACAAATGAACAAAGGAATAGATTTTTCGAGTGCTTTGAAACTCTCTTCAATAGATATAAAAAAGTCCCAATCTATTTGTGATGTCCTTTACATGTAAAGAATCGAAGTATTTTCTACGGTCGGATAATTTACTCTCAAAATACAAGAAGAAAGGTAGATAAATATTAAATATGCGTACATATTTAATTTTATACAACCCAAGTAATCTATGTATATCTATATATCTATACTAATATTATTTAGAGGAAAGATTTGATTGTTTGTTTGAATTGAATAGGCTCCGAAACTAATGGACCGATTTGATAAATTCTATCACCATTGGAATCCTAAATTTTCGGTGATGATTATAGGCTATAGCACATTTTCAAAAAAATTAGGGTTCCGCATGTAAATGGACTTTTTTGTTAAATACCCGTGCGAAGCCGGAGCGGACCGCTAGTATATGTATAAGGTTGGTTTGGCCAATCGGTTGCCCGTACCTACCTACGCCGATGCGTGTCAACGTCCAACAATAAGGGAATTATTTAATCATGAATTGTATAATTAATCAGGGTACGAAGAATCATTAAAATATATAAACAAAATTAAAATTCTGGACAATCCACACAACAATATCTAGCCCCAAAATAAGCATTTACACAAGACAAGCGTCTACACAAAGTTTCAAACGCCCATAACTGGAGCCACATGCGTCTTCATTATGTAATTCATGAACACCCACTACCAGGCATTAGGTACTGTTGACTAATAGGTAATATTATTCTATATCAATAAATTTTCTACCCACTCCAATATCATTAATAGAACTTAAATTAAGTTCGCTTTTTAGAAATATAATACAAATCCCCTCTTAGCCGAGCAAATTAATTATTGATTGGTGTGGGTAGTTAGCCCACGCGCAAGAACTCATCAAGGTTCCAATAATAAATTATTGAATCCTTTAAAACCAGTACCTTTGAATTTAATAGATTTGTTGTAAAGAAATATGCGATTACAATTTATGCAAACTTATTTTTGAACGTACGCGATCTGAACACAAAATTACCTATTAATTAACAGGTATTTATCGCGTTTATTCACTTATTTTTCCCGACGTTTCAACACTTCGTCGTTCAACACACTTCGTTCAACGTTTCAAACTCACGGTATGCCTGCTAAATATGTGAACTTACCAACTTGTTAGACAAGTAAACATTAAAATTTTCAGATAAATATAAGTTGACTTACTCTGCGATACTGATTATTGATTGTATAATCTGATATCAAGCAGCAGAAAGGGAATAAATGGAAAAATGTTGAAAAAAAATTACCTTACTGTTTTTTGTGGAACGTACCACTAAGTCTCACAAGATAAGCACTATGTGCTTATCTCGTGGTACGTTAGGAATGAGTTGTTTTCAGTTAGTTTTTGATTTTTCGTTCATTCCCAACTAACACTTAGGCGCTAAGACAAGAGCTATATTAGATGTATAAGAGCGCTAACCAGATCTTACAGTTATTAATAAGTGTTACTATTTGGAGTTAGAGCGCACTATAACTCCTCTATACCCCCGAATTGGGCACACTTTTATATCGCCTTGGGTTATTTAATGGCTGTAAAACAGAGTTACAGATTTGGTTTAGAGGTATAATAGAGCTATTAGAGAGCTATAATAGCGAAAACTGAAACTACAAGAGATAAAAACGCGATAAATAAGCGGAAGTTAAGTCCTTTAGTGGTACAATAGATTAATATAGCGTTTATTAACTATTTGGGTGCTTTGAGGGCTGCAAATAGGTGACTACTAACTCTTTAAGGGGAACAACAGAACTACAACGTCACTCACTATGTCTTTAGGTGGAATGAGGGTGGCAAATGGGTGATTATTAACGCTCTGAGCTCCAAAAGGTATCTATAAGAGCTATAAGGTTCTTAAATTTTAACATCACGATATTCTTTTTTTTATCAACAGAATAATTACTTCTAGTTTTGTGTGCGTAAAATGTTTAGATATTTATTAATCCAAAAGGGCGCCTCGTTTGTGAAACTGAAATGAAATCGTTTAGTTCCAACTTATTGACTACAGGAGAGGTTGATTTTTCACTGCGAACGTAAGTACATTGTGATTAAGTATATGTATTATTAACAAATTATTCAAGCGCCCGATGACTAATGTCTCTTTACTGAAAATAAACAATGTATTAGATATGGAGTAACATAAAAGTTTTCGAAGAATCGAATAAAACATTGTTTATTCCAGTTTAAAGTATCGTGCTAGTCGTAATTAATACACATAATGAAGCATAAAAGTAAAATACTTTATATAAATCATAGTTGCTTCTGTTTTTATAACCTTAGTCAGATCAATTCGCAACCTTTAAATGGTGGGCAAACAAATTTAGGGATCCGTAGTACTGTCTGTCCGTAGCTTTTTGAGTGACATTCATTACACTTCTATTTTACAGTAACGCGAAAGTAACGCATACTGCTACTTTAAAACCACTCAAAAATAAGAAAAAGGTCCTTTATATTATGTTTATGTTGTTTAAAATTTATCAATTATTTAGAAATCAGATATAGATTTCTGTGTTAGGCTTATAAGTACTTATGATAGGATGCCGGCATAGGAGATTCAATTTTATGTATATATTTTATTCACTGTATCTTTTCTCTCTCCTCTCATTCATCTCCTTCATCCTCCTTCATCTCCTCTTTTCAGTGACGTCATGAAATAACTTGTATTTTAATTTCAGAATGCCGTACACAACAATTGTACAAACTATAGAAAAAGGAAAATATGTGCTGTGTACTGCATGCTCCATCGGATCCATGGAAACATAATAATAGTACTAAAATGGCCTAAATGCAATGCGTTAAAACTTGTAAAATCTACAAACACCTTACTACAACTTGATGGGCGACGAATAAAGTGTCAAGTAAAAATAAGAAATATTTCAACTTATGCAGAAGCTGAACGCGAATTAGATTTTTTGTTATAACGATATGAAAACGTTTAAAACTTGACAAAAAAAAAAAACAAAGAGAAAGATGATGTTGATAAAGGACTTGATAAGTCGGAAGGCGGCCTCTGCAAAAGAGACCTACTAGTACAAGCTGTAGGTCTGATTGTGAATGATATGATACAAATTAATAACCTCTTGATCTTGACTATATTTTTATTGATTTATTACTATAAATCTTGATGATAAGCTGAATTTCATGAATCTTTATCAGATAATTTTTTTGCTTTATAGTTTTTAAATGACAAATATAAGGATTCAGTGTGATAAATAAATATATTTGAATATGATTCATTTAAAGAAAAACTAAGTTAATTTACTTTGTAAAAAAGAATAAAAGAAATGTGATTGAAATATTGTGTTTAATTTGATTTATTATTTAGAAAATTATGTACGGGACCCAGATTGACATTTTCGCAGAAAACTCCCGCTTGACTACTTCTAGTACCTACTATCACTTCGCCATTGCTCTGATATCAACAAGTGAACAAATAAGGGTTACAGAAGAGGTATTGAGATCTATTACTCTACCTAAACCTATACAGAAGTGACATTAGGCACTAGAAGTTCTATGATAGCGAAAAATGTTCCCACTGTTACAACTTTAAGTAATATAAGAGAGTATTGTACCTCTTTAGGTATTTGGTGCTATAATAACCATTGTATAAGTAATTATTGCTTTTGTACAACTTTTAGTTCTTGGCAAGAGTTCGTTAGCGCTTGCATAGCACTTTGGGGGGTTGTAGTCAGTGCTTACTTCTTATTTAGATTCTATGGTTGTAAGATTCACTTACAGCTATAAAACAAGATGCTTAGCCTGTATTATAGCGTTACAAATTGCTGCTGTATGTCTTTAACCTTTAAACTCATCTTGTTATTACCCTTAAAACTATGCTGTATAGCTCACAGTGGAATATTTTGTTAGACTACACTCTTATGTTGCCAAAAGTTGTTATTGCTGCTGCTATAGCACCTTTATATCACGTTAAGGTCTAAAATAAGCTCTAATTGACGCCAAATTGTTTGTTGGGTTGTGTCATTGTGTATCTTAGAGATTCTAGGTAAGGTATGATTGTGGAGTTTTTGTTATTTGATTTGATTGAGCAGCACAAAAAGCGTTAGTTTTGAATGCCATGTTATGGTTTACGAAGCGTCACAACATAAAGCTATTTGTATTGAATGATATCCAGTCGTCATACGAGTTCATACTTCGAGGCTTCGTCTGTCTGGAAAACACGGTGAACACGGAATATTCTGTTGCTTTTCCGGAAAAAAATACTAACTAATAATGGATCATTTATCTATTTTTGTAATACGCGCTTTGACGTATGAAACGCACGTCACTAATGTCCCTGAAAGCTTTCCCCAAAGAAGTCCTGCGTCCTTAACCTAAATACTCTCGTCTTCGAAATGCGGGCGTCGATGAATTACAGAATTCTGACCTTTCATAACTCACCGCCTTCACATGCTTCTGTAATTAAACATTCAAGATTGCCTCTTCCCACCTTGATAACAGATCGGGAAATTGAAAAAGTTATTCTAGACAGGAAAAGTTTCTAAGTCTGCAGAAGTTGGCACTTGCAGGGATGATGTGGGTAGGTATCAGTTAAATCGGGCAAACGGATTGCTTTTGAGAAGTTCAAGAAGAAAATATAATTAGAAAGTTCTTACATTATATTTTATTTACGGTTATGTAAAAGCCTCTCCAACATCGCGCGCGGATCGTGGTGCGAAACTGCCATGGACTCCACACTTAAAATCGCGAATCACGCCCGCCTTTGTAACGAGATGGGACAAAAAACGGACTAATTACGGAAACAAGGCGCGAGCGCGAAGCGAATCTTCGACGAATATGTGAATGGGATCCACACTCATGGTTCTAGGGTGGTTGTTGGCTTCGCGAGTTTGGAAAGGCTTTCGTACCTATGAAATTACCGTTGTATAATAATGACCTAGTTTGACCACTTCTACCTTATTTCAAATGATAATATAATTATTAATAATTATTTTGTTGCTTAAATGTTCATTCATTCAAATTAGTGTTAAGTCATCACATTCTAATATTTTTCGGTATATAATAAAATATTTTCAAGGAATAATAGTAAAAACCTACCTACAAAGTAAGACAATAAAAAACGCCTTTTCCTAAATAAAAAACAAATCTAATCGAAGCGAATTCTAACCAACAAGGGCTTCTAAATACATAAAAACCGAATAATTATATGAGCAACTGAATACCCCACTCGACTGAACAATGCCCTTCTGTACCAGGATAGCATACTATAATAGGAGTATAAGAAATGAGTACGTATTGACTATTGTGTGCGGACGACCAATTACTATTGTCCTCAGTGAAGCGGATTAATAGATTGTTCACTTCGGAACTTAGGGCAGTAGGTAGCTTTGGCTAATACGAACGCTGTAATAACTCAGATTAGACTGTTTCTGTTATAATAATTAGTAAATAAATAAATAATGCTGGATGATCCACACAGCATCTAGTTTCAAGCTATTTGTGTTATGGGTTTTTGATAACTGATATACATAATGCTATATATTTCATAAATAGATATTTTTTTATTATACATAGAAAACTACCAGAACATCTGAAACAAATATCTGCAGATCGTACAAACACAAACCCCGAGGCGGGAATTGAACCTACAACTTCCTGCATCGCGAGCGGACCTTCACTCACATTTTTTTTAAACATGTTTTATTGTCTTTGTACTTAATTAACATTCATCACGAATCAAACTGGCTCAAATTCGATAGGCTTACGTTTTAATACAGAGTTCTCCTTTCCCAGCTTCATCATTATGGCAAGCAAAGCTGTGTGACCATAATATTGTACCT
This sequence comes from Eupithecia pulchellata, assembly GCA_963931895.1. Taxonomy (NCBI): domain Eukaryota; kingdom Metazoa; phylum Arthropoda; class Insecta; order Lepidoptera; family Geometridae; genus Eupithecia; species Eupithecia pulchellata. Next base: position 5,050,492 of record OZ007541.1, on the reverse strand, counting down.
ATTGTCATCCGTAAGGTATCGAAAAGAATGCCTTTCAACTCAAAAGGAAGCAAGAAAGTAGGTCTAATTCTACTAGCGGGATTTGATTCCGGACACCGTAATGGTGAAACTAGTTGAAAGCTTGTGAAAATACTACGAACAAAAAGTGAACCTCTTTGATACATTAAATTCAAAAATATTTCGAACAAATTCGATAAGGCTTGTCGGCGCAAAATGAGATGGTAGAATAAAATGAGATTATTTATTAGGTTATTTCGGGGAAACTCATACAAAAAATTGGTTGGCAAACAATTTTAGGTATCTTTAAGTAAGCCTTCTAATTTGATCAACAACTTTTAACATTTTCAAGGTTAAATTAAACTGTGGAAGAATATTTTGACAAAATCTGGACAATTATAAAGTTAGGTATTCAGTTTCATATAGCTTTTTCTATTGTAGGTGCTAGTCTTGTCTCAGTGGAAAAGGCAATTAATTTTAAGTACTTAAGGCCTACAATCGCGGCTACAAAGAGGTTAAATAATAAAGGAGCAAAGTTTCAACAAACGTAAAACTTTTGTACCCTGGGACTTGTAGGGTTAATTTTAAGTGAGCGAAACTTCAACACAAATAAAATACCTTGACAATTACCTTTAAGAGTTAACACAATGACGAGGAGAAGATGAAAATCTCAATTTTGATCTTGACTGAAATTTTCATAGAATCTCTCTAGAAATATCCACCAAAAACAGTACCTATTATAACTCAGTGAAACGACACTTGAATCACCAGGACAACAGAAACGTCGAGTGCTGTGCAAACCTCGCTGTTTACGTCAACAGAACTTACTCAATTCAATCAATAGCAAATAATCTATTTCCGTGCTAGAGCAATCCCGGGGGCGTCGGAGCGATGGTAAATGAGAAAATCCTGCTGCACAGCTATCTTGAGCTCCCTCGTTATATGCATTCCTGGTACTCGGGTATCGTGTGCAGGGTCAGTCAGTTTATATATACGTGGCAGGTATAGCAGTCGCTGATCACGTATAGGCTGCAGAAGCTTGTACAAAAAAAGAACACTGCATAACTATCCTACCTGCCTTTGCATTTCACAAAGTATTTTCGAGAGACACAGATTCACCAAGGATCTTCAAAATACTTCTGTAAGTTTTGTCTTTCTGTCTTTGAACTACCCTCTTAGTTTCCTAGTTCAGTGCAGAATGCCGTGAAACTCTACGCAACTTTAAATTGGACGGACTCGTAAGTATATGATAAAGCGGTCAAGGGTTAGTCAAACATGCGCATGCAAAGTTCCGTAAGTGCCTTCCGAATTTCATCCACATTTTGACAATTTCAGTTATCTGGGAACAGTGACTTTTCTGACTTTGTGAAATATAACAGGCAAGTACTTTTGATGTTCAGATTAGCATGTTAAATGCCAAAAGACGTGGTATAATCTGCAATTCCAAAAACGAGATGCCAAATCTAATCCAAATCTCATTTGTATTACCAGTTTCCCCCAAATCGACGTAAAATGTTCCCAAGTTATTCAAAAGTAAAAATTACACCTAAAATTAAGTTAGAAGGTATCTCCGCAGGTTCATGCTGTCAAACATTTCTAACTTCAGGGCAAAAACTTTATAATTTATTTTCCGCATTCTTTGGAATTAAAGATATTATATTTTACTGACTTGCCGAGAAATAAGGTTATGCTTGGGATCATCTTTTCTTGTCAAATAACAAATAACCTTTCATTTCAGATTAAGTTGTGTCCGTACTGGACACCTTAACCTGGCTTACCTAGAACTTACCACAGGTTATAAGTTTATATACCTATGTACATGGTTGTAGGATCACGGACTTAAGTTTTTAAAAAGGTATGGCTTAAGGCCCACGTTTACCCAATGTCTTCTTTCTCGACCACGGCCAGTATCAACGGGTACAAGCCATGTGCGCATTCACCTAACTCATCCGTTGATAACGGGTTCCTTTTTTGCTCCCAGAAACATACACGACGTAATCAAGGATGTTAGTAAATCTACTTGCAGCTTTAGTAAGGATGTACTGCAGGCCTTTTACCTACTGTAGCATACATAGACATTTTACATAGATTTTAATGACTAATATTACTGTTCATTATAGTTAATTTATATTATTTTAGTAGGGGACTGATTAATTGTTGTTGCATTTTGTGTCCTTGTTGTGTCTGAAGTGTCATATAAAGTTATATCTATCTATGTGACAATTTTAAAATGCGTGCAGACAGAAAGAAACCTTTTTTGACAAAATCAATGCTCACTCCATTGAAGTACTATTACTATCGTGGCTCACTCTAATTTTTCTTAGCAGGCAAGATACCCAACACTAGCTTTCTTCGTAAGATACCCAACACTAGTTTTCTCCGCGATCGATTTGGTCGATTCCCAGTTGGAAATATAAAAGTTCTTACACAATCCATTGCTCTTGTAACATTTATTTTGGCAGGAACGAAATACAAACACGAATCAAATAACTTTCTTGTATTTTCTTCTGATATGTGTATGCTCAAAGCTGATAGACTTTTTGTTTTATTTTTTCTAGAAATAATAACGTGGTATAAATGGATTCAAGACTTTCTCAAAGACGTCAAGCTGTTCGTTCACTAGGTGTGTTTATTAATTAACAAAGAAAATTGCAACACTTTACAAATTAAACTGTTTTAGTACGATGTGTGACCCAAGAGCAGACGCAGAGCATCAGCATTGCCCTACAGCGAGGCAATGCAGCCAGCATTTTGGGGACACTTCACACTAGTATTGATATGGATCAGTTGAGCTACCTATAGTTTGTTTGCAACAGTCTGAAGTTAGCTCAATTATTTCAAATGTAAATACTAGTTCTAATTTGGTCATTTAATTGTAATTTTCATTGTTAATAAAGGTTTTTTTACAACTAGTACTTTTATTAGGTAAATAAAGAGGTTTCATTTCCACGATTCCTCTGTTATGGACTAACTTACAAGTACAAGTACTTGTAGGTAAGTCCAAGTCCAGTAAAGTACCTTTAGATTGCTTGCAACAGTCTGCACTTAGATCAATTATTTCAATTGTAAATACTCTTTCGAATTTAGTTATTTAATTGATTTTATTTGCCTAATTAATTTACAATTTAGGTATAGGTAAATTGAAACTATCCACAAAAATGGGTGTTTACATATTTTAGTTGAATTTCGGTACCGGTGGCTTACTTTTCGGCACACATTACTGTTCAGTGAGCGAACTTGCAGTAAAAGGGTGGTTCTACATTTACTACTAAGTTACAAATATGCCGACATTTACCGCAAATTGCAACCCATGTCCAGTCCATTAACTGCTAATCTAGCAGTCTTTAAGAAGCTCGTGACAACACAACAGGCATTTACAAGATCTCATACAAATTCCTCGCTCTCAGGATCTTGCCGTCCCACTAATACGCGCCATTTTATTACATACCTAACAACTGAATTTATGAGGTCATTTCTTAGATTCCTGGAGAAATAAGTGCCATGAAAATAATGTCTTAGATTCCTGAGGAAATAAGTGCCATTAAATATTGGCGTTGTTAACTATGGTAAGGCTAGGGCAATGCAGCCAGAATCTTGGGTACACTTCCAACTGTTATCGATATGGATCAATCGAGCTACCTCTATTTAGTTTGCAACAGTCTGCAGTTAGCTCAATTGTCTCAATTGTAAATAATAGTTTTAATTTAGTTAAATAATTGTTATTTTCTTTGTTAATAAAGGATAGTCTAGGATTTTATTTTATAGATCTTGTTAAATGGAAATCTCGAGCCACAGCTGCGCGCACGTGGCGCGTGGACAAGTATAGAAGTATAGATAAACGCGTTCTCTCTTCCTATAGTAGGAATCTTGTTGTTATAATAATAATAATAGGTCAAAGAAATGAGATTTGTTGATTTCGTTTAAAATTTTCAACACCAAATATTTAGTATTTCAGTTATTTGTCTAACCCACATTACTCAAGCTCTGCTTAGCTTGAGGCTAAACGATGTTGTGATTGTCCAGCATTAAATTAAATTATTAAACCGAATAATTTTAGAAATGGTGTATTTTCGCTTCAAAAAACTCTTCGTTTGATCTCTGAAATGGTTCAAATATTCAACAGAAGCCTGTAAAGTCAGCCTCGTAGCAGATGTGCCAAAAAAACAACCGATACCAAAAAGAAAGAGTTCGTTCCGAAAAGTTTCGTATATTTCGTGTGAGGGTAGTAATATTCTTGCATTGTACCAACCTCTAGGTAAAGGGGACTGAAATCCGAACAGTACTTCAAAGCTTTTGATTTTAGAAAGCTTTGGCGTTTGAAAAATAATTTGATTATTTCAGCAACACCTTTGCTTCTTTTGACCGGTCGAGGTCTTTGGCATGTAGTGGAAATGGACAGTGGCATGTATGGAAATGGACTGGGACTCGATTCAGACTATATTATTATGTACACAGATCAGTTGAGTTACCTGTAATTTGTTGTTTTACCTAATATAATCATATAACTTACTAGCGGTCCGCCCCGGCTTCGCACGGGTATACCAACAATTGAATTTTTCATGCGGATCCCTATTTTTTATGAAAATATTTTATAGGCTATGGATTTTATATTTTATATTCATCATGGAAAATTTAGGTGTCTAGGTAATGGTTACAGAATTTTCAAATCAGTCCAGTAGTTTCGGAGCCTATTCAATTCAAACAAACAACCAAATCTTTCGTCTTTATAGGTAATATTAGTACATAGATATAGACAAAATTTATAAACAAACAAAAAGGGTTCCGCTCTCACCTTATTATAAAATTAAATATACTTAGACTAAGAATTAAATACGATTTGGATTTCTTTGGCTCACTTTCTCATAAGCCATGAAAGTAAAACATTCAAAGTCATGCTCCTGGCAGGATATTCAAAGCGGATTAAACTGAGAAATCCCTAAGATGTTCCTCAAGTTGATTAAACCTCCGAAGTCGTTTACATGAAAATATACTGTTTTGTAGATTAATTACGAGATTGTAGGCTTAATACCGACGAATGGGATTCAGGGGTCAGGTTTGTAGAGCTTAGGTCGAGCGTGGCTTTCTATCGAATGCGAGGATGCGTAGCGGAATTTGTGTGTCCCTACCGATACCCTTGATCCCCATTTTGGGGGGTGCAGGTGGAACTCACCCCAAAAGATAAACAGAAAGAGATCTCCTCTGTACTGGACTTCACCCCGCTGATGCACTGGTCCATGGTCTTTCGACCGACAGTTGATGTCTAGTATTCGTATTCTAACTATAATTTCTTCGATTCGGCGTAAAATTTTTCTGAACAGAAAAATCACGAAAAAAAAAAAACACAAAATCTAGCCGGTATTGCTAATGTAAACATGTAGCTGAAGTCATCATCATCAGAAAAATATATACAAAAAAAATTATCAGAATGTGAATTCTACCCGCAAAAAGTCGTAGTGCACAGCTAGTAGGTAAATACTGTTCACATTTCCAACTTAATCCGTCATTATTAAATCGACGAGTATGTGCGTTTGCATTTTTTTTTTTCAATATTACTAACGTTTAATATAATATTAGGGAGAAAACGAAGAGTTTGTATATGTGTATGTTTGTTACTTCTTCACGCTCGAAGGTTGAAAAATATTTTTTACCAGAAGGGCTTATATATTAAAGTAGCGGTCCACCCCGGCTTTGCACGGGTATTAAAAAAAATTAATTTTTGAATCTCCATTTTTTTTTAAATGTTCTGTAGCTTATGTTTATCACGGAAAATTAAAGATTTTAATGGTGAAGGAATTTTACAAATCGGTCCGGAAGTTTCGGAGCCTATTCAATTCAAACAAACAAACAATCAAATCTTTCCTCTTAATAATATTAGTATAGATATACATCAAATAAGGTACTATTTGATCCCAGAAAAGGACAGTATTCTCCTGGGATGACCACAGGTAACAATGCGGAGCTTTAGCGTTAGTAAAATTATTATGACTTATAAAGTAGGTCTAAAAATTATCCCAGTGTGGTCCTATTGACCCGTAAAACCTAAAAACAGTGTAAGCTGTAAGAAATCCAGACACAATATATCGTTTTTCATCGTTTTCTTTAAAAAAACATCGAATCATTAAAAGTCTTGTCAAATAGCCATCAAATAGCATTAAAAATACATAATAGAATTTTTCACGAATAGGTACGCGAAAAACAACTGAAGAATTAAGCTAAAAAAAATAAGGTGATGTTGCCAAGCGTCATTAGGATACGCCTTTAGGATACGTAATAAAAAAAAAATTAAAATAAAATGTTTTTATTTCAGACACAGATCCATATTATTGTAAGTACAAACTTAAACTATGTAATGTCGTGTTGTACGACATTACATAGTTTAAGTTTGTAATAGGAAGTCAACTCAAGTCTATGGATCAAGCATTTTACAACCCCGCGACTAGGTATTGAGAACATAGAATTGTCGCCTTCCTAAGGCTTCCATAATCGCGTTACAGCAGTTCACCGTAACTAATTACCATTGTATAGCGTCAACGGGATTACGAACCAAATTCACCATGTTTACCTGTTTGGGTATAAACTTGACACCATGCTCCGGCTTCCATGGAGCAGAGCGATTTTATACATCGAATCATCTGTAAAAATAGTTTAATTCTATACTTATTCCTATACTACCTATACTAATATTATAAATAGGAAAGATTTGTTTGTTTGAATTGAACAGGCTCCCCATTATTACGTAAGAACATAGGATATAATATTTTCAAAAAATATTCTTCTAGACTTTGTTGACTGATTTGAAAAAGAAATTAGGGTTCCGTATGAAGACAGTAATGAAATCCAACGTGTGAAAAAAATGCCAATTTATTATTCTAATATTAACCGTGAGAAGCCGGGGGCGTACCGCTAGTAATATATAACTGTATTCAGTTACGGTTAAGTTAGCTTGTTAACACAAAACCAGAAAGAACGAAACACTACGTCCATTAGTGAAAACCATATGAAAATCGTTAAGTAAAATACTTTGAGTCTATCACGTTCAGACAGACGGGACTACGTTGTGTTATGTAGTGATTCTACCCGCCGCCGTAGTCCCGAATTAATAGCCAATTATGTTATTCTAGATTATCCTCTGCGGACCTAATTACTATTTAGTAATTAAAGCGATTATGGTAGCCTTTAAAACACCACACGCTAGAAAATTGGCATTGTGCTTAGTTGTGTATTGTAGTGGCAGTAGAGAAGTGACTATCAGTTGCGATGCCCATCGATGTTCGAACTTGAAAAATTAATTCTAAATTCTTCATTGTATATAATGGCAAAAAGAGTTTGACCCTAAAAAGAGTTCCCTCCAGCAAACCTTTGGAGAGAGAGAGTGAGAGACAAAGTTGGAAATAAGGATAAATGATTTCATTTTTCACCTTTGTACTTATTTAACTGACTACTACATATTACATATAACAATATTATAATTAATATAGTATGGTATATATTTTATACAATAAGTAGGTATTAACCGAAGAATTTGTGTCATTCTCTGCAAAATGTCATAAAGTTTAGATAAGAAAAATACATATGTATCAAAAATGTATGTCACAATAATATAATAGAAAAGTGTGTACAAAATTCAAACTCCAGTCCTTTAATCACGACAGAAAAGTAAACTAAAGTAGTAACTTTATATGTCACTAGTAATTACGTTATATATGTCACTAGTAATTACGTTATATATGTACATACATATATAGACTTTAACATTAAATAACGAATGTATATATTACTTATCTGTCCATAAAAACCACGGACATTTCGAATGGCAAAACACCTATTTTCGGCATTTTTGTTTGTAAACACTTCGCAAAGTCAACGAGTTCGATGAGTGCGAACGAGTGGGAACCATCGTAACACGAATAGATTTGGGCTTCATTAGATTTCATTGAAATTGAAGAAAATATAAAACATCAGGTGACTTTTTACATTTGTCGCTTGTGAAAGTTCCATATCGTCTGTCTCTATCATCGTGCGTTTATTAAAAAGAGATGAACATTATGCAATGTAAAGTGAGTAGGTACATATATTTTTTACTGATGCATACAAAATATTAAAAAACTACACATGGTGTTTTGTTTTTGTGTTGTTCTGAGTTGCTTTAACGACAGTGGTGTGCTTACTACTACTGCCGTTAAAGTCACATGTCAAGATACCATAATAAAATCAAACTATACCATCTGCGTAACGTAACTACTAAAGTAACGTCTGTGATTCAACTGCAAAAACTCATGGTAGGCCTACAGGTCTTGCAGTTTTAATTCTAGAAAACTTTATAATTGGATTTGGAGGACCCTTTTTCACATAGGCAAACATAGCTGCGTCTATTTATAACACAAATACTCAATTTCGAATTGAGACCTACCAAAGTAGACCTTTACAAATATTGACTCCGAAAAGCGAAATCGAAGTAATCAAACATATCGTGGCGTTTACGATATCAACACTGTGTCGTGAAATTTTATGTTTATTGCGAGGGAACTGTTTATTTCGCAACAAATTCTATGGTACTTGATACTGAGCGACTTAATGACTTGTTGACATGATACTTAGTAACGTTTTCATTGACCGTTGTAAGAATTGTTACTGCTCGAGAAAATAATAACCTACTCCTACGCTGGCTATATGGCTTAATAACTTGCCTTTGCTCATCTCCGAGTCAAGGCAAGTACCGACCTTCTTAGGTCTTGTGTGTTTTACGTTTGGTTCTACGTCGGTTACTAAGATTCGTTACACAGTTGAAAATAATCCTAAAATGTGTATTGCTATGACTCCTAGAATACATTTTCATCCAATAAATAAATTGTAAATTAATGAAACAGGAATCGTGCCTTTCAGTAATCTGACGCCAAGGCTAATGGAGACCCTGTTGAGAAACAGAATGAGGAGATTCCATTTGTTAATAGAGACGATCCAATAAGAAAAATCATTTTATTTCGAAGAGATTAGTGAAATAACAAAATAATTACATACATATAACGGGCAATAAATCTATTGAAAAGTCGATTATAATCAAATCAAATATATAATAAAGGAGCATTTATTAATCGAGAAAATAACATTAGGTAATTAATAGGTACTCTAAAACAATTACAACAAGTGTAAACACTTGGATTAAATACAATTCTTAATCGAATAATATGGCAACTAGTTACTTGACTTTATATGTATAAAACTTAATAAAAATAATGTATTTATTGAATTCAATGTTGGCTTATTGCTTTCGAAAATATATTTCTACTTATAAGATCTATGAATAAATGCCACAACAATTAAGATTATCTTGTATCCAACTTATATTTAAACGCTTCAAGCATTTTTACCACGATTAGTACCATTATGTTGGTACTCGGCTGGCAATAATGGCTTGAGTGTTGCTATACATAAATAACTCATATTGTACAATTATACATAAATAACTAATATTGTACAATTATTGACTTACTGATGGGACTAGATGATGTGGTGTTAATAATTAACATTCATCTAATCCCACCAGTTTTATGCAGCGTTATGTTTTAAAACTAACTAAAGCTGATCAATGACCGACTTCTCTTAGCTCGATAGTGATTTCCGCCTCTATGAAGCTGAATCATGCCTTGTCCTATCCTTCGTCTACCGAACAACACATTGCCACTTTGTCCAAGTAATTTTATTTTCGGTTTTCGGTAACTTTGTTCCCTGACACACTCTTTTATCGGAACAGTCGGGTATTAAGATGCGTCGAGGGTAAGTCGAGGTCAAGGCAGCTATTTTTACATTGATTTTCTGTTTTTAGGCTTGTCTAGATTTAGTTAACAGAGGTGTAAGCGATTCCTTTTTGTAAAACAGAATGAAAATATTTATTAAGTCCGGACAATCTAGACATTTGAAGGTACCTACTCATTATATCCTACTAAAACTAATAACTTTGTAAGTGATGAAAAAACGTTTGCCTATTCCCATTCATACGCTGCACTGTAACCGATATAAAATATATAGTTTAAAACATAATAAAAAATATAGAAAGGATCTTTAGTGCTACATAAAACATGAGTATTTTTAATAATAAAAAACTCGAAATACCGGTTAACATTATTATTAAAGTATTATTTTTCCCGCATAACGAAACACAGAAACTGTTCTAAATGAAGTCACCTATCACATGATTTCCCGGTGATCCCCTTATAATATATTTATGAGTATCTATGAGTACCTAACGTATTTAATCTAAATAGACCTTCTAGGTAGCAGTGCAATGTAATATCATAATGTCTGCATGTAAATGCTGTTACGAGACACCCCATAGACTGAATTTCAAACAAAACTCGAACCCTGGCTTATCGAACAAACCTTCTATACCTACGATGTATTCATAGGTACAAGGTGGTAAGATTAAGTGATACCTGATGCATTTATTATTATGTGCTATTTTGAACTTTAGTTAACATTTGAAGCAGTATTTAATAATTATTTGTACGTAAAATTTTATTAATTCTAGTCACCAATTTTTTTCGAATTTACACTTAGGTATTGCAACTTACAGCAAATGTTGTAGGTATACAATTTCGTAAATGGTTGGGTCTGGTTAGGTTAGGCTAACTTAGAATGTTGTATCCAATTTTGTAAATGGTTAGGTTTACACATTATTTACATGTTATTATTTAATTATAGCTAATAGATGACTATACTCTGCCTTCACCGTTATAAGTGGTTATAGATTACATTTCTGCGCCGCGAGATCGCTAGATATAATGAGGCAGGCAGCGAAACGTGAATCGCAATTTGTTAGACGATTTGCTGAGGAAATTCTTCCAGTTATGTAACCTTAACTCGATTGCTAATTGTGTTATATTTATTTTAGATTTTCATTTTCCTGTTGCTTTTATTATCTGAAGTACTAAGAAAACATTGCAGCTTTGTATCAGGGAAAAAATATTGTTTAATGTAAGTGTGACTTTAACAGACATTCTGTCTAAATTAATAATAATATTATAACTAACCGGATATATTAAAGATAGAAACTCACATAATTAGGTATATCCTTAAAACAAAGAAAACTACAATAAATAACCAAATAAAAACTAGTATTTAGAATTGAAACTATTGAGCTCACATGATCAATACCTATCGGAAGTGTCCCCAAGATGCTGACTACACTGTCTCGCTGTATGGTAGTGGTAGATTAATATTTTTAATTGATTAATTTTATGATTAATTAATAATTCCGTACCAAAATTGACGTCGAAAGTGCACATTTAGTACTTGTTAACTTATTCACACATGGCAGGTAACGAAATATGGGTTTTTCGTGCCGTGTCTAGTTAAATAAATAAATATTGCTTGTCAATCCACACAGCATCATCTTACCGCAAGCAATCTAAAGTAGAGCTTGTATTGTAGGCACTAGATGACTGGTATGCATAAGCCGACAAGGAGGAATAAGCTAAGCTAATTGAATTTCCAAGGTTTGACCTAATCTTTCTATGCTTGTTTGTGGACTATGCAGAAAAAACAGTTCTAACCTAATTAAAATTACTCAAAGAAACACTTCAGATTCAGATTCAATAACTTTATTTACAAAATAAAGACAAGTCTATCTAAATCTAAGTTTAATGTGAAATCTTTCCTTTAAGAACATTATAACTAAAAATGTATGTTATGGAAGAGCGTTACTTCCTAATACTCGTACCAGTATTCTTATACTTAAAAGGAGGTAACGAACACTGTGCTATGTATAATGACCATAAGGAACGATAAATAAACATTTGTATTTGTATGTGATATAGATACATGTCAATAATTATTTAAATAGGTAGGTACCTATACCAAAAGCTGAGCACAATCAGATTCTTACATGCTGCAAAACTTAGATATATTGGATTTTTGTGTGAGATGACATTAGCAATGTACCTACATGTTTACACATCTATGGGTACTGATATGTTTGATTCCAGTTTGATTCCCGCCCGCCCAGCGCAAATTGTATCATGTCGTATCGAGCACAGAGTGTCACCCCTGGTGCGGCCCGCGGAATTTTCCATTTATTTGTAGAGTTTATCCAATAACCTGTAAAATTTTCCTTTAGCACTAAAATATGGTGAAGTTGACAAGGATTTTAAACATTAAAACACGGTTCGTTGTTTTCAGGATTACGCTGTGTGCCTAAGTTTCTGCATGGCTTTTTTTATCTTTAAAAAACAAGAAATAATCTGATCGAAATCTTGTTTATTAGTAAGGTCAATCATTTCAATTGTAAATACATGCTAGTTTAAATTTGATCCTGTTATTTAATTGTATTTTTTTTTATAATCGGTCCTTAAAACACCTTACAGTAAAAAAAATACAGTTAAATAATTAAATTAGAACAAGTATTTACAATAAAGGTAACTGAAGACTGTTCAAACGATCTACAAATAGATCAACTGATCTATATCGATACAAGTCAGAAGCGTCCCCAAGAAAAAAATATCTTTAATTATAAAATTATCCCTATTACTTGCCTCGCTCAAGGAACTCTAAGAAGAATATTTACTTTGGTGGCATAGAATAAATGGAATTCATACCTGCTTTCTTACTTTTTTCGCAAATTCAGACTTACAAAGTATAACAAAAAGCACTTTCAGAATGTAGATATGTGTTTTAACTTGGTTTTAACGACCTCATTCGCCAAAATTTATTCTGCCTTTAAATAAAGAGTCCCAGCCGACAGTAATACTAAAACTCCTTCAATATTTACCATAGACAATTAAAAAAGTTGTCCAATGAATCATAACAACCGCAACCTAAAATCAAAGTACAATTCAAACCATAGAGTGCCCTTGCCCATGATCAACTTCTCGAAAATTCTTTTGTAAGCTGCCATGTAAATACGCGTGCTCTATCGCAGATCGAGACTCGCCTCCGGGAAACTGGAGCATCAAAGACCTCTAATGATTACTTGGCACTTGACCAGACCATACATGTAGATGCCGAGCTATAGTATATAGCTATTTATTTTGTGGACGAGCCTTAATTTTACAGTGTTTAATATTTGTGGGTCAAATACCTCGGGAATAAAATATTTATGAAAACATTTTCTTTACACTTGTGAAATAATTTTCAAAATATGTCTATGATTGATAAAGAAATCGACAAACTTACTGCCGAACATAGAATTCCTCTTTTTCTCGAAATCGGTTAAAACCATGTTGCGTTTAAATTCTTTAGCTTCTTTTTTTTATTTTCTTCTTTTATAATATGGATCTCTTTAACGTGCAGTGCTAATGATCTAAAATTTACGTATTTGTTATACAACAAGTTAAAAAGATAAAAAAGCAGGAAAGGTCAATGTTTGCGATGTAACATGTGATGGCGAAACTTTGAAACTTTGTATAAAACCTAAATAATACAGTATAATTAAATCTCAAAACTTCTCTAAAAATTGTTTGATTTTCAGATTCTTAGTGTGGCATTCGTACGGCAAGCTTGTAAAGTACGATATGATATGCTTCAAATTCATTGTGAAAATAAATAACTATATGAATTTTAAACGGGTTTCAATATTTTTGAGGTGAATTCATTAGACGGGCTTACGAGGGATTTTTGTTATTGAAAACGGGTTCGAAGAATTACGGACTCATACAATATCCATCAGTGATGATAAGAAATATTTATTACGTTTAATTGCACGTTAAAAAATAAATCACATTGATTTATTTTTTAACTAGCTAGAAAATAATATAGCTAGAAAAAAAAACTAGTTAATCCATATTTCACGTCCATCCCTTACTGGCACCAATAAGCGATAGTAGGTTTAGGTTTAGGTAGGAATACTCCTATTTCCGCATTTGGACTCAGTTTTGGGCGATATAAAACTACATTTAAATTATTTGTCACTAGCTTTTACCCACGACTTCGTCCGCGTAGATGTCGAAAATGGTTAGTATAATGTTTTTATTGTTGTTTAATGTTATCAATTTTGTTATAACATGAAAATAACATATAAAAATTATGAAAAGCTAGCTTTTGGATAAGTTAACCCAGTACTTAAGGATAAGTTAATTAACTAATCCTATAGAATTCTTAATCGTTCCAAAATCTCCTGATTTGTGATCTGTGACCAAACATTTAGCGTACCTATAAATCAATCAGTAATTCATAGAAACGCCTCACAAAAACATTTCGGTCTCCAAGCAACGTCTTAAGCGATGGAATAAGAAGCTCTGTCAAGGAACTAATTTATGTACTTAGATTTCCCAATTTAAAATTTTTGTTATATTATTATTTATTATTTCTAGAATATGTGACCTATTAGTAATATTCTACCCACTAACGACACCTTTATTTTCTATGTTTGTTTTTATACTGAGTAAGTCTGTGAACTAAATAAAATAATTATCTATATATCTATAAATATTTTGTCTCCAGTTGGTTAGATTGGCAGTCATTGTACAAAAATACATGGCAATACTGGCAGGTTTCGACAGATATATGCCACGTTGTTATAATTTGAATGATCACCAGAAATTTAAGTCAATTACTTGTTGTTGTGAATTACTTTTCCAAACGAAATCATTAGGAACGAGGAATCAGTTGCATTTGGAGCATTTTGCCTCCAATTAGACTAATTGAAAGGACAACTTCAGTAAATAATAGTAAAATGCTGATTGAAACTTCGAGCTATGCCGTAGGTCCGTAGCACTTCGAGCTACGCCGTAGCACATTGAGCTATGTCGTAGCTCCGTAGCATTTCGAGCTACGCCGTAGCTCCGTAGCATTTCGAGCTACGCCGTAGCACTCCGTAGCACTTTGCTACGATGCGTGTAACGCAATGCATACATTATATTTTATTAATTTGATAATATCTGATTTCAATGGCTTTTCTGCTTTAGGCTTTCAAAGAAGAATTTAGACAAGTCAAATTTTATACTTATTATGATAAATAATGCCATCTATGGCGCTCATTAGGGGAGGCCTATGTCCAGCATTGGACTATTATAGGCTGGTGATGTGAGGTGATACTTATTATTCCTTATTAAACTTATTATAGTGGGTGAATAAGGTTACTTAAGAATTAATGTTCCACACAAAAAAAACAAGAATTTGTAAATTATATGAGGGCGCAGAAAATATAATATATAAAAGTTCTGAGTCTTTAATAATGCCTAATTTAGCATTAAAAATGCCAAACCAATAACATTTTTGTTTTTATGAGGTGTACCAAATACAACTTAAATTTATATTATGTCATACCATGAATAAAAAAAAATATAAGTAATACTTAACTAAATATGCAAGTACATAGACAAATATTTATAATATACTACTTAGATACATAAACATAGTTAATACCAATATTAAAATTTCAGACAGAAAGAGCTCCTTCATACGTGCTTTAAAAACTGATGAAGAAACTGATTTTCTGATGAATTCTGTAAGTGCATTCCACAAACCTTGGCTTGGATAGAAAAAGATTTGTCATAGAAATCTATAGAGGTACAAACAAAAACTTATTTGTATCTGTTTGGAATGACAACCTACACCACTTTTTTTAACCTTCACTTGTTCGTTCCGGGTAATCCCCTACAGATGGACCGATTTTAACGGAGCTTTCATTGATAGGCTGATGTTACCTATAAAGAGGAAATAAAATAAAAAAATAAAAATAAAATAATTTGTTCAAAAATAGAAAGATTTGATTGTTTGTTGTTTGGATTGAATAGGCTCCGAAACTACTGGACCGATTTGAAAAATTCTTTCACCATGAGAATCCTACATTTGAACAAATGTTCAATATTAAAAATGTAAGAGATCCATAAAAAAAACTTTAATAATCGCACACATTATTGTGTTAGTAAAAATTTATAATTTTGACCCCGAATAAAAACATGAATTTGTGAATTCTCCTCGAGAAAAGCCGTGGGCATAGCTAGTACCTAACAAACGTCAATGTCATAAAGTCGTAACCAAAGTTAGACCAGCAAGTTTTACGAAGTATCAGAGATCAAGCTAAGAAGTTGATTATCCATTAATGAAATAAATTTACTCACATGTAGGTTTATGAAATCGTCAAAAACAGTGTAAATATAAAATAATGAGGAATTTGAAGACAGTTTCTTTTCGAAAATACTATAATTATAAATATTTTATAACAAAGAAAATTTAAAATAATTATAATTTGAATCAACTGCATACTATTTATTGCAAGAAATGTCATGTACATTGCTTGCAATGACAGCTATTAAAAATATTAATTATAAATAATAAAGCGTTTGTGCGTGCAATTATAGTTTGGTTTTGTTTTCATTTTCTTTCTAAGTAAATAAATTAGTATCAAAAATGAATGAATCAGACTTAAAATAAGGCCCGTAATAGACTACCTTCAAGAACTCTGTGTCCAACAAACTTACAGATATTAATTCCTAACTTCTGTTTCCTCCGAGGTGATAGATAGTCTACGTCGAGGTGAGTAAGTTTCTCGGCCATTATGGACTTTTTTCTGAAGACCTTCTTTTGCCCTACTGCGTTGCTGTGGGATTCTGCTATATCTTATCAAAGATTTTACGCGAAATCGTTACCTACTTCCAATGCCTCTTTTATTTATACCTTGGATCACCTGATGGAAAGTGAAGATGTGGCCGACGATGGATTACGAAGGTCTAGAAGAAAAGGTGTCCTTTTTTTCTAGTTTTGAATCTTTTTCACTCAAGTTTTGAAGAGACTCAGATCTCTAAAAAATATAATGGCCCCTTTGCGACGTATGAATTTCCAATACAAACGTAGTACAAAAATTATTTGTAAGTTCATCAGAAAATGATATGTAATCGTTTATTTCAGACATCAAGATTATGTATTAATATTTTCATTCATGTACCTCAAAGTAACGCCTGAATATTATTATTATTAGGGAGATATCTATATTAACTGTTGTTGGTATTCGGGGTTTTGTTTTTTGGGGGTTATTGCTTACAACCCCACCCTGGGCATACGAGTTTGGGATCGATAACAATAACGTCAAAACCACCAGATTATAAATAATGCTAATCTATGGCGCTCATTAGGGAAGGCCTATGTCCAGCTGTGGACTACTATAGGCTGATGATGATGATGTAGGCCTACACTTAGGCTCTTTATCCCATAAATCAGTTCCCATAGAATATAAATAGCGTTTGAACTTTTCCGCAGACTCAACACCAGGCGAAGCCGTGTGCAGAAACTAGTATAAAATATTTGTGAATTTATAACACTGGGCATAGCTAAATTCCAAAATAAGAACTGAAAAGGATTTTTCCCAAAAAACCGCTTTGCGGATTATATTTCGCACAGAGCCAGCTTCCAATAACGGTTTCATCAACATGCTCTCGAAATATCTGCCACGAATACCTACCTACCTATATCTACCCCAACTATCCTGTCTGTCTATGAAATGTTCCACGAGATTCTATGTTAGGTAAGAATACTTCAATCCCTATATAATATTCCTAATGTTTTTATCATCCCTTGTATTAATATCTAACGGTCAGCCACGGCTTTGCACGAATATTTAACAATTTTTTTTTTTTTTAGTTAGTAGCACTAGTTTCGGAGCAAACAAATAATCAAATATTTCTTCTTTATAATATTAGTATAGACAAAATAAGTATCTACCTATATCTAGACCCAACTACCCTGTCTATCGATGAAATGTTCCACGGTATTCAATGTTAGGTAGGAATATTTCAATCTCATTAGGGGAGGCCTATGTCCAGCAGTGGACTATTATAGGCTGGTGATGATGATGATGATGATTTCAATCTCTATACAATATTCCTAATGATTTTGTCATCCCTTGTTTTATAATAATATATACAGCAAACACGTGTATCGAGCGTTAGATGTAAAGCATTACTGAATTTCTAAATAATATTAATCGTTGGCCTATTTATTGTAGGCGATTAAACCAATTAGTTAAAGTGGTCCGTTCCCTTAAGTAAATTGTTACAGTTTAAGTAAATTTCTATGAATACTTCTATGAATATCTAAAAACTTTCTCATCTTTCGTTAAAATTAACATACCAAGCCATTTTATTATAAAACAATAAATATAAATAAAGAAAACCTTAAGATATACAAATGAAATATATTGTGTTAATTATATCTGCTGTAATTTTAAATTACTTTCTCGCTAAATAGATAAAAAGAAAACCAAACTTCATGTAATTTGTAAAGTTAATTACGATCTAAACAAATGTTTGTACGTTAAGGCGCATACAGCACCTAAACTAGCGCCGCCACCTACTTTATGTTATTATTCTGTTTAACAAAGGAATTTTCAAAAATCCATCGTCCAGTTATATACCTATCATAAGCTTTTTTTTAATGCCTCTGTTATAGTTTTATTCTATTTAGTTTAGGAAGAGATACGAAGTTGCCCTTGGTGGCCACCAAAATCTATTTTCGTATCTCTTCCTACAATCATTTGTCCCAAGGCGGGAATAGAATCCGCAACCTCCTGCGTCGCAGGTGGACTTCCGCCCACCGCGCCACAGAGGTCGCCAAAAAATAACTAGATAAACCTCTCGGCATGTGCTAGATCAAATCATGCCATAAATCAAAATCAAAATCAAAGTGCTTTATTTACTTTAAGACCTAAAAGGACTCTTGGACACGTCACAAAATACAAGTTAAATAAGATATAAAAATGGGAAATAAAGTGACTTTGATTAATTGTTCACTTCAATTTTTTTAAGGTAAAGTAAAGAAACCGCGAACAAGAAACCTTTACCGTCTTTTCATAGTGCGTGTTTTCCCTGGATACCATGATGTCCAAGATATAAAAACTATTGGAACCTTCCAGGGGGATAAATTAACGATGAACCCCACTGTACAATAATAAATAAATAATGCCGGACAATATCCACACAGCATCACCTCGCCCCAAGCAAAGCTTGCAACATAGCAAAGCTTGTGTTATGGGTACTAGATAACTGATATACATAATACAGTATTATTACATAGATAGATATTTTTTATTATACATAGAAAACGACCATAAAACCCTGAACAAACATCTGCCGATCGTACAAATACTGTACAATATACATAGGATCTGATGATCCTAATATAATAATCAGCCTATAATAGTCCACTGCTGAACAAAGGCTTCCCCTAATGAGCGACATAGCGGCATTATTTATCATTTGGGTGTATTATAAAATAATATTGGATAGATGATGCTAATATTAAAAAATCAATCATTTTGCAGGCTATGTTTTTGCACCATGTGCAAAAATCTAGGTAAAATGTTAGGTTAACCTATAAGCTAGAGGTATAGTTAGATTTTTAAGTTAGTTTAGGATAACTGTGTTCTGATATTTAATTTAATTTTAATTTTAATCTAATCAATATTGATAATTATTTAATTTATGTGTTAAAAAAAATATTGTGTTAAGTACTTATCTGCTGTAATTTTAAATGACTTTCTCGCTAAATAGATAAAAAAGAAAACCAAAAAAAAAAAGAAAACTTCATGTATACCTTTAATTTTGTATGTGTTTAGACTGAGGTTTTTTATTTTTATTAATGTACTATGTTTTATTCTATTTTATTATTATGAATTATGGATTATGAATGATCTGAAATAAATGAGTTAATAATATAAACACTTTATAACAATAATCAAAGTATGATGTAATATTTCCATAAATCTAATCAGAAGCCGTCCGTGTCGGGTATCTCGCAACATTTTATCCTGTATTTTTAACGGACGTTCAACTCTCATCGGATTTTAGGGTTGTGGGAAATTAGAAAGTCGGATATTTTGTTACCGGCTTTGGTTGTAGTTTCAATTGGGCTGCACGCTTAAATATTGGAAACAAAATATTGGCTAGTTAGAATATTATTACTAGGATATACTAGATTTTAGAGCGAGTACCTAAAGGTAGATTTAACTGGCATTCATATTTACTCTTTTGTTCGAGATTTTCTAGAAAAAGAGAAAAAAACAACAAGAAGGAAGGACTTCGAAACAAATTCCCATCTACTACTCATTACCTATACCATTAAAAAGTTCTAACATTAAATTTGGAACACAAAATTACTTATACGCCTAATTAATTCGATTTCTTATAGTGAGGTTGTGTATAAACTGAATTGGTAAAATTTATTTTTTGTTTATCCAGATGGGATCGTTATAGTAACGAGCTCATCAGTTGCATTGGAGCATTGTTCCTCCAATCGAATTAATTAAAAGGACGTGAAACTTCACTAAATACAACGTAAAATTAAAATTGAGTTCCTATTTTATAGAATAACTATTTTCTGTTGTTTCTATGGAAATTAATGGCTATTTCTATACCGCGGGAACTAATTTATCTGTTAAAAGTACTTATCATCCTCATCCCTCAACTTTTTTTTTTAATAATCATGAATTTTATAGGTTAAAAATACCCGATTCACCAAATACTTTTATACTAATGAGTTTTTATCAAGTTCTGGATGATGTAATACGGAAGATGTGAAATAAATAAAAACATTTGTAGTTTTGGCGTGAAAAAGTAACAAATAGGGCTTTGTTACTTTTTCACGCCAAAACTATCAAATACCTAGATGAAAAATCCGAACTTAAGTGGCCCTGTCTGAAAATCAGCGTCGCTACTTGCTTTTGCTTGTAGCGGCATAATGCTGAGACAGGGACCTATTTGGACCCCTTGTAACAATAATGCCTTGTAAAATAACAATAAACACAAAAGTAAAACGGAAATAAAGAAACAGTTCTTTATTTCCGTTTTACTTTTGTGTTTATTTATTATTATTCTTTTTTGTACCTAAATTACTGTATTTATTAAGTGTCTTACTGGGTTTCAAATAAATTTATTTTCTTTTTAGTATTAATTTTAGTCAGTTATTCGAGCTCTACGACGTAGCACTGCGTAGCACTTTTACGAGCTTGCACACCAAGATTTTGTTAATTTATTATTAAATTTTACTCTTTACAAATAAATAAAACTGAAGTGTTTGTTGGTATTATACTATCAAAGCAGCTTTTAGTTGCATTTGAAATAACACATGTTACTTTTAACAAAAGTACACTCGAGAGCAATGAATCCGGGTCACTCAAAGAATCCAAAAAATCTCGGAACGTAAGAATGCTAGGTTAATGCAATAAATTGTATTTAATAGACAATTTAATAGCATTTAATAGCACGATGGAAGACACAGAGTGTATAGAAGACCAGGGGAAAGATTCAAGCAAGCATGCATCGAAGAAAAAGTAGCCTACGGTGGTGGGTCTGTACTTGTGTGGGCCGGAATTTCCTCTGAAAGTCGCACAGAGCTGGTGATCATAGAAAACGGCTCTTTAACTAGCGTAAGATATGTGGAAGAAATCCTCAACGAACACGTTGGTCCATTTATGGTCAATTTGGGTGAGGATGCTATATTTATGCATGACAATGCCCGACCTCATACAGGTAGGATTGTGAATGATTGTGGACCTTCAAGAGATGAACATTACTTGTATGGAGTGGCCAGCGCGCAGCCTGGATATCAACCCGATCGAGCATGCTTGGGACGAGCTAGGGAGATGCGTAAAACAACGAAACCCTCCCCCAATCACGCTTCCTGAGCTCAAAATTGCTCTCACAGAGGAATGGGAGAATATTCCCCAAAATCGTATAAGGAACTTGGTGTACAGCATGCCAAACCGCGTAAACGCAGTAATGGAAGCACGAGGAGGTAATACGAAGTATTGAAATTCAAGAAAATCGTCATAAAGTTCAAAAATTTCATGTTTCCTATTTTTGTTTTAAGGAGTGATCAGCAGTTTTTTTTCTTTATGTAATTTTGTGTAAATAAATTGTATGGTGACTCATATTTTTTTAACTTTCATTTAAGGAGTATTAAATTGTCTATTAAATACAATTTATTGCATTAACCTAGCATTCTTACTTTCCGAGATTTTTTGGATTCTTTGAGTGACCCGGATTCATTGCTCTCGAGTGTAGGAAAATAAATGAAATTATTCTAGTTCATAAGGATAATGAAGAATTCTAATAGTGTTTTTTTTTTTCAAAGAGCCTAATCAATCTAAACAAACGAACTATCAGATTTTTCCCCTTATAATATTAGTGTTAACTGCGATCCCAAACCCGCATGCCTAGCGTGGGCATAATGGGCAATAACCCGCAAATGATAAATAATGCCATCTATGGCGCTCATTAGGGGAGACCTGTCCAGCTTTGGACAAAACACCAGAATGAATATTTACAGTACACCAGTTTAGAAGTATCACAAAATGTGAATCCTATAATGGCTGCAGGTAGGTAAAGTTTTGTCAAGTTGTATTTCTAAGAGCTGTGGATTTTGTAATAAAAAGGGGAAGCACTCACTACCAAACCACAAGCTATTTTTATAATAGCTTATATTGGTAATAAGAGCCCTAAATAAGTGTTATGTACTTTAATGAATAAACAATATTTTTTTTAAATAAATAAGAAACAAACACAGGCCGTTGTACTTTAATGAAATAAACAGTTTTAAATTTTTTTTTTATATAAATAAAAAGCAAACAAAGGCCGGATAGCACAGCCCTATCGTTGGGATCAGCCTGACGACAGCAATCGATTGCGTCCCATACGGGAGAAGACATTAGGTACCTCCTCGTACCTAACTGCCCGCCATATTGGCAATGCTGTTTATTTGTTCCCCTGGAGATAATTAAAGATATCGTGTTAACTGATATGTTTGTAGATCAATAGGTTTTTAGAATTTGTGATTAAAATTGTGACTCTGTTTTTCTATTCGTTGAATTAAGTAGTGTTTTAATCTTCATCTGCTACACTACGTTCACCGAGTCGCGGTCTCTTATCAAGTGGTGTAATAAATATCAATAATTGATTCTATTTCACATTGTTAATCATTAAGTATACCTTAGTATTGAGCCAGTTTAGTTTAAATAACTTTTTATCTTCTATAAGGAACTTAATAATTAATAAGTTTAACACCTGTCGAGTCATGTAAGTTGTATAACCTCGGAAGACAAAACACCAGAAAGAATTGTATAATAATAAATCTAGGAAATCTATCATATCAAATAATCCATAATTGATAAACCGGAAGGTTATTTTATCAGGGTTCTTTTTATAGTAAAAATCTTCATTATAAAGTGAAACATATGTAGATTTCAAGGATTTCTGCTGTTTTAGTGCTCTAGATATGTTAGATCTTTTTATAATAATTCTCGATGTAAGGTAGCTAATGTTTAAATTATCCTACGTTACGTACGTAACATAATAAGTGCATTTAAACAAATTGTATAAGTGAAAAATAAAGAATATACTTACACACTAGGGCTTCGTAGGTAGGCATATGTACGCGAATTCCCTTTAGGCAACTGGGATTCCTTAACTGCAAATATTTCTCAACACCAACCGGACTTATGCACATCTCATGTATAGCATAGAATTGTATCGTACCTACTTAGGTCCTATCTTTTACACTAAGGAAATAAATATCTAGGTCCATCTTAGGACAGATTACTTACCTACAAATTAACCTACAGGTGAACAAGTCCGGATGAAAAGGGTCGCCTAATTGGTTGATAAGTTTTAGGGATATAGGGTCAGATAGATACGTTACAGCGCGTGTAGGCGTGTAGAAAGATAAGTCTTAACATTGATTAGACTCTTGCACTGCCTATCACATAAAGGAATAAGGATAAATAAGGATGTATGTTTCGTTTTATTTAACACATCAACATTTCTTAGTAAGGACAGATTTAGTCTTAACATTGTCTCGAAAAAGACCCATTTTAGAGCCTTAATAACTGATTCTTTCGCTTAATCGAAACCAAATAAGAAAGAAGCCTGGTCTTGCTAGCTTACGTTTTGCTTGCAATGGCTACAAAATATCATTACTAAGTTCTCTTGTTATAGTATTGCAACATCAAGACAGACACTTAGTTATCGCTGTTACCGTTTACCAAGAACTCATGCAGTTTTCGTAACGATTGAACCACCCGGGCGCGGTAACAGGAAAGAGACAATGTGTGCTGATCCGAGTTTTAGTTATAATGAGTGTCGCGGTATCTTTTATTCTCATGGTTAATTCTGATTCACCGACTCACTTTCAATCTAACATCGATGGAGTCAATTAGTATAAGTTAATTTTGTAATTTCATTTATTTTAATTAAATTTTTGCACGAGAACTCGGTCTTTCTGTACCCTCCCTAGCAGCCGTACATAATTCTCTGAATAACAAAAACAAAAACATATCATATTTAATTAATGCAAAATTATTTTTAGTTATTACTGCTTAGCGTAAAAGTGGAAAAAAGGTATGAAACACACAAGTTACTAGGGAGGTATCATCTGTATCATCAGATATTCTGCCAAAGGGACAAGAAAGAGGTTGGGATCTGGTTCTCTTGGGATGCCACCCCGCAAGCGGAGACCAGATCCAGGAACTTCCCCGGGAGCCCTCGGTCCCCTTCGGTACCCTTGGCGTATATACATACCAATAGCTTGATAAACTGTCCTGTAGGTGCGATCATTATTATTAAATATCTCATAATTTCGGGCTATATAGTGACCCGGTCCTTTGAGAGGCATGCGTGGGGCCGTAGCCAACATCACAGAGGCCCTTTATGAGAGTTAATTTTAAAGGCGAAGACGGCTACACTTGTTTCTCATCTTCGGTTGCACAATATGATTGGTGTAAAGTTCTTTGGAGATGATATCTGCCAGATGTAGGCAAAGGAAAATGTAAATTTAAAAAAAACAGTTTGTTCTGATTATTATTATTGCTACGCCTGATTTTATTTTATTTTATTTGGGAAACAATAATTTATTATAAACTAGCGGCCCGCCCCGGCTTCGCACGGGTATTAAACAAAAATTCAGAAATTATACACAATAACACGATAAGTTTCACAGTTTTCATACGGATCCCTTACTTTTTCAAACAGCATTGGGATTTTTGACATTGACTCGACACTCCGTAACTGACACTGGCCGTAGAGAAAAAGCAAGCACAGTGCGCAACCTCTTTTTCTATTCTGACGTGCCTTATTAGAAAAAGAGGTTGAATATACAGCGCACGGTTCAATTATTGAATTTTTCATGCGGATCCCTAACTTTTTTGAAAATATTATAGAGCCTATGTTCATCACGGAAAATTTAGGATTCTAATGGTGAAAGAATTTTTCAAATCGGTCCAGTAGTTTCGGAGCCTATTCAATTCAAACAAACAAACAAACAAACAAACAAACAAACAAACAAACAAACAAACAAACAAACAAACAAACAAACAAACAAACAAACAAACAAACATACAAACAAACAAACAATCAAATCTTTCCTCTTTATAATATTAGTATAGACTAAACCAAAAAACTACTAAAATAATACAAAAACCAGCTAATTTTCCTCTATTAAATGGAACATGAAATGAAATAGAACACAGACTCATAACCAAAAAACTACTAAAATAATATAAAAACCAGCTAATTTTCCTCTATTAAATGGAACATGAAATGAAATAGAACACAGACAGATCATCAATATGAAATAACTAATAATTATTACCCGACAAAATTGGGCAGCCGTAACTTGTTTATTATGAAAGTAAATTAAACACGATGTCTGCTTATTAGGGCGCGGCTCCTTGAAAATAAGCATCTATTTAATATATTTCTAGATTCTTCTCTGTCAATTATTAACACCTTCTAGCTATAGCGGTAAAGGTAATAGATTTTTTTTTTATTAAAGCATTTATTTAAACATTACGAAGAGATACGTCTCACCTTATCAGTATCACACACCCACTGTGAGATAACATGGAATTTAGCAGTTCTACCTTTCTGCTAATAAACTGTTTTAATTTTACAGAAAAATTAAAACAATATAATTCTATTTTAAATTATTTAGAACTTATTTTTGTTTAAAAATAGAACATTACTACCAACTAAGCTACCAACCTATAAACGCCACTGTACCCACCTAATAATTATATCTTACCAACGTATTAAAATCAATAAAAGTCTGACTATTTGTGTAATCTATAGGTTACGAACTCTTTGGCGCGGTGGGCGAAGGTCTGCCTGTGACACAGGAGGTTCAATTCCCGCTTCTACTATAAGATATTTGATCTGGGTCGCCCATCGCGCATCGCTTTCTACCTCTATGTACAGTAAAATTATATATCTATGTAATGTAGTATAGATCAGCTACCTGTAGATTATCAGTTTTGCCAATTCTTTCAATTGTATACTATAACTATAGTTCTTTTTTGGTTCTGTTATAAAATTGTATTTACCATTATATTATAGTATAGTAAAGTAACTCAAAACCATGGACCTTTGTTCTGAGACTCCTTCCATACTTGTTCATAGTTTCATGCTCAAAACATATTGACTTCTAAATCGACATAGCCTCAGAAGTAGTCTACATAGCTGAATAACTTAACTTAACTTAACTTCATGCAAATAAATGTCAACGTCGATTATTTCATAATACGTCAATCGCAAAGTGCAATCAGTCACTAATCACATCGTCGCGTTCGATCACGAATTTGAATTATCGCAGCATCCGGGCCGCAGCCCGACCGCACTCGGTTACCCACTGCCATGCTGCCCGGAATGTTATGTCATGTAAAATGGCGCCCGTCCTTTCCGTACACACTACGTACATTTATCAGCCTATACTACTAACTGGAACTTACATTTATTAACATACATATATTTTTTGTTATACATAGAAAACGACCAGAAATCCCGGAACGGATATCTTCAGATAGTACAAATACTTACCACGAGGCGGGAATCGAATCCGCAGCCTTCTGCAGAGCAGAGAGACTATCGCCCACCGCGTGTTAGCTGTTGACAAATTGCTTTTGTAAAAATCAGATAGCTAGGTACAACACGATTTGTTTTCTAAAAGCCTCTGACGTACAGCATTGATTACAACTGCACACTTGATGATGCACAAAACTTCGCTGCAATCCAAACTAATTACGCCATCCATAACTACAAGTGTTAATCAATAAACTGAACGATTTATTCGCAGCAACATCACATTAATCTTCCAAGTCGAGTCTCCTTGATAATAAGTAAATAGACTATTTATCACAGACAACAAATACTACACATAATCTAGTTATACGCATAAAGTATAGGAATTCCCTAAATTCATATGTTGGCCCTAGGGATGTTTTATTTGATTAATATTGGCAATCAATCTGGAACTTAGAAATGTTGTTACAGGAAAATCTACAAAAATAGCGAGACATCTAGACAACTATAAAGACGTCTTCCTACTCTAAGATAACTGAACGTTCTAAGTTAACACAGCCACAGGGAAAAATCCTAGAGTCTCCCATGTCAGTATAATATTTGCAGGAAATACCGATCAGTTTCGCTTTGAAACATGTTAAAATATAACCAGTTTAAACTGGTTTGAACTGGTGTTTTCAGCTGGCTTAGTAAAATTGATCTATTCCTTTCTAATACCAATAAGTAATACCAAATGGTGTTTATTGTCATTAAATTCTATCTAACCTAACAAATACCACGCATAAACGAATCCCAAAACAAGATATTTGTCAAAAGACAGGACATGATACAGTCAGTAACAAAAATGTTAAAGTGATTTGAATTCGTGTTAATTGTAAGAAAATCAGTCTTATCGAAACAAATTAAAGTGTATAATGTTCGTTCATTCTTCTATCCAATTTATACCTCAGAAGTAGAACATTCAATTGGGGATACAATTAGCCACTTTTATAGCGTCCCATAAAAAGGACGCCTCATGTTTACGGGGCCGTTTCAGTGCATTTTCACGTAGTTAAGATGTTCCCAAAGTTCTGACTTTGGGACGTTGACCCAATCTCATTGGCTCTTGCTAAGTGATTTTTATCGTCAAAAGGGTTAATTCTGCGGTAGAATTAACCCTTTTTACGTTCAGATTCTAAACTTAGTTTGAATTTTCAAATGGATAGAAAATTTAAAATGTCTTGAATAATTTATTTATTTACCGATAAACATGAATATGAAATTTATTTACGGCTTATAAACATCAATCAATAATTCCACAAACAAATGTATTCCTTAATGACAAAATATAAATGCATACCTATACTATTAGATAAAATTCTAATACATAAAAGATCTCATTATATACGAGTAAAAGTAGATAAAGGTAAGTAGTTAAGTACTGAGACGGAAAATAACAAAGTTGAAAAACTTAGCCACCACTCGCTTGAAACTCGCGTCTTTGTTAGCCAAAGTTGAAAAAAAGTCAGCTACTTTTGTATTCGTTGCTAAAATCCTTTTATTTCTTAACTCGCACGACGACGACATAAATTGAAACTTTTATCAATTCAGGTGCGATTTTAGAATTTTCTCTACTAAAATGTCTAAGAAAAGTTCCAGATATGGGATAGCCACCAAAAATCGTGGAGAAAATAAAATTTCTTCGTTATCGAGTCGTCTGCCACGTTTTTAAAAACTTGGAACACACCCAGTGAGTTTGGAACTCGCTTAATTTTATTATGTTCGGTTTATATTAATAGTTTATTTTTAGTAAAGTTTTTGATACGAAAATGGCTAAAACAAATTAGATTTGAAAACAATTCTCAGAGCTCGACAGTGGCACTTTTTTTGCAACGAGAAAGAGTTCCTGGTGAAAATTTTTATAATTCTTTAATCTCTAGATAAACATTTATCGTAGAAGTATTTTTAAACCACGTTTTAGTGATTTTCATAATTCTTCAGGTAAACATTTGTCGTAGAAGAATTTTAAACCACGTTTCAGTGGTAAATTCACTGTAAGACTTAAAGAAACATTTTCCACTAGGTACACATCAACCACCTTCAAAAGGAGAGGTGGTATTAAAAGACATTGAAGTAGATAATGGCAAATGGTTGAAAAGATGAAACACACAGCGTGTTACTACCCACACACAAGTACAGTCAGTATCAGTACCAAGAAATATTTTTAAACTTACGCGATCTGAACACATTTTAACGAAATAATCGAAACGTCGAGAAAAATAGGTAATTAAACGCGATAAATACCCGTTAAAATAGTACTAATAATTAAGTATTACCTTTTTACCTTTGTGGCGTATTAGACGTTCCTATAGATAGCGCAAAATGAAACGCTTGGATGATTGTGGGCCCCTCCGTACCCTCAGAGTTATGGTAGAGAATGGTTTTTTTATGATCTGCTGCAATAATTATTAGTGATGTAATTTAGTGAATTGATAATTATGTAGATAGCTTAATTTATGTTTGGTATTTGGTGTGTATGGTTAAGTACATGGATATAATTAGGTAAAAAAATACTTAGGTAGTAAGTTATTTTATAATTTGATTTGTCTGCTATCCAAGCAAGTGTAAGCGGATTTTAGAATTAAAACCACTGTTCTTTCTCAGTTGTCTAGCAATTTGTGAGAAAGGGTTCCAAAGGGACCTGTCTTATCTAAGCAGTTATCTAGTTTCCATTATTGAAACCCAATTCATGTTATTTCAGCCTTCCCTATCGAATTGTAAATTCTTAACGAAGCTTGCAAAATTAATAAGGTAACGGCTATTTCAATATTATTCGGTAATAATTGATTTAACCTGCCGATATGTTGGAAAATATCAAACGAAAAGTAACCGTGAGAATCAATTAGCACTATAATCAATGCCAACGCTGCAAGTCACAAAAAACTCAGAGCACCAAAAGCAAATGTCGACGAAGCCGGTTTTCAGCCACGGCTAGTGGCCCGTTTCAAGAAAGAATAGCAATGTGCGTAGTAAAACTTAAAACGGCGCGAACCCCGGTACAATTTCAGATTCCGATGGCGCAGAACTAAACAACCAAGGAGAAGTTAGTCGCAGAACCAACGATTTAGCATCATTTTTTTCTTATAATATAAACTAGATACTGCGCTATCGGGTATCGGCTGCGAACTCTACTTATTAGTAGGTAATTAAGTATCAATATGACGCTTGCTACATGAGCATGACACTGACTGTACCAGCTAATCGTAAGGGGAACGAAATTAAACGCTCTTGAGTTTTCCACCTCACCGACTGTCTTTATGAAACGAACGTACTAATATTACATGCTAAGCTTGCATTGATAAGGTTGATAAGCGATAAGGCTGCCCATTGTATAAGACATAACGCTTTGCCTTTTTGTTATTTTTTGGGGTTTATTTTTGTAAATATAGCATTCTTGTAGTGTATTGTATTACCTAAAATAAGAATTATACATAAAAGGCCACTTGCAACCATTAATTTAAATATCAATTTAAGCAACTTAAATAGAGATTAAGTGTAAGTGGAAATCTCGTAGTGAAATCTCGGTTTAGTTCAGTGTAGTGCCTTACTTAATACCTACGAGTCTCAACGAGAGCCCTTGGACTTTACTGCGCTTATTGTTTTACAGTATTACTGTCTAAGCCATTATAATCTAGGAAAAATTTATCAGATCTTCCTAGAAAAATACAGTCTCTACTAGTTACTTAATATTTCAACGTAACTCTCTTAAATCTTGATGTTTTTCAGTCGACAGATTCTCATTACTACTTTTTAAAAAAAGTGTGTCGATGAAATATGTTTCATCTTTCATTCACTGACCTGTCAACACAATGCGGGTACTTCATAGACGTGTATATCACAGAAGCACCATAGTGAAAGCAGTACGTTTATTAATCCATGCGCATCATAGACAATACTTAACTCATCTCACACTAAGGATTAAAAGCAATCATCCGTTCTAATCTTAGGTTCTAATCCATCGTTTTGCCTATATAGAGAACTATAGACAAGCGAATCTATAGTCAAACGAAGTTGTAAGTGGATTGGTTTTCAATATAGCCTTTTATACTGTAAATATATTTATTGGATATAATTTTCATGTGAATTTTGTACAATAAATGTGAGTTAGATTCAGATTTCAACAACTTTATTTCTTTAGGCTTACAAAACACTTAGACAAGTCGAATTTCATACGAAAAAATACTATAAAATAAGAAATACTCGTAAGGTTCTGTTGATTTTATCTTAACTTAAATTTTTCGTCAACTAGTGGAAGGAAGTTGGTGCCTTTTTGTGACAACTTAAAATGCATGTACCTGTCGTATAATTGTGGTTTTTCTATGTGATCGTTATAAATAAATGTCATTCGATTCTATTCATTCACTCATTCCTTTGAAAACTGAAACCTCATTGAGATTTGAGATCCCGCATCTGGACGAAGAAGGTTCACATTGTCTATTATGTCTGTGGCATTATATAAAAATTAAGGTAGTGATTATATTATCTTTAGAGATCTAGGCATCTCATACAACCAGTAAAGGTCTGGGGCATGATTCTGTATGATATAAGTAGGTGATTAAATGAATGTAAATGAACCCGCATCAAGTCACTATTTCTTGACATCGAAAACTGTCAAATTATTTTCATACCAGAGTTGTAGCCCAGCTAATATGGTAGGTTACAATCAATTTTATATATGTATTTCATAGCAAATATGTAATTAATTAATAAACAAATTTGTACAATGTCATTACAGTCGGTCTATTTCATGTTTAAGTAGTGGGAAAAGAGCTTATTTAATTCTCCAAAATATGCGATCAGTATTTCACTTTTTTGTGCAAATCGGTGCTCTAATTCGTTGAATTAGAGTACACCAATTGGGGAAAACGATCTGTCCGTTTAAGAGGTTGGTAATACTCATCAGATCCTCAAGAAGTATTGAAGTGAAGGTTTAAATTGTTACCTACTAAAAAGTGCTTCTAAATATCTAACGCAGGACTGACTCATTAAATGGCCCATTAAATGAGTCGGTATAAATCTCTACCAAGTACCATTTAATGACCATTTCATTGCTCTCAACGCGGCTGAATCTGATATTTACATTTTAAGAGGATGATATCCCAACTCATACTTCACAGAGATAAAATACTACCATTGTTTTAAGCTGTATTAAAACTCTGGTTTACTTAGGTGGTACATAAAACGTCGGTTCTGCACATGTAACGTATAAGAGTAGGTATCTTAATCCGTTTTTCTCTATAAACGAATATTATGTGTTTCCGAAAAATACTTTTTATAAACCGAAAACCTAGTTTTAAACAAAACTGTATATTATAGAAGATAAATAATGGTATATAGATTTTTGAAATATAAATTATTTTATTTAGATAATAATGTTAAGAAAACGTCTTATCACTTACCTGATTCAAAGGATCCATTAGCCAAGTCAAAGCAACTATTAAACCACTAAGTACTTAAATAACAGGTCATAACACATCCCGAACTAAATACCGAACCGAATTCGAACTTTAAATTTTATTAGCTTTTTGAACGATTACTTTGACAGTTAATAATTTTTTATGAACGTTTGATTTTGAATTTTTTTGGCGGGAGAGGACGGTCCCGCACGATTGCCGTCCGCCTCAAACATTTTATCACACTGAAGTCTGAACGGCTCCTGAAATCTGCTAGGGACGTGCTAATTGTTTGGAATGATAATTTTATCGGCATGTCATATCACATCACTAGGCTAAGATTATGGAGAAAGATTATAGTTTCGTGTGCATGCTATATTATCGTTACGCAAAGTTATTGACATGGGAGTTGATCTTTAAAACAAACATAGAAGTTGGTAGGGCTAAAACTAAAAAAAAACCTTTGTCTCTAAATATTATTTTAGGAACAAACGATCGATTTCTACGAAATAATAATAAATGACCAACAAAATCATAAATCAATTACGTAGCTAAATAAGAGACTATCTATGTGTGTAGAGCTTTCAATGTAATTGATTGTACTTATTTACTCAAGGTCGCTTCACTTTTCTCCGAATAATATTTTGAATCTTTATTTTATATCCACTTAGAAGGAATAATTAAAATTTAATAAATAAAAATAAGTAATACATTATGCCTACTATGTAGGATATTAAGCGCCTCTCCACAAAATTCCAATGGCAATATTATTGCTTAAAAATATCAATTGCAGATAATAGGCACATCTTCGTATTATATATCTACTCAGGTCTTTGCACTCTAGATAAAACTAGACCCTTTACGTAATCAATCGAACATCGACTAAATTCTATCGATACCTTCCCATCCCCATACATCTCGCGATCGTCACGCACTCTGACAAGGCACAACATTGGTCCGTCTCGCGCATGCGTACAACCTGTTTATCTCAACAAACTTGAATTTTCTACATCTATGGTGTATATCTATGGTACCCTATAAATCTCGACACCAAGGGAGATAGACCCATTTGCGTGGAAATCAAAGGTTTGTTACAAAAACATCAACATACTCGTATGTCTAGCTAAGTTGAACGCCCTACGATTGTATTATAAACTTTTTGAAACTATTTTATGAGCGACTTGTAATGTAAAAAGTTTTGAGTCGTTACATATTTTTTCGGTTGACAAACGATCAGTTGCGTACGCGATAATTTTAAGTTTTTCAATAAAGTACAAGGGGCTTTTTGATTAAAAGGACTCTAGGGAATTTATTTACGGTGGGTAATTTTGTCCATAAACAAGTGCCAACCTACCTACCAAGCAGGTGAGCAGGTAGGTACTTTTAGGTGCTTTGATCGTAGGAAACGTTTCATCATGGTAATTGCGTTACCGCAAGAAGGGTCTATTTCACTATTAAATTTTGCGATTCGGCATGAATTGAAAATACTTTCTCACCAAACCTTCCTGAGGACTGTTGATACGAGCTTCAGCCTGTGGCTTTGCTCGTCTTCCGGCAAAAAAGAAGCATATTAGTGCCCTAGCAAGGTGCATGTTTGATACCTACCATAAGATATTTTAAGAACTTTATAACTACAGCTTGTTCCGCAGTAAAATATCTACAATCTTCTTGTACCTATGTCTAGAACTAACTCGGAGGAAAGTGATTGATGATTTTTATTAATCCTATAAGGTTCCAATGACACGGATCAATTTTCCTAATATATACAAATATAACAGCAAAATGATTTGTAATTTACATATATTCACCATAATCTGCTATTGGTGATTATATTTAATAGCTGGTCAATATAAAAGCACACAAAGAAGTTTACACAAGGGAGTGTTTGTAAATGTTTTTTCAAAACTCAAACTTCGTACAGTTTTTAATTTTTGTCCTGTAACCATTGTTTAATGTTCCATAATAAACCATTTATTATTATTATTAAAAAATTGCAGAAAATGGTAAAAATATGCTCAAATTACAAATCATTTTTATCATCCGTCGCCGGAGCCATAAGGAATTTATACTGATAAATTTTTGTTATAAAACCTATATAAGTATCATGATAAGTATATTTATTTATAAATAATTATTGTAAATTTATTATCAGCGAATATTATTTTTTTAGAATTTTATTTGTTATTTATTGTAAATGTTAATACAGTGCATCGAGCACGTATCCAGTAGAGTTGAAATGTCAGATATGATTGTTAAGAAAATATTCAGCCAAAAAGTACACAGAATAATACAAAGTGTCAACTGTTGTCATTGGCCGAAGCAATGTCATTTGATAAAAAGGGATGGGGTAAAACTGATTCTTGTATCGATGTTTTGGCGAGTTTCATATTTACGATTAATGATTTTTAATAAAATAATGCTCATTTGTTTATGTTTTAAAATTTAGTAATGCTACTTTGTTTCATTTATTTAATATTTCACTAATAATAATAATGAGTACAACAGTATTATATATGGTGTTATTATAAAATGCCTTTTTTTGAAAATTTCGAGAAACGACGGTGTATTACTTCGTCGGAATCCAGTTTTATCATCTTGTAGGCTTTGCCAAATATCTTTCGATATAATGTTGTGTAGGAAATCTTTGAAAAAATTTAATCCTATGTAATAACAGTTCCTCAAAGTACAATAAAATTCTTACGGGACCCTTCTACACACAACAATCAAAAAAAACTAGATACAAAAAAGTATTTCAAAAATGTACCTAATTTATAAGTTTACAAATAGCTAGCAATAAACCTACTCAATCGTTCAAATATCACAAGCTAAAACATTACATCTTAATCGGTATTATGTGATATCATGCTTGACCTGAAGTATCGATATCGAAAGCCTGAACCAGCAAGTTCCTTCTCTAAATAAGTAAGTGCTAAACCACAGACGGGTTACAGAGATGCGCGGTTTTTGTATGGCGCCTCTACAGGATATGTACTCGATGATACAGTGCATGCCTAATAGCGCAGAATTATGACAACCACACTAAATGTCATGCTAGAATATTTACCTACTTACCGATTTAGTTCTATATTCAATCATTTATTGCATTCTATAGAGGTAGATAGGAGAGGTTTATCTAGAAAATTAAACATCACTATTAGACCTTGTCGAGCACACATTTTGGAAAGATAAATTAGGTAGGTTACCTACGTAGGTACGTCTACACAAACTTTCTGTCTCAATCATCGAAAGTTTAGTTTTAAGAAGTTGGTAACAAACATCAATTCTTCGATAGAAACTTTCGCATTTTACCAACACTTACCTAAATAAGTATTTGTAAGCTGAAATAGCCAACGTAATAAATTATGACTAGTAACTGCTATGGAACTTCACGCCTATCGATAGTGATCCTACCTCTTATAATTATAGGAGCCACTAAATAGAAGTTGGCAATGTTTTCAGTGCTTCATTTTAAACTGGTGTGTATCTGGCGCAGCGCTCCAGCAAGCTATACAGCGAGGCAATGCAGCCAGCGACTTGTGAGTCGCTTCTAACTGGTATTATCTGGATTAATTGAGCTACATGTGGACTGTTTACAACAGCCAGCAGGTAGCTCAATTCTTTCAGTTGTAAATACATAGGTACTAGTACTTTGTTTGGTTATTTATGTATGTATTTTTTCTGTATATAATAAAAATATATTTATCTATGTAATTATACTGTATTATGTATATCAGTCATCTATAAGTACGCATAACATAAGCTCTGCTTAGCTTGGGGCTAGATGATGCTGTGATTATTGTCCTGTGTATTTATATAATCTTCTCTCTTTTTCTTAAGAAGTTAACACAACCTAAATGTAAACGAAAGAAAACGTGTAGGTATGTAATGAGAAATCATTATCATGTCACGCTTCGCAAACCATGCGTAGTGCCACGAACGTTTCGGTCCGTAGCGTATGGCGTAGCGGGGCGTAGCAATTAGGTGGCTCAGTGCTACGCGCTACGAAATTTAATGTAGCAAGCAGTGTTGGGATCCTTTTCAAAGATCTATGACGATTTTGTAGTTAGGGATAAGCGTTATTGAAGGCTATCATGTGGCGTTTAATTAAGGCGTTATAGCTTATAATCCCTTCAAAAAGGTCGATTTTAAAAGTAGTTCGTATATAACCTACCTTTTAAGTGGGAGTTTCGTCAGGACAAAATTATGGGCTTCCTCTCAGTCTGTCTTCTTTTCTTACCTGTTTATCAGTTCCATTAGTCTAGAGGTAATCTGCGAACTGACGAATATCCCTTTAGGCATCTTCGTTTGAAATTCTCATCTTCGTTTGAAATATTTTTAATTCAGTAATGCACTTATGCGCAGGACAAACATTCGTCGCGAAGCGGGAATCGAACCCGCAACCAAAAGGAAAATACAATCTGCTTACTACTCTCCACTTTTAGAATGTCTGTTTATAATGTTCTATTTATTTGGATGGTACATATTATAAAGTATTTTCTGTCAGTCGATCTACAAACTTATTAATATAGAGTACTTATGTAAGGCTATAAACTTTACAGTAGGATAATTCCTGTTTCATTACATTACCATTAGATAAACTAAGTTTTTTACCCATCCATTTTTTTCCAAAATGAACTTAATTTGCTACTGTATGTAGTTTTATTGTAACTGTATTTTTATTGCATCGGAACGACGTAAATTGTGTGGACGGTTGTGGCATCCTAATGGCCAGGGCCCCGATTCCGAGAACGACAGATGTTGTTTCATCTGTCGTTTCCGATAAAAGTCCGCAATAATTGAATCTTTTAAAACCTGATGCGGTTTTAACGTAATGTTCTACTTACTTCCCCTTTTACCCTCTACCTGAAAAGGTACTCATAACGCAACTGACTTTTAAGCACAGTTTATGTCACAAGTTTTCGATAAAAAAAATTAAAAGATTGTTTTGCGATTTGCTTGTAAGGATTCGGGCGTTAGACCTGTTACAAGAGGTTTTATGAAACTGTCTTACCGTTTTATGTCATTCCGAACATTATAACTCCTCACTTAGGACCGCACAATAAAATTATTAATAAAATTATAATATTAATTTGCCGTGTGGTGCCGGCATAGAATTTCACCACCCCAACTCTTCCCGTGGGTGTCGTAAGAGGCGATTAAGGGAATCACACCAGGGGGCGGGCAGCAGCGCCCTCTGCAGAACAACTCCACCGAACTGCGATCCCCAACCCACATGCCCAGCGTGGGGATTATGGGCAATAACCCCAAATGATAATGCCATCTATGGCGCTCATTTGGGGAGGCCTATGTCCAGCAGTGGACTATTATAGGCTGGTGATGATGATGATGAATAAAATTATCGTGCAGTCTGACGACGGGCCATCTCTATTACCTCACTTTGGCCCGCGCGGTCCAAAAGCACGGCTTAATCTTAGTGTATTTTCTACTGGGACCAATTAGTAATCGTTCCCCAAAGTTGGGGCCTCGGGTTGCGAAGTACTGATCGCAACCATGATAACGCCAAATTATGTTCCCAGTTTTATCTTCTGAAGCAAAAATACATTTTAGATTTTACTGTTAGATTTTAGTTGCCTGGAAGTTGAAAAAGTATGTCTGGCTGCTACGATTTGTGCAAATATTAATTAACTGTCATTTTGTCATGAAATTAATAAAACAAAGTAGGTTTGGATTAACTTACGCTTTTATTTCATAACATAGACAAGCTTTAAAAAGTTAAATACTGAGTTGTTTGAGATATCCTTAGAGACATGTAATTTATACTTATGAATACCAAACGTAGCCTTCTTTATCTTAGATGAATACTAGTAAATTTAATGAGGCATATTCTTTGAAACAGTTCGAAACATCCGTAATAATAAAACAGACTAAAACCTCATTTGTAATTCAGCTCAGACATTTTGTTTCGTAAATGTCAACAGGCCGACACTTTGCTAATTATTGTTGACAATTCGCTAATTAAACCCGATTTCTCGAAATTTGGGCGTTACGATTTATGTGTGAGAAGGATTAGCCATAATTGATGTTTAGAATTTATTAATGCACATCAACCTTTAGAAAATAACGGTAAGGCTCCCTGACGCTTAGCGGAATCGACCAATAAGGAACCAGCTGGATGACGGGTTGTATATTTCAACCAATCCACGTTCGGGAAGACCGCACCCATATGCTTACCGCACTATTCACTGCCCAGCATCTGTGGTATCCGAAAAATGGGGGTCTGGTACACTTGCGCGAAAGACACTTTCGCGAAGGACACTTGCGCTAAGGACACTTGCGCGAGTGGACATTTGCGCGAGTAGACATTTGCGTGAGTAGACACTTGCGCAAAAGACATTTGCGCGAGTGGACACTTGCGCGAAAAAGTCACAAAAATCCGAATATCTCTGGAACTAGTCATCGTAGAGAGTTGCCGATTACACTACTGTGTAGTGAATTTTATTTTCTTTCTCTTGATATACCTTTCTACTGTCACTACCCCTCCCACTTCCTTCCCCGTAAGAAGAAATAAACTTTTACGTAGACCTTCGTAGCTTGTGCTACGATGCTACGAGTTAAAATCACAAAACTTCAAAAATCTCTCGAAATGGACGTCAAATATATAGATAGTTGAAAATGTCACCAACGTGTAAAAATATTTACTCACTTTCATGCGATGTATCTAATTTTCCACTCCCTCTCCCACTTCCTTCTCCATAGTGAGAAAGATAGTAATCATAGATCTTCGTAGCACGAGCTACGATGCTACAAGGGATCGGCGTAGCAA
The DNA here is from genome assembly GCA_963931895.1 of Eupithecia pulchellata. Classification (NCBI taxonomy): domain Eukaryota; kingdom Metazoa; phylum Arthropoda; class Insecta; order Lepidoptera; family Geometridae; genus Eupithecia; species Eupithecia pulchellata. Next base: position 5,011,505 of record OZ007541.1, on the reverse strand, counting down.
TCAAATGACTTAAACGGACCCTATCTTTTTTGAAAATATTCTGTAGCCTGTGTTCATCATGGATAATGTAGGTTTCTAATGGTGAATTAATTTTTCATATTATAAAAGCAAAGATTTGATTGTTTGTTTGGATTGAATAGGCTCCGAAACTACTGGACCGATTTGAAAAATTCTTTCACCATTAGAATCCTAAATTTTCCGTGATGAACATAGGCTATATAATATTTTCAAAAAGTTAGGGATCCGCATAAAAAATTAAATAAATAAACCGTGCGCTATATATTCAACCTCTTTTTCTATGATGGCTCCGCTGCTTGATTTTTCTATACGGCCAGTGTCAGTTATGAAGTGTCAAGTCAATGTCAAAAACCCCAATGCTGCTTAAGGGATCCGTATGAAAACTGTGAAACCCATCGTGTTAATGTGTATAATTTCTGAAATTTTTGTTTAATATATAATCTAGAACATTTTATTCTTATACACTTTCATTTTATTATTGTATTATCTAACATATTATGTTAGATAATACAGGTTTAGATTGGAGTTCCACATGGTATAAAATAAATAAATACATTATTGCAAAAAGTTTATTGAGATTAAAATGCCTTAGAGCTTTTTATGCTGTAACAGTACATCTAAAGTTCCTCGCGTTTTTGCGGATAGTTTCATAAAAATTATTACTTATTTCTAAACTTAGATCGTTATCTTAATAGCAAATCAACTACGATACAAGCTTCTTAAGAGTAAACCAGTGGCCTGAGACCGAACTAAACCCTAAAACAACGAACGGAAGGCTAAACTGTATGGAAAAAATCCTGGCACTCTCTACACACTTCTTGAAAAATATCAACTAAATGGCTAAAGGAGAGTTTAGTCAAAACGAAAATGTTTTTTGCCTTTAGATAAAGATCACTTCAGACTTGTAAAACAAGGAAAGGGTGCTATCTGTTGAAACAACAAATTTCAAGTGGGGTTGGGCAAACGTTTGGTCTTAGGGAAGCACTAAAGGTCGCTAGGCAAAATAAAAAGTAGTAAGAACTAGTTTTTTGTATTGTTTTTTTTTTTTGTTTGTTTTATTTTCAGCATATGGTGCGCCTAGTGGGAAGTGTTTACTTCAGCCTATGGAGGCCTTGCTACATCGGCAATATTACATACACCTAGCCGACCCTTTCAATGTTTTAGAAAACCATTTTTAAAACCAAATGTTGTATGTAAACTCCGTCTATTTTATACCATACCAAGATCTAGCAGAAAAGTAGTTTCACGATCATAAAGGCAAAAAAAAAACTCGAATTCATCGTCCTTCAAATTACCCGCGACCTGTACTTTCAACTTTAATCCAATTATAGCAGCTTGAAAGAAATTTCGTGCGAAAATCCGAAAGAATGGCAGTATGTAAGAAACTCCTAGATAAATTACCGAAATCCTTAAAGAAAATGTCTAATTATGTCTTGTAAATGCATTAGCTCGTACGCAGGCCACGTCAATTAAATAAATAAACATTATTTATTTATTTATCTTCTCTTATATCTTCTTCCTCCGCTTTTCGGGTGTAGCCGGGAACAAGGCTTCGTCGGCGCGTATGAGTCGGTTCACGGCGCGACTCAACGACACGTCTGTTACCAGAAAACATTATGTTATTGTGTGAAAAACTAATCTACTTATGTACCATGCATGTTGAAAGTTTATTGCAAAATGTTCGGTGGGATTTTGTCTAGGACATCATTTGGCAGTTTGTTTTGCGGGAAACACTTCCATCTTTCTATATTTTATATATACTTTTGTATAAAGATGTTTTGAACACTTAAATGTAAACAAAAAAAAAACTTTGTATTGGAAATATGAATCTGACTTATCATTTTTCTGCCAGTGTCCAGTTCATGTTTTGAACAAAATAATCAGAACGAAAAAAAAATTGTACTTCAAATGACGTCATATGATAAAATGGCATGGTATTAGATTGTTTACGCATTTAAATTAATGTTCAAAATGAGATCCAATGAAATCAACTAAATAAAGTTAAAATTAAGCAGTTCAATATTCATTAAATAAATAAATTTATCCTAGATGAAGTTATCTTAAATTAAAAACACGATGTTTTCGGTAAGTAGATTGTGTCAATTGAATCACGTTAGGTAATCGTGGAGCAACGATGTAGAAAATAAAACTAAATTCTGAACATTTGCAAAACTCTTTAATGTGATAAAATTTTAACATTCCACTTACTCACATATTAAAATTGTTGAAATTGCATAAAAATTGCATTAAAAAATTTGTAATACACAAACACAACACCCATAAACATTTTTGTGATGAACACTTCAAAGTTAATAAATTTATAAATATTCAATCAGTCATTCAATTTCAACAATATAAACTTACAAATAATGTATAGGATAAGTTCCAAAATTGTACTTGAAAAGGCGTTAAAAATTATCAACTTTGTATATTTTCTTTTAAATAATAATGCGCGAGCCACCCTCATCATAAGAATACGAAGTGAATAGAGTTATGAATGTAATATTTACTGATAGGACTAGTGTAGTTTATGATACTCCTTTTTAGCAGACCCCATCACGCAAAAAGGGCCCACCCCTCTTACTTGTTTCTGGCCTAGTTGCGGAAACCAGTCCAGAAACAAGTAAGAGACTCCTTTTTGTACTCAAGACAATCAAATTTATAAACTGAACATGACTGACGATTATAACACATTTTTATTTCTTTGCCGATAAACTTAACAATTTCATAAATTCCGTATGGTTAGAAACATAATAAAAAAAGCCGAGTACCCGCATGTACACAACTTAATTGTACAACTCATTTGAGCAAATTGAGCAATTGGACATAAAACATATAGGTACTTTTATCCCAGATGATTATTCGTAAACATAACTAAAGCTAATTAATCTGCCTCGTTAATTTTCCGTATACCATACCCAAAACCTCTTACAAAATAATTATTGACTTTGATTTAAGGCCAGGTAGGCCAACAGAGGCCGCACTTTTGTGGTTTTCAAAACCATCTGAGATGTAGGAATACTGATTAAAAATTCTGTAAAAAAGATATGTAATAGTTAAGGATTTAGTCTAGTCAAATTCGCATTCAGATACAAGATTTTATAAACTTCGCTCGGGAAAAAAAAATCTCGAAGTTACCCCTTTTTGAAATGTTTTTTCAATATTATGACTAAACTATGTGATATTTTAAGTTTTTTTTTGTACTCAATTAAAGACAGTAACTATTTCTAGACAAATTCGCAGAGTTTGTCCTGATAAAATGATTTTCAAAATCACTATTTTGAAATAACTACAAAATTCACAAGCGTGGTGGCTTGGCAGACACGATCAGTCGCGCTCTGGCGCTTACAGACGACGGACCTATGTCAATTTTTCCGCTAATTTATGAAGTACGTAAATGTTTCATTTGTTATGCAATTTTAGTCTCTGACACAATGGCGTTAGATTCAATTTTACTTCAACCTTTGACATGATATGTGACGGTCGTAGTGCCATAGTATAAAATCATCGGTATGTAAGGCAGAAAATTAATAAAGGTTATTGTTCTAGTTTAAAAATATATTATCTACTTACTGGAATGATTTATTGAAGCCAATAATATTTAGTTAACTACATTAACATTTTATATATCTATAAAGCATTGACATAATTGTTCTCCTTGATGGTGGAGCCCCCTCCACCATCATAGGTATGGTTTTTTTTACGGAATCGTATAGAGGGCATCGGGGGGACCTAAGGAAAATTCCGACTTTTCCAAATTTGCCCCTTCTCCCCCCCCCTTTATGGGGGCTCCCAAACAGAGCCATACTGAATGTTATTTTTTTGTGGGGTTGTATAGAGGGGGTCAAATAGTTCAAAGGCAGGCAAAAATTCCCCCCTCCCTTTGCCCCCAGACCCCCCCTTTTGAAGTTGCTACCGGAAATAGTCGTTATAGAAAAATTTGGATTGCGGAGTCGTATAGAAGGTTTCTTCTAGTGTTGAAAAATAAAAAAAAATCACCCCCTCTCCACCCACATTTTCACCCCCCCTTTTTGTATCTCCCAAACGGATCGACCTAGAAGAAAAATTTTTTCACAGTTATGTAGAGGAGAAGAAATCATTTTGAACTCCAAAAAAAGTTTTAACCCTATGACCCCCCAGACCCTCTTTTTTTATAAAAAACCGAAAATTGGCCAAATTTTGACCTTTTTTTTCGGGTGGAGCATTGCGGCGAGCGAAGCCAGCTGCAATACGACTAAGGAGAATAGCACGGCGAGCGAAGCGAGACGTGCTGTGACCCCCACGACCCCCCTCTCCCAGCAAGCGGGTGAAGCACTGCGGCGAGCGAAGCTAACTGCAATGCGACAAAGAGGAACAGCACGGCGAGCGAAGCGAGCTGTGCTGTGTGACCTAACACCCACTTATATGGGTATCGTTTTCGACTAAATCAAACACGTAGATTACGAAAAAGATGTCCATTTTCAAATCCAAGATGGCTGAAAGTTTACTATCGCAGATTTTACACATGGATATCGATTACCATCAAATCAAAGACGTTTTAGGTTATGAAAAGTAAAAACTCCAATGCGATAAGGCCGCCTAAGGCAAGGCACTCCCCCCGAGCTGCTAACCTCTAGTTTTTAATCTATAATTTTATTACATGTTAATAGGTTTCTTTTATCTATACTAATATTATAAAGAGGAAAGATTTGATTGTTTGTTTGTTTGAATTGTTCCGAAACTACTGGACCGATTTGAATTTTTTTTTATCATTAAAATGCTAAATTTTCCGTGATGACCATAGTTAGGGACCCAGATGAAAAATTCAATAATTAAACCGTGCGCTATACCTATATTCTTATTCTATTATGGCTCCGCTGCTTGTTTTCAGATTTTTTAAATTATTATATAGTAAAAAACTGCAATTAAAACATGAATAAGAGCGTTTTCTACTTTACGTAAAATAAGTTTTATCTTTTTTTCCCGAATAAAACCGCAATCACATCTTACAATAAAAAGCGAGATATCGAGGAGTGAGTATTAACCTGTTGCGATGTTGTTCGGATCAAAGAGTTGTTTTTATTTTTCGTTTAATAAAAAAGTAAAACCCATTACAAAAAGCCTATCTCAAGAACTACTCGTACGATTTGCCTGAAAAAAATTCACAAGGTGTAATCGCACCTCAGAAACAATTATTTCAAATAAAAACACTTCTATAGTAATAGTCGGTTACCATATTATGTATTCGGTGGGGGCGGCGAATTATGAAAATAATTTTTTTTTTTTTTTTATTTATTCTTGAAAAACTTATTCTAGTTATTAAATATTAACATTCGTTAAGCCCTTGAGGATTTGACTCGAATGTTACATTCCTCTGGTTACATACTTTACGTTTTTTATTACGTGAGTGATAAAACAAAATTTTTGTGTCTTAAACTACTAAGGTACCTAATTGATATAAACAGATAAAGAGTAAGAATAGTTATTGAATAAACGCAGCCCGAAGTGTGCAGCATATCGATGCAGTGTTCGGGCTTTCTCGGACGGCCGAGCCTCCCGAAGTTCCCCGAACACTGCAGAATGCGCCGACCTCGCTCTGGTCGGCAAAAATGAAAAAATGAAAAATCAAAATAAAGATTTTCAGTAGGTACAAATTTTGAAATTGAATATTGAAATGGGACCCTACAGAGTCGAATGTGGTATCAAATGAAAGGTTTCAATTTGCACATTCCAAAACAGATTTTGAAATTTTGATGAATTTTATACTTTTTGAAATATTTAGAAAAAGGTCGAATTCTTCGACCATTCCCCCCCTTATCTCCAAAGATTGCAGAGCGATCGATGTGAAATGTAATAAATGGTCAAAAAATTAACCATTCCCCCACCAACCCCCTATCTCCGAAGATTGCAGAGTGATCGATGTAAAATGTACTATGCGTTTGTAGATATAGATTTATAATTTACAGAAAAAATATAGAGAAGTCTGTAAAAATTAAACTTTTTGAAATATGGTCATAAAACAAATTTTCATACAATGAGACTTTTTCATTGAGAGCAATTCAAATCAAAGGTATGGAATTCGACAATTCAAAACAGGTTTTGAAAATCGCCTAAGTTTCATACTAAGTAAAATACGTTGAAAAAGGTCGAAAAAAGAATTGTAGGTTCGAACCCATCGATCCGAATATCGTTGTGATTTCAAGATGAAAATGTAAATTATAGACTTCCTAGCCTTACCACAAATGGAAAAAATAATTATGTGATGTCCATAGCCTTATCATCTCCTGAGCCACTAACCGGGTACAAGCACGCTAGAATTGAATATTGGAGAATTTTGAGAAAATAATAATATATTATTATAATTGTTTTATTTGATACCCTTTATTCTTTGTATTTATTTCAAACAAAATTTTAAATCATAGAAGCGAATGTTCTCTATTTGCTTCTTTGTCTTCTTTATTTGAGTATTTATTTCAAATTTTGTAGGTACTTAAAAAACGAAGTTCGGAAATTAACTATGCCTTTTGTTGGTCTGGTCCAGACGTTTTTCAGCGTTCTTGGTTTGGTTGGTTATCTTGGGATCAATTACTTTATTATTAATTCATTATCTATATTAAGAAACATAAATAGAGATGAAGTTGTAACAACTTCATTTATTTACGAAACTCTAACTGAAAACTATTAACAAAGTTTGATCATAGCAACAGCGTTTCTAAAGTGAAATAATATTATGCTACTGCTTATTTCTATACTATGTCGTTGGCGCTGCATCTGCGCTAAGTATTTCGCGCGCAACTTTAGACAGGACAAAATGCCTACAGCTGCAGGAATACCTCGCCTTAAGTAACAGATTTTCTATTCCAGTCTTATTTATAGATTTGACTCGATTCCTATACAAAAAATCATTCAAACACGATTGTGATTTTAACAAGCTAAAAGCATTAAAATGATAAATTAAGTACAACAATAAATATGCCCTAAATACTAAGAATAAATACTTTAAGAATAATAAAAACATGCAACCTTACTGAGCAATCCCAGGTAGAATATAATAAAATATATTATGCTAGAAAATTTGTAAAATGCAGTTAAATCAACATTGATTTGAACTGCCCGTCGTTTGTTGGTAACACGTTAAGGCCGCCCTCCACATGAATTAAGATATTACTTTGAAATTAGTATTTGCAATAAACTTTTCTGAATTAAAAACAACGGCATAGTGTAGAGCAGCTGTATTCTCTAAGGATTGTTTGTCGTCATTGAGATTTCTGTCTCAATCTCAACACTTTGAGTGCCCATGACTTTAACTGATTTTAACAGCTCCGTAAAGCTCTGACTTTAGTTTCTCAACAGTATCGAAACGCACACGAACTTTACGGACATTTTGCTTTTAAGACGTATTAGGACGTTCTGCTTAAATATATTTTCGACACGAAATAAAAAGTGGGACGTCTCCATCACGTCTTGATACTATCGAAAACTCAAACTCCGGGCGATTTTCTTGAAAAAAGATTTATCGGCAGCAACCGCGAATGCAATCCTTACAGAATAGACGTGTATCACCTACGTACTTAAAGAACGGAGAGAATGACGTCTCTCATGAGCTCAGAGCGGCAGCCTTATTGTCTAACTTGAAATCCATTATAAGTGAACTTCAAACCGATCAACAGTTGTAGACCCAGTCAAAATGTTGTCGGTATTGTCTAAGGTACTCAACTGGTCTTCGGTTTCAGCTATTTACACAATACGAAAGTGACAATCGAAGTCCAGGTTAGGTTTGAAATGCCAGACTGAAGCCGATTACCAGTTCAGTTCAGAAACTGACTACCAGTTCAGTTAGACAATAGAGCCGCAGATTCTACCCGAGCAGGACAGCATGAGGTGACGTCATACTCAATCCCTTTAGTGACGTAGATTATAGGAAATAATGCTGAAAACTACCAACCAGGAGTGGTATTCGCGAGGCGACGCATACGCCTCGTGTTTCGGTCTTGGTCGCGGATTTTCTTCTCCATTTCTGCGTTGGTTAGAGTCTCGAGATGCGGCGCCCAGCTTTCCGCCTCCGATGGCAGACGGTACGGCGTCTGATGAAAGAAAAGAACATTTTATTTACATGGTTATAGGTAGATGATCAACAACCTCTTAAAGGCGACTTGAGTAGATGACGAACAACTTTTGTTCTACCAACGTCGTAATAGGTCTACTAGTGTTAACATGTTCACAGTATTATCTAGTAAGCCCCAAAGTGTTTCGGGTATCAGTTTACTGATATATTATTTCAACACATACACAAGATTAAACATTTGTCCCGCGGCGGGATCAAACCCGCAATCTGCGTCTCAGGGCATCCGACCCCTGGCGTCGTCGATATTTAAACAATATTAGGGACAATCTTCACGCCCTTTAAAACAAGCTATTTCCATTTCATATCACAATCAATTATCGTTATTATTTCTTTATTTTCGAATAATTTGCGAATCTTCAAAAATGTATACAATATTTTTGTAACATGAAAAATAAATCAGATTAGAACCTACTAACCAAACTACGCTTAATGATAAAATTATTATTTTATTCAGGTTGTACTTGTATCTGAATATTTTTAAACTTACGCGATCTGAACACATAATAATAAGTACCAGGGAAACACTAAATTAAAAAGTTAAATAAACGCGATAAATACCCGTTAAAATATGTAGTACTAATAATTATGTACTTGTACCTATCGGATAGTTACTCGGCTGACTTGCTAATAGCACTTCCTTAGAAACTGTGGTTTACTTAGTGTTATTATTATAAGTTTTCTTTGTAATATAATTTTTAATTTTTTTTTTACAGTAAACGGGGAAAAATCCTTTAATAGCAAATAAAATATCTAACTAAATAATAACTAGTATTTACAATTGAAACAATTGAGCTAACTTCAGACTGTTGCGAACAAACTACAGGTAGCTGAAACTATTTTTAAGCTGATAAATAAATTAAAAAAAACAAAATGGTTTTTTTTATAAAGTATTCTTACCTCAACAACCGGCAAGGGCGCCTCACTGAAGGCATACGTCCGCTGATGCCAGCTCAGCTGTCCTCGGATGCTGTAAGCAATGCCGGTGACGAACTCTCCGCCCAGCCCTAGTTCCGAACAGAGCTTCATCGCGAACTGCTCAGGATTGTTCTCTTTCTCTGCCATGTCCCATTCCACCTGGAAATTATAATTATAAACTCTACTACTGAACTCATTTGATCTATACTAATATTGTGAAGAGGAAAGATTTGTTTGTTTGAATTGAATAGGCTCCGAAACAACTTGACCGATTTGAAAAATTTTGGATTCTAATGGTGAAAGAATTTCACCATTAGAATCCTAAATTTTTCCTAATGAACACAAGAAAAAAGTTAGAGACCCGAATGAAAATTAAATTTTTGTTAAATAGCCGTGCGAAGCCGGGGCGGACCGCTAGTAAATAATAAATTAATAATGCTGGACAATCCACACAGCATCACCTGCCCCAAACTAAGCAGAGCTTGTGTTATGATGACCGAAAAACCGAAACTAATACAATATTATGTCATAGATAAATATTTTACCATAAATAGAAAATATCTTTAGATGATCGAAATAAAAAGAGCGAAATTCGAGATACTATCTCGAATAAATACAATATCGAATAAACTTAGCGCTGTCGGAATTTGTTTATTGTTTGGTTGTGGCGACATCTAAGTTGACATAAATAAATGAATATTATTATTATTATACAAAATAAATAAATTATTATTATTATAACATAAATTTATTTCCAATTTATATTATACTAGCGGTCCTCCCCGGCTTCGCACGGGTGTTAAACAAAAATTTCAGAAATTATACACTCTAAGAGCTCATACACACGAGCGGCACGATGTCGACGGCAGATGCAACTTCAGCCGTCGACACCCGTCAACGGCAGCCGCCGACGCGTCGACAGCTGCCGTTGACTTGTCAACATCGAAGCTCTGCGGCAGCCATCGTCGACTCTCTTTGTACAGGAGCCAGTTGCAAAATGAATTCCGAAGAAGAAACACTGTTGTTGCTTTTACTCCGTCGACGTCGACAAAAACGAAAAAGAAAAACACGTGCGTGGGTTTTAGAAATATTAATGAATAGAGGACAAGATGGACATTTTTTTACGCTTTATCCACTTTTACGAAGGAACGAGGAACAATTTTTCAATTATTTTCGAATGTCCATTGCTTCTTTTGATGAGCTAACGGCTATTTTGCAAGATTCAATAACTCGCCAGAATACGCGTGCGCACTCCTGGACTATGTGCAGTCCACTGACAAAATGGCGGACGCGGCACGCTACAAACACAAACAACTGCAAGCGACGCTATTGGTCGACGGCTGCCGTCGACGCGTCGGCGGCTGCCGTTGACGGGTGTCGACGGCTGAAGTTGCATCTGCCGTCGACATCGTGCCGCTCGTGTGTATGAGCTCTAACACGATGGGTTTCACAGTTTTCATGCGGATCCCTTACTTTTTTTAACAGCATTGGGGTTTTTGACATTGACTCGACTCTCCGTAACTGACACTGGCCGTAGAGAAAAAGCAAGCACCGTGCGCTATATATTAAACCTCTTTTTCTATTATGACGCGCCATAATAGAAAAAGAGGTTGAATATACAGCGCACCGTTCAATTATTGAGTTTTTGCATCCGGATCCCTAACTTTTTTGAAAATATTATATAGCCTATGTTCATCACGGAAAATTTAGGATTCTACTTTTCAAATTGGTCCAGTACTTTCGGAGCCTATTCAATTCAAACAAACAAACATACAAACAATAAAATCTTTCCTCTTTATAATATTAGTATAGACTAGCGAAGCCCGGGCATTATAATGCATTATAACTAATGCATTATACATAAAAACCTTCCTCTTGAATCAATCTATCTATTAAAAAAACCGCATCAAAATCCGTTGTCGTTTTAAAGATCTATACATAGGGGCAGACAGACAGCAGGAAGCGACTTTGTTTTATACTAAATAGTGATTATATTATAAAAACTACTTCATACCTGATCAACAAGGGATGTGTTCCCTACATGCACATTGAGCTTGATTATGAGTCTCTGGTCAGGGTTTTCTTCTGCAAAAAGTAATACATTTCAGGTAAATTTCACAAGGATCAACATAACACCAGCGCTTAGTATAATTATTGAGTTAATGTCAGTTATTGTCATCTATGCTAACTTTTCTACTTTGATTATATAAAGTGGATTTATGAGTGTAGTTGAATAACAGGTTGTCAAGATTATTATGTATGGTAACTCCACTTCTAAAGTAAATCACAAAAATGTGTTTTAATTGATATCTTGGACATAAATAGTTATCATATCATAGCAACATGCTGAGTTGATGCCTTTTTAGCTTAACACTCGATGATTTGCCAGGCAGGTTGCGGAGGTTATTTGTTAGGTACCAACTTTTCAATTCGTAATTTAGGCACTAAAATATATTTAGTGATTTTTCTCTCTGTTTTGTTTATTAATTAGATAACCGTTTCATATTACTAATAATTTTGTACCTAGTTTTAGTTATTCCATAGATGTTTAGTAAATGTAATGTGTCATGCCCAATAAATTATATCATTACATGTCATTTCAATAACAAAGTTACATTAATATCATCTGTGCCGGCACCACATGCCATGTGGTGCCGGCACAGAATTTCACCACCCTCTTCCCTTGGGTGTTGTAAGAAGCGACTAAGGGAAACACACCGAGGGGCGGGCAGCAGCGCCCTCTGCAGAACAACTCCACTGCGATCCCCAACCCGCATGTCCACCATGGGGATTATAGGCAATAAACCCCCAAATGGTAAATAATGCCATCTATGGCGCTCATTAGGGGAGACCTAGGGGTCCAGCAGTGGACTATTATAGGCTGATGATGATGAATATCAAAACAAAGTTCATAATTTCATAGGCTTACCAATAATGGCTGGAGGCTCACTGGGATATGACTCAATCTGCTGTCTGATCGACATGGCTATAGCCTGTATAAATGTACTGGAGTTCAGTTCCAAGTCATCGCACAGCACTTCTGCAAATTGTTCTGGAGTGATGATAGATTCTGCAAACAACATAATGATTAAAGTAATTGCCTTCCCTTAGAGTCTTACCGTGTGGTGCCGGCATAGAATTTCACCAATGTCTTCCCGTGGGTGTCTTAAGAGGCGACTGAGGGAAACACACCAGGAAGCGGGCAACAGAACCCTCTGCAGGTTAAAGTTCCACATAAAAAATTCAACCCAAGATATTATGCAACATGGGCACAGCTAAATAATATCTATCAACCCACAATAGCCACTGTGTATTTAATTTTTCCACTTTCAAATATAATAATTTTAATTAGTCTATTTTAAGATATCAATATAACATTATTAGTAATTTAATAGATGATGGACAATGCACACATCATCAACCCCCAAGCTGAGCAGAGATTCTGTTATAGGTACTACACAGATAGAATAAATATTTATTAATATATTTCTCAATAGGCAAGCATATTATGGCTGAGGAATTTTTTATTTGCATCACTTTCCTAGTTCATTATTTTTGTTTCGTAAGCAGTAGGCCAAGCACGGGGATTGTTATCTAGGGTAGAATAGACAATAATGGCATTGCATCGCCATACATAGCGTACATTATTGAAGTTGAAGAAATTAATTTCAAATAATTTACGCATGTGATGACAAAGTGACGTAATTTTTCTCTATTCTACCTTAGACAAGAAAGCCCGTGCTTGCCCTACAGTTGTCAAGTTTATTCTTGTTTAGTTTATACATTATAGAGTTTATATTCAAATACAATTCTTTAATATTGTTCATGAACAAATCATAATCACTCCTGGTCCTGCTAAAATGTTTCTTTTATTACCATTCTTATTCCAAGTGAATGTGTCTCTCAGTTTTTGTCCCTCAATCTCCATGTCGAGTCGGATTGGCACGAGGACTTGCTTCTGTGATGCATTCTCCAGCATCGAAGTCATGTCTGTGTCGTCAAAGCATAGAGGGAATGTTCTTATCTGTGAAATAGTTATAATAAATTTATACAAACTGCTGGGTGTACACTACATTATTTTAATGTTTATATTATATGCAATTTATAATGGAATTATACAATATGTAGAATACATATATGATATATTCTTCATCTCCAACTAGTGGAAGCATGAATTAAACAATGTTAAGTTTTAATGGAGAGACTAAAAGCTGCATTTTCATTCACATAGGTTTAATGTCAGTTACAGCTTACATGTAGAGAAAATTAAAAATAAAAACTCTCTAAAAAAGAACATGTTCATCATTCTATTTTATTTTTCAGTCTTACTGATATGATTTGATAATAAGGTCTTATTTAGGAGAACATGCATAATAAACTATACCTCTATTTCTGTGAGCCAAAAACTTGATTTTCTTTCTATAGATCAATTTAGGATTGTTTAGGCACACCCTTAGCAAAATACCCAGCATTTTACCTTCTTATTATGCACTCTAGTCCTGCTAATGGGAGTGGCCTGAGGCACTGCATCAAGATGTGAGGAGTTGGGCATCACCGGCAGCCATGATGGATTCTGTGTCTTCTTGCTCTTGCTCTCACGAGGAGTGGCCAGCTCCTGGCTGACTGAGACTGCTTTGTATCTGAAAATTTGAATACTCTGGTCACAAGTCTTTTTTCCATTTTTCAATAACAGCTATTGATTGTCCGGTATTATTTATTTTATTTATTTGTTGATGCTGTTGCTCCAAAAGTTCCTAATAGTTTCCACGGTTAGGGTGTCGCAAAAAGGGTCCCACACTTAGAAAAATTTTCATCGATTTTGTATGGGGCTGGGACTTAGAAAAATTTTGATGTATTTTTTTATATATATATAACATATATTTTTTCTTATGCCATCGTAAAGAGGGTCACTAGGGGTGCAACTTTGGTTCAGCTGATTGACCCCAAAGTTCTATGACCTCGGCGCTAGAGGTCAAAGTGTGTCGTTCAGTTTCAAGGCGAAAAAGACTTAGAAAATTTTCAACATGTATTTTTTTTTTATATATATATAATATATATTTTTTCTTATGCCATCGTAAAGAGGGTCACTAGGGGTGCAACTTTGGTTCAGCTGATTGACCCCAAAGTTCTATGACCTCGGCGCTAGAGTTCAAACTGTGTCCGATACAGATCCAGATACTGATACAGAGCATTCCGATAAGAGTTGATTAGGTTCAATTTGAGTGGCGGATCCGACACAGAGTACCCCGACTCCACGTGGTCTTGTGCGTGGCGCCCCTAGAGTGTATATAATAAGCCGGAGGCGCGAAGGGCTCACCTCCGCAGCTTCGGCTTTTTGGTCGCCTTCGGCGACCAGCCTCAGCCGCTGCGGCTCGCGCGGTGCCTGTCCCTTGTTACGCAATGGCGGAGAGGCTGCACTTCCCGCAGCGCCGGAGCTATCGCGAACGCGATTCTTTACACTCGTCGTCGGGGACAGGCATCGATCAAAATTTTTCTAAGTCTCAGCCCCATACAAAATCGATGAAAATTTTTCTAAGTCTAAAATGAATATTTTTTTTAGTTTTTCCTGAAAATTTCTGCTATCTCTTTTGTAACTATTAAAATATTACTAATTTAAAAAAAAAAAAAAAAAAAAAATGTATGGGACCCTCTTTGCGACACCCCGACCAGTTTCCACAATTATATTGACAATATTTCAGTTTCATATAATATAAAGCCATGAATAGAGATTAAAGACACTTTTGCTCTACCAAAGTGCATGATTTACTAAACCTGTCACAATATCAGTTTCAATTCTAATAAACAGTTCTTTCTAAGTACTTTACCAAAATAGACCTATCAACTTCCATTACTTTAAGCATGTCTGTTTGTAATGTAATCTTTGTGTGGTATTCAGTATTCTATCTATCTATAATGGACATACTTGTCATCGTTTCCATCAATGATATCTTCAACTTCAGCTGCTTTCAATAATGACACAGAACTGGACAGTACATGGGGTCCCAGCCCGTTGTCAACTAAGCGTTTTCTTTCTTCATTAGTCAGGGTTCTCCTGACCATGCCAGGGTACTTCTTGTAGAGAGACCCGCGGAACAAGCGCAGGTAGTTACCAACCTGAAAAATTTCAGGATGGTGATATTACAAAGTACCTAGGTCGGTGACGAAAATGAATTGACCCTAAAATTAAAATAATGAAAACGACTCATCATCGATTTAAGTCTATATTCATAAGATAAAGCAAAACTAGATATCAGCTCAGCGCATAGCTTTTGTACTTGGCAGTTATTTACGGCCTACCTCTGAACCAACACAGTAGAAATCTCCACCCTCTTCTATTTGAAAACTTATCGGCTTGTCGCCGTATGTTCGTAAGGCCATTTTGCCTGATTTTGGCAGTATTTTCCAAACAAAAACACTTTGATGTGTTCTAGTAGTGGACGCCACGAAACGAACGAAATTCTACACGCCTCGCTTGACAAAACAAAGCTTGACTGACAAATCGAGCACAGCCACAGCACTCGATCGAGATGATACGCTATTTTACCGGAACAATCCCAACCAATTTTTCTTCTTTCAGACCGATCCGTTCAATGGAATTGGGACGTCTATTTTCAACCTTATTGCTGTCAACGTCATCAATTCACTTAAATCATTGTCAAATAAATACGTGGCGTATGACAGGGTAAAACTAGGCAAAACAAAGAACAAGTTGAGTTAATTTCTTCACAGAAATTTATATTTTTTCCGTAAACTAATTAGATTATCTCAAAATGAAAGGCACTTGGAGATCATTGTGTCTAGCCACAATCTTAGCAGCATGTATATTCAGTACAGCACACAGCTACACCATCACTGTGGACGCTCATGCAGAAGAATGCTTTTTCGAAAATGTTGAAGCTGACACGAAGATGGGTGAGTTTCCAGTTCTAGCTTAGACTAACGTTATTATCCATAGACTTCTTTAACTAGCTAAATAAATTGTCATCTCATCAACCAACTTCGTACGCTATCTCACTTGTTGCAACTTTAAAATAATGCCAGATAAAATAAGCCGGTGTTGGACTATACCGTCGTCGCTTACAATCTATCCTAACTGAACCTAACTGCCGTGTGGTGACGGCATAGAATTTCACCACCCCAACTCTTCCCGTGGGTGTTGTAAGAGGCGACTGAGGGAAACACACTGGGGGGTGGGCAGCAGCGCCCTCTGCAGAACAACCACCGTACTGCAATCCCCAACCCGCATGCCCAGCGTGGGGATTATGGGCAATAACCCCCAAATGACGAATAATGCCATCTATGGCACTCATTTGGGGAGGCCTAGAGGTCCAGCAGTGGACTATTATAGGCTGATGATGATAATACAATCTATCTATGGTACAATCACCATATTTATTACCATTTACTACATTTCAGGGCTGACTTTCGAGATAGCTGAAGGTGGTTTCCTAGACATAGACCTATCTATAACTGGACCTGATGGTAAAGTGATACACCAAGCAGAAAGGGAGTCTTCTGGCATGTATGCTTTCTCTGCTTCTTTGCCAGGACGGTACACATACTGCTTTAGCAACAAAATGTCTACCATGACACCTAAGGTGAGAACAAAGCGAATACATGGCTACAAGTCAAATTTTGACATGCTGCCATGTATGTGAAACATTTTTGTGAATTAAACCAATATCAAATTGGATTTCCCTGTTAATAATATCTAAATCAAATCATTTGTCAATGGCAAATTTGCCATTAATAAATGTGTATCAGGCAAATTCTTTGAATTGGTAGAAAAATCTTGTATGTAATATCTTTTGGCAAACAGATCCTTGGTTACAATGTGATAAATTGATAAAGGATACAAGCACTATAATTATTTCAGGTTGTAATGTTCAACTTGGAAGTGGGAGAGTCCCAGGCCAAGCCGAAAGAGGGAGAGACTGAAGTAGACCACAACAAACTTGAAGACATGATCAAAGAGCTGGGAACCACTCTCAAGACTGTCAAACATGAACAAGAGTACATGCAGGTAAACAGGATTATCTTAGCCATTTGTCTAGTTCGAAAGTTTGTCCATTAAAAATTTACAGAAAAAAGGGTTAATGGTTCTCCATGAAACTTGGCATGGAGATAGATAATCCTAGACAAAGGAACAACTTTTCCCTAGAAGAGTGTGTGGGAAGTTAAAGAAATAAAAAATCTCTATTTCAGACCATATAAAACTTACACAATGGGTTCACAAAATACATATATTATAATTAAAATAGTGTATTTGAAATCCCAGAAGCACAAGATTTTATTTTAGAAAAATATGTACAAATAAAGAAGTAAAATACCACTTCTCCGGGAAAAACCTGCAAATTTGTTTCATCATAATATTGTACATTTTCTCCAACTTCCAAATTGTTTGACCAATATTCCATTCATTTTACAGGTTCGAGACCGCATCCATCGCTCAGTCAATGAAAGCACTAACTCCCGAGTTGTGTTGTGGTCCATCTTCGAAGCGTCCGTGCTACTGATCATGACTCTTGGTCAGGTTTATTATTTGAAGAGGTTCTTTGAGGTGCAAAGAGTTGTGTAACTCTCTACATCACAATCTATTGTGTTACTGAAGTTTTAATGACACAAAAAAAATGTTGTGCTAAGTTGTGCATTACATTAAAACACAGATGAGATTTAAAAAATTATCTATGATCTTTGGATAGGTACCTAAAAACCATACCTAAGTTTTTTGTGTCTTAAAACATAAGAAGAAAAATATTGTACTGATTAATCCTAGTGATGAAATTTTTGTACAGTGGGCATATTGCTTTATATAGTGTCCTCCAAAATTACATCTCAACAAACTCAAAATTTTGTCAAAGTGATTTATTAAATTTAAAAAATTTCTTACTGTTTTACAATAACAGGTAATTTAGAAAAAACGAGTTCTACTATTTTAGGTAATATGACCCACATTGTGCACCTCACTCTCTCTTTAATTTCTATTTTGTGTTGTGTTTTGCAATGTTCCTCAGATGATTTGTGAGACACAGACCTATACTGCTATACATTACAACAATTGTAGCGCCATATTTGAAAAGAGACCAATCTATATCTGAGTGCAAGCAAACATACAAGGACATAATTTGTATACTGCTATCAAATGTGTATGCGATAAATATTTTTTTCTATGTACATTAAGAGGCCTTGTAAGGCAGTGATGTAAAAAAAAAACAAAATGTAATAGACATCTGTATAAACAAAGCCTCTGTATGTATTTGCTAGGTAGCATGTTCAAGTAACTAGAAAATTCTATGGCATGAATTTTACTGCCACAATTTTATCACATATTTGTCCAACTCTTTTTTTTTATGAGAGTGGGGTAGATCTGAAGAATAAATGATGGAATGCAGTATGTTGTTTAAATGAAATAAATTAATATTGTTTTGAAATCTGACTTTTAACTATTTATAACTAACTAGCGGCCCGCCCCGGCTTCGCACGGGTATTAAACAAAAATTTCAGAAATTATACACACTAAAACGATGGGTTTTACAGTTTTCATACGGATCTTTACTTTTTTTAACAGCATTGGGGTTTTTGACATTGACTCGACATTCCAAAACTGACACTGGCCGTAGAGAAAAGAGGTTGTATAGCACCGTGCGCTATACAACCTCTTTTTCTATTCTGACGCGCCATAATAGAAAAAGAGGTTGAATATACAGCCCACGGTTCAATTATTGAATTTTTCATGCGATTCCCTAACTTTTTTGAAAATATTATATAGCCTATGTTCATCACGGAAAATTAAGGATTCCAATGGTGAAAGAATTTTTTAAATCGGTCCAGTAGTTTCGGAGCCTATTCAATTCAAACAAACAAACAAACATACAAACAATCAAATCTTTCCTCTTTATAATACTAGTATAGATAAATGAAATTCTTGACTCACTATAACATTTTTATTGGAAATCTTACCAGCACCATTGATATGCTTACGAAATCTATGATATTTCATATCTTTACAATCCAAAAGTTTAGTGGCTTATATCCAAGGAACTAGGAAAGCTTCACTGCACAACAAATTTGTGTACAATTTGATTGCTTTGCTTACATTGTTATAGTACAGTCTTATGAAAACTAAAGGAACAATTCTAAATGCTAAGAATTTATTGGAAAGAATACATGATTTTTCAAAAGAAAAGTTTAATTCATGCTAATTTAAAAAGCTAAGCAGATTCTTCATTAGAATCTGAGATTCAAGATAAAGTTATGCACTGCAAGAGATTTGAGTTGTTTTAATAAAAGCAACTCAAATCTCTTGAGTACTCAAAGTAAAACAAAGAAATGTTGTACTTTGAGTACCTATCTGAGATTATACCTACATAATTTAGCTTTCTAGGATATTTGTAAGCACAAGACCTACCATTAATGAGTGTTTTTCTATTGTTTACTCCGATTGCATATTTAATGATACTATGTAAATAAGCGATAATAATAAACGTCTACTCACAAAACAAGCGGATGTCGAGGACATTTCGGCTATGCTCAGCAAAAAGGCTTCCTATAAAATATCAGATAATCTACACAATAAAAAGGTTTGAGACGAGATTTGCTCAAACTCGAAAACTAACGGTAAAGGTTTCTTGTTCGCTTCTTTACCTTAACAAGATTGAAGTGAACCAAAAACCAAAGCGATCACTTTACTTCCAAGTTTTGCTCATGTAATTTGTATTTTGTGAGAGTCCGGTAAGGTACCATTTAGCTATTAGAACTTTATATTTGTATGTATGTTAGTCTGTACGGTATTTGTTGATATGGGCCCTAGAATAAGTTTTTTACCATAACTGTTCTTATGTTGCCTGAAATAAATGATTATTATTATGAAACTGTAAAGGAAGTAAAACACTAATATTTGATAGTTAACATTGCATGCCACCGGGTTTTAAACACTAATATTTTATGGTTAACATTGCATAAGCCGGGCTTTGTCAGCGTTTCAGGAGTGTAGACAGGAGATATCTATGCGCTCAGATCTAGCCGGCCGGTAATAAGTGCGGATACAGTGGCCCCCGCGGGGAGTCTTTGTAGGCCTGCCTTAGCGCCGGGGAGCTCTAGGAGGACGCTAGCGCCGCACGCGCTTTGGAGTCGGCTGCTGCACTGGAAACAGAAATAAGAAAATTACATTTGACGACCTCTGTGGCGCGGTGGGCGAAGGTCCGCCTGCGACGCAGGAAGTTGCGGGTTCGATTCCCGCCTCGGGACAAATATTTGTACGATCTGCAGATATTTGTTCAGGGGTTCTGGTTGTTTTCTATGTATAATAAAAAATATCTATTTAATAATATTGTATTATGTATATCAGTCATCTAGTACCCATAACACAAGCTCTGCTTAGCTTGGGGCTCGATAATGCTGTGTGGATTGTCCAGCATTATTATTATTTATTGAGTGGTTTGTAAAGCTTGCATTGGTTTGGACGCAACGTAAAAAACATTTGCAACGGATTTCTAATACCCTAGAGAATAATACCCGCCGCGCACCTACATAAATCTCAGTGCATAGGCTATAGACGGTGCATTGACGATATACCGTTAGCGATATATAGTCAGCATATTCAGATTTGATATCTTTTGAGATCCTCGTGTTTTTTACTTTAAATTGGTAAACCAGCCATTATTGGCACAGAAATCAAGCCCTTTCCCCACCTGGCTCCCAATAAGTGTAGCAGTGGGAATATCATCAGTATCAGTGACGCTGAGCTTCGCGCGCGCGTACTCGGGCGGGGGTCGTACTGATGAACCAGTCATTAATGGCACAGAATTAAGCCCATTTCCCCACCTGATTCCCAATAAGTGTAGCAGTGGGCATATCATCAGCACAGATAACATAATACTCATCAGTATAAATGACGCTGAGCTTCGCACGTGCGTACTCGGAGCGGGGGTCGTACCTATAAACCTGTCATTATTGGCACAGAAATAAAGCCATTTCCGCACCTGGCTCCCAATAAGTGTAAGTGGGTGGTGTGCAGTGGGCATATCATCAGTATAAGTGACGCTGAGCTTCGCGCGCGCGTACTCGGGGCGGGGTTCGTACTTATAAACCAGTCATTATTGGCACAGAAATCAATCCATTTCCCCACCTGGTTCCTAATAAGTGTAGCAGTGGGCATATCATCAGTATCCGTGACGCTGAGCTTAGCGCGCGCGTACTCGGGGCGGGGTTCTTACTTATAAACCAGTCATTATTGGCACAGAAATCAATCCATTTCCCCACCTGGTTCCCAATAAGTGTAGCAGTGGGCATATCATCAGTATCAGTGACGCTGAGCTTCGCGCGCGCGTACTCGGGGCGGGGGTCGAGCGTGGCCGCGTGCGCGAGTCTGACGCGCATGCGCGGCCACGCTCCCCGCCGCCCGCAGCAGATGCGCAGCGCGCGTATCACGAATAGGAGGCAGCAGACGTAGGCTGATACTGGGTTACCTGCGGGTAGATTGAAAATACTTTATGATACACTAGCGGTCCGCCCCGGCTTCGCACGGGTATTTAACAAAAAAGTATTTTTCAAGCGGCATAACTTTTTGAGAATATTCTATAACTTATGTTCATCAGAGAAAATTTAAGATTCTAATGGTGAAAAAAGAGGTTGTCGAATTAAAAGCAAACAATCAATCAAATCTTTTCTCTTTATAATATTAGTATAGATTCACGCAAGTCGATCAAGATTTCTTCTCTATTGAAGCCGCTGTTTTTTGACGGCAAGTTGTTTTAGGTTATACACGCAAATGCCATAGATATGTCCTATCCATCCTCAGAGATCAATGTAAATCTTTATTTCTTATTTGCATGTCAAAGTTATGAATAAGATATGTCGATATAGCCAAATGAATGAATCTTTCTATCTTATGTATGAATTATTTTAAGCAAGTTCACGGCAGCTTTAACTTATTAATAAAAATCCTTACCAGGCAATGCAAAGATGAATTTCTTCCTGCCTTCAAACTCGCAAGTGGCGAACGTACTCGGCTTGCCAGGCTTCATTCTAACGCGACCAAAGTGAAGTGTTGCGTTGAAATCCTGAAAACAATTCCAATAATTAAGTTAATGTGCCGTGTGGTGTCGGCATAGAATTTCACCACCCCAACTCTTCCCGTGGGTGTCGTAAGAGGCGACTAAGGGAAACACACCGGGGGGCGGGCAGCAGCGCCTTCTGCAGAACAACTACACCGAACTGCGATCCCCAACCCGCATGCCCAGCGTGGGGATTATGGGCAATAACTCCCAAATAATGATGCCATCTATGGCGCTCATTAGGGGAGGCCTATGTGCAGCAGTGGACTATTATAGGCTGGTGATGATGACGATTAAGTTAATTTGAAGATAGAGTATAGTTTTGTATCTGCCGGTGTAGCAATTTATGGCAATATCAGTTTCTGAATTATCACTTATCAAGCAATGAGCAGTCCATTGAAATTTCATAGTCACTGAATGTGGAAGCCTTTGCAATAATTGTTACCATATTTAAATATGCAGACCAATACGTCTGTTAGCATCTTGACTTGACTTCTTTTTCATGGCAGTATATCTGGATTTCTGAATTGCCTTTCTTAATTTGTATTTATCTTAATTTATATTAATAATTATTACCATATTTATAAAGTGCTATTTACCTTCAATAAGACAGGTTTGAGTAGATCCCTCTCGCCCATAGAAACGCCTCCGTTGCAGACCAATATGTCTGTTACCATCTTAACTGGACTTCTTTGTTGTGGCAGTATGTCTGCATTTCTTAATTGCCTTTACAATAATTGTTACCAACTTTTATAGTGTTATTTACCTTCAATAAGACAGGTTTGAGTAGATCCCTCTCGCCCATAGACACGCCTCCGGTGCAGACCAATATGTCTGTTACCATCTTAACTGGACTTCTTTGTTATGGCAGTATGTCTGGATTTTTGAATTGCCTTTACAATAATTGTTACCATATTTATATAGTGTTATTACCTTTAATAAGACAGGTTTGAGTAGATCCCTCTCGCCCATAGACACGCCGCCGGTGCAGACCAATATATCTGTTACCAACTGGACTTCTTTGTTATGGCAATATGTCTGGATTTCTCAATTGCCTTTACAATAATTGTTACCAACTTTATATAGCGCCATGTGGTGACGGCATAGAACTTCACCACGCCAACTCTTCCCATGGGTGTCGTAAGAGGCGACTTAGGGAAACACACCGGGGGGTGGGCAGCAGCGCCCTCTGCAGAAGAACCACCGTACTGCGATCCCCAACCCGCATGCCCAGCGTGGGGATTATGGGCAATAACCCCCAAATTATGAATAATGCACTCATTTGGGGAGGCCTAGAGGTCCAGCAGTGGACTAGTATAGGCTGATGATGATTATATAGTGTTATTTACCTTCAATAAGACAGGTTTGAGTAGATCCCTCTCGCCCATAGACACGCCGCCGGTGCAGACTAATATATCTGCGCGGGACAACGCGGATGCGATGCCAGCGACCAACTCGGACGGAGAGTCGCGGGCGATACCGCAGTCTATGCTGTCGTAGCCGTATTCCCTGTAATAAAAGTACAATAATTATAGATAACTAAATAATTCTGGACAATCCACACAGCATCTCCTAGCCCCAAGATAAGCAAAGCTTGTGTTATGGGTACTAGATGACTGATATACATAATACAATATAATTACATAGATAGATATTTTTTACTATACATAGAAAACGACCAGAACACAATAATTCTGGACAATCCACACAGCAATGGAATCCTGACCGCGAGGGCTGTAAAATTTGACTGTCCCATAATTTATAAATTGGTCCAAAGGACTTAATCATTGTTAAACTTTAAGTACTAGCCCCGTAGTTGTAAGCCTTCTAACACACTAGACTTTTTCACTATCTTAATAACTAAATTAAATTGTAACTACATATTATAAAGCAAAGTACTACTTTGTTACCGTGTCTGTCTGTCTCGATATCTCCAAAATTATCGAACGGATTTTCAAACAGTTTTCACGGAGAACATACCTACTGTGAGCTTTGGCGATAAATAAGGTATTTCAACTTAAAAACTGTCTGAGTTCCTTCATACTTAACTTTATAACTAAAGAAATTTAAATTTTAACGGATATTTTTTGACAAAAAGTTAACTTTTGGAGATGGCCCTAAGGTGCCATACGGTAAATGAATAATGGCCAAACCGCGATGAAGGCATAGGTACTGTGTCAAATTAAAATGTTGACTAACTAACCTTAGCAGAGCCTTCAGCATCGTTCGATTTGAGTCTCTGATATGCGCTGGCCGCAGCTTCACTTCCGATGGCTCTTGAAGCTCATTTCCCGTTGACAGCAGCGCCACCTGTGTAATACGGACATAATCAACAAGCAATTTATAAATGCTTATATAAATAATGCTGGATAACTTACACTGCCCTATCTAGCCCCAAGCTAAGCAGAGCTTGTGTTATGTATGACTGATATACATAATAAAATATTATCACATATAAATATTTTTATTATACATAGAAAACTACGACCAGAACACCCTGAACAAATATCTGCAGATAGTACAAATATTTGTCCCGAGGCGGGAATCGAACGCGCCACCGTAACTTTTTTACTACCCGATCCTATTCATCCAAAGGTTGCCTGTAAGAGATCGCGATAAGTCCGTCGATTGCTCCATATTTATGTAGTAGTTACTGTTTCTTTTTTATACTGTTTTATAGGGTGAAATATTACCGTTTTGCACAAAAACAAAACGGATATTATGTGTGTGGAGAAACAGACAGCTTAGTAGGAGAGGCGATTGAAATTTATCGATATTTATGCATGCATTCAAGGTTTCTATGGCAATTTATGGAGTAATAGACTGTCTTTTCTCTTGTCAAAGTCACAGCAGATCTTCATGTGACATGTCTCAGCAAATGTCACGTCATAGTGTCATCCACACCAGCAAGCAACTTGCTGAAGCTGTCTGTTTCTCCACACACATAATATCCGTTTTGTTTTTGTGCAAAACGGTAATATTATATGTGTTTCCGAAACAGACAGCTTAGTAGGAGACCTGTTTGTTATCTGCTGGTGAAAGACGGACAAACGCTATGTGAAAATAAAATGTATTTATGTTAGGTATATAGGTATATAGGTATCTACATTATATGACCTTTAGTAAGACGTCGAAAAATAAAATATAAAGTCTTAAAACACAAAAACATAGAGTTTTTAAATTCAATGTTCAATTAGGTAGACACCCAATCAATTGATTGGTCATTAATAACGTAATATGTATTTAATCAGTTTATTAAAAAACACAAAATGTTTCGCAAATCAACACTTACAGTGAATTGGTCTGAAAACAAGTACTAGTAGTAGTCTATGTACTTATCATCGCAAACAAGTGCGCATTTAGACCAACACTAAACACTAAGATTGGGCGACCGCCGTACTGTGTTGTAGCTGTAGCTCGTACCATGTGTGCTTAATACAACTGTGCTAAGCTTTATAAAAATCATCATATCACGATGTCCGGATAGTCAAACACATATTTCAATGATTTAAGTTCTGAACTTCTGACTTCCATTTTAAACTTCAGTAAGTTTAGCACTAAGATAAATAAAATTTAATATCAAATTATATTAATAAAATCTTATTGATAAGAAATTACTGGACTTAATTTCCAGGTCTAATGTGATCTTTCTCAATAATATTTTTTTTTTTTTTTTTTTTGTATCAATGATTTGAGTGGTATACTATATATATATATATATATATATATATATATAGGCTATAAGTATAGGCGAGCCAAAATACTCCTGATAGAAATCCATAATCTATAGGGTCACCACTGGTATACCTAAATTCATAAAAAGTTGAATATTACCAGTTTAAAATCGAGTGTTTTTAATGTCTCTTTTTTGATATAAAACTGCATAATGTGTGTTAATTTGTAGAATCAACACAGGGCAACAGCCCCTGATGTGTTATTATTGGTACTTTTATGTATCATGCATGACAGTAGTGTTTAATATACAGCTTTTAACTAATTTGAATCACATAGAAACTTATGAAACATAATAAGGGTTCAGTTGCACAAGACTCCAACAAAACAGGTAGTTCTTGAGTTTGTTTTCATGAAAAGTGTGAGTTATGAAAACCATAATCATGAGGTGCTCCAGCTAGGCATTGGATATTCTCATCATTATATTTCCTTCCGAAGTGCTACACGACATATCCGACGCCAAAAGGATGATTAGTGATTGATGGGCTATTTATACAGGACTGGGCCAGTGGGTCTCGTGTCTAGACGTCCACATGTCTACTGCACTCCCCCCCCCCCCCGACTTTACCAAAAGCTTCAGTCTCAACATCTGAGGAGGGATTCCAAAGGGGAGAAAGCGTGTACTAATTCTTTAAACGGCGGGGTAGCAACGCCTATGCACCAACTAGATACGGTTAATAGGTGATTATTTCGAACACAGTTTGATCACACGACAATAGGTGCTATACAAATCGAAATGACCTGGTCGTAGCAAAGCACCGCTTGGTTGGTATGACAATCCCCATCATCTGAATATGGCCTCCGAGGCCGGGGACAGTTATTTTTATTAGTGCAATGATTGTCTTTTTCATTTAAATACTTGAATACGGCCCTGGTAGTCAGAGGTATGATGTATCATATCATATCCCTCTTCTGAATACGGCCCTTGTAGCCGGAAGTAATAAGAACGATTTCGGTGCCGATAGATAGATTCCTTTGACTGAAAGGTTAACAAAAAAATAACTTATGATCAATTGTTATCTTACAACTTTTTCTCTTGAATAAGGCCTCCGAGGCCAGACTGAAGTTTATGTGACATTTGGGCAAAAATATTGCATACATACCTTTACGAAGATATGAAAGCACATAATGCTAGTTTTTACCTGTCAGGTCAACCAGAGGGGCACGATAGTCGCCGCCTCTGTGGGTCACACTGAGTCTAGGATCTGAATAAGTAATGAATAGGGAATAGGGTAGTGAAAAGTACTGTTTTACTGTAAAAGCCCTCATTTAAGATCGTTAAAGCCACGCCCCACGTTCTGAATAGCAGCCTGCAAGGCCGGGGGCAAAAAGCACCGTTCCAATACTCTGGTAGCTTATTTGACTAGCAGACGGCTATGCCGCTATACCTCCTCGAGAGGTATGCTGCCGTAGTGTTCTGAATCGTCCATCGCTATGACTGCTTCAGTAACTTCATCGCTGGCACTGGCCAATACTCGCAAACATGCGATAGCCCCAAATACAGTTTACAGCCTCCGAGGCTGGGGGCAACAAGTATCGTTCCGATACTATGGTAGTTGGCTGGCAGACAGCTTATCCGCTATACCTCCCCGAGAGGTATGCTGCCGTAGTGCTCTGAACCGTCTATCGCTAGAACAGCTTCAGTAACTTCAACACTGGCCCTGGCCAACACTGCCAAACATGCGATAGCCCCAAAATCTGTTTACAGCCTCCGAAGCTGGGGGCAATAACTACAGTTCCGATACTGTGATAGTTTATTTAGCCGGCAGACGGTTATTTCACTAAACCTCCGTAGTGTTCTGAACCATCAGTTGCTAGGACATCCCCAGTACATTCATAACTGGTCCTGGCAAACACTCTCAAAAGAGCTTTTAATCTGGTTTGTTGACAAACACTGGCACACATACTATGGCCAAAATGAAAATACAGCCTCCAAGGCAAAGGGCAATAAGTACCGTTCCAATACTATGTTGGTTGTTTAACTGGCTATTAGCCATGGTGATATAACTCTCCGAGAGATCATGCTGGCAAATGTGTTATTTAAGGAACATTGCCATTGCTGTTTTAGTAACGTACAGGTATGAAATATGGAGGTACAAAATGGTATACATATTTGGACTTTTAGGTTTAAAGGAACATCGCCGGCCAGGTTTATAGGCTCTGAATTATTGAGATCAAGTGTAACCATCTCTTATCACAAAAAGGTGTATCACATTTCAGAGTTCTCTAGGTATAGTTACCTATTAAAAGTCAATAACTTAGACCCTTCATTTAAAAATTTACGGATGGGATATTTATTCTCAAATCCGCACAAGAATATTTATTCTCAAATCCGCACAAGAATATTTATTCTCAAATACAAGTTGTTCCGCACAACAAAATCAAATCTTCTGCTACTGAACTAACAAGGAGCTTTGAGATCTTGTGATTTAAATAATTAGCATTAGTAGGTGGTCTTATATAAATAATAACTAATTAGCATTAGGTCCAGCTTGTGATAGAGTATTTAATTTTTTATAATCATTTCAACTTTGGGTGTAAACATTTTCAAAATATTACAAGATGAATGTGAAACTAATTTTAGTTATAAAATTAAGTTTAATAATGTGTGTGCGAGTCACTACAACTGTTGTCATATTCATATTTATTTTATTGCAATCATTGTCTAAATTTGTAGATTTAATTATCAAGGTACTTATAAAAAACCACAACATCAACTGATTTTGCAAGAAAAATACAGTGTCAGAGTTCAGCATTCAAATAGGCCTTGATTGGTAGGTATATACTTTAATGTGAGTAACCGCTGAAAAAACCCAAACTATTTATTAGCACTCAATCCGATTAAGTGCATAATATAAGCGTAAGCTGATCAAAATTCAGCTATTGTTCTTATATTTTCTCTGTATTCTGCCAGTTTACAAGGCAATAGAAAAATGATTTCACTAGAAATAACAGTCATAATAATAAAGCGGTGAGTCTTATATTTCTCGATGACATAAACAGACCTGTTTTTATAAATTGTGAGGATGTCTCTAGAAAATAGCTTTCAGTAATAAGGGCACCAATATAGCTTCATTAGATTTAAGTAGGTAGTAGGTAGTTACTGTTATATTATGGTGCAATAAAGACATTACAATCTTTTGATGCAGTCAAATTGGGCTTAATTTTAGCAATGTTATGTAGGGATATCTTTAACCTGCCAAAAATGGTTTTCAGTGATGTAGGTATTTAGGTGGACAATCTATTATTAATGAATATTGATAGTTTTTTCTTCAGGCACCCAACTAAGTACATTATTATTGGTGATTCAATCATTATCATTTATCAAGTTTGTTTGTTTGTATAATATAGGTACCTCAGTAGCTAGGTGCCTATGGGCTAAAATACTGCATAATGATTTAGCATGAGTCAGGTATGATAAGACATTGTAAAAAAAAAAGAGGTTTCAAAGCACCTTCCTTCTCTATAGGTATATCTAGCAGGTAACCCTCTTGGATATTATTGAAATAACTTGATAGGTATTACTATCTGTTAAAAACACAGTTCTGTGTGTATGTTATCTGATGAAATTTGGTGGCAAAGAGTAAAATTTATACAAAGTTTTACCTTCCGAAGGGCACTTTGTGTGACGCTCGTTAAATATGAGTTTTCCACGCTTACCTCATAGCCGGTGGTCGAGATTTTAACTCGCGTGTGACGAGCACTAATTTTTGCACAAAGTAAATGCTGCACCTCACCATATACACCGTTTTTTCACCAAAAAACCTGAATAAAGAAAATTTTTCCGCATGCACCGTTAAAAATTTCAAACGCTATGACGTGACATTTGCTGAGACATGTCACATGAAGATCTGCTGTGACTTTGACAAGAGAAAAGACAGTCTATTACTCCATAAATTGCCATAGAAACCTTGAATGCATGCATAAATATCGATAAATTTCAATCGCCTCTCCTACTAAGCTGTCTGTTTCGGAAACACATATAATAAAGATATTATCTATCTACCTTAGGACACGATTTCACAGTGACATTCAGATAGCCCGCCCCTGCTAAGACGCCAACTATAGCTGCATCCAACAAATCTCCTGTAAAATAAAATAAATAGGTTTGTATTTTACTATAAAAACTATCGTAGTTTGATGAATTCATTATGAATGTAAGCGGTGAGCGCATTGAGGCGATACGGGCGCGACGTGGGCCGCACTCACCCTGATGAAGTCCCTCGTTAAGGGATGTAACGTTGGTGTTCTTACAACATATAATAGGTTCGTAGTTAACCCGCTTACATTCATAATAAATAGGTTTGGACTAGTTCGGTTACATCCAATCTGAAATAAATAACACGTTTTACATATTAGACCCTGGTTGTAACATACAGCTAACTCATGCTTATAAATGCGAAAGTAACTCTGTCTGTCTGTCTTTTTCGCCTAAACTACTGAACCGATTTTGATGAAATTTAGCACAGACGTTGTCTAGAGCAAGAAAGGACATAGGGTACTTTTTACCCCAGTGTTAGCGCGGGATAGTACAGGGACACGAGATGTTACCATATTTTTAGGGTTTTGCCATCGGTTGCAAAACCCTTATGAAATCGCTTTGGGTCTGTTTTGTGTTTTGAATCCTTAATATCTCAGAAACTACTGCAGCTATTGACTTGAAATTTGAAATAATAATACATTTTGTAAGCCCGCACATATTTATAGAAAAATAAATGAAAATAAATGAAAAATCAAAATGAAGATTTTCCATACAAATTTTGAAATCGAAATTTTAAATGGAACGTACAAAGTCAAAAGTGGTATCAAATGAAAGGTACACGTTTGTAGATTTCAAAATAGGTATTGAAATTTTGGTAGGTTTTATACTTTTTAAAATATTTTGAAAAAGGTCAAAAAAATTACCGTTCCCCCCCCCCTATCTCCGAAGATTGCAGAGCGATCGACGTGATATGTACCAAGTGTTTGTAGATATGGATCTATATTTTACAGGAAAAATATAGAGAAGTCTGTAAAAATAACAGTTTTTGAAATATGGTCAAAAAAGGGCGGGAAAAATTTCTGAAGGGCTGACTACCCCACCGAGTTGGGTATCAAATGAAAGGTATTGGTTTGTACATTCCAATACAGTTTTTGAAATTTCGATAAGTTTTATACTTTTCGAAATATTTTGAAAAAGGTCAAAAAATTTACCATTCCCCTCCCCTTATCTCCGAAGATTGCAGAGTGATTGATGTAAAATGTACTAAGCGTTTGTAGATATAGATCTATATTTTACAGGAAAAATATAGAGAAGTCTGTAAATCTAATACTTTTTGAAATATGGTCAAAAAACTAATTTTCATACAATGTTAGCTATTTCATTGAGAGTAATATCAAATCAAAGGTATGGATTTCGACAATTCAAAACAGGTTTTGAAAATCGTCTAAGTTTCATACTTAGTGAAATAGGTTGAAAAAAGCCGAAAAAAAAAAATTGTAGGTACCAACCCACTTACCTACCCACTAATCTCTGTACGACAAGTGACAAATAATTTTTACCAATAACACAAGCTTTGCTTAGCTTAAGCTAAGCAAAGCTTGTGTTATTGGTATTACTACGATAGCTGTTATACAAACTTAATAAAGTATAAGTATCACATTAGATGATTTATTTTTGTGTACAGAAAAGGACTATAACACCCGAAAAAATAATCTGAAGATCCTACAAATATTAGTCCCGAGGCAGGAATCAAACCGCAACCTCCTGCGTTGTAAGCCCACCGCGCCAAGAGGTTGTCATATACGTACCTACCTAAACGACAAAAGTTCAAAACCCTCGGCGCGCGAGTTACACTCGCACTTGTCGTACTTGTTTATATTATTTATTCTGGTACTACAAAATTGTTAGCGTTAAAACCAAAATAAATGTACTATTCCATTTTCGACTATCTCGGCAAAAGCTAGTGATTTTAATAAGTTTTATGAATGAACGAATTTTATTACTGTTAACTAGATGGTAATGTAGACATTGGTCCTAAATTAATCTATTTAGTATCTCTAATCTGCCATGGTCTGGCTTACATTAGGTACCTACTTAACATAATATATAAATTTTAGATAGGTACAGTTAAAAAGTAATCGAAAAAGTAATCTTTTAAGTTACCTTTTTCAACAAGCTTAGCCCCCATAGGTATATCGAAGCCGACCGGCCGGATATCCTGTTCCGGTTTCGGAGCAACCAGGATCTCCACCTCGAGCTCTGTAGACTCATCATCGGTCGCCTTTATTAGCTTTGTGTCTTCCACCTGAAATAGAGTACAGATAGTTCATTATGAATGTAAGCGGGTTAACTACGAACCTATTTTGTGTTGGAAGAAGGATCTTAAGGGAAAAAACGTTGGTGTTCTGGTCATTATCTATGTATAATATAAAAATATCTATATATGTAATAATATTGTATTATGTATATCAGTCATCTAGTACCCATAACACAAGCTCTGCTTAGCTTGGGGCTAGATGGTGCTGTGTGTCTTGTCCAGCATTATTTATTTCATGAATTCATCAAACTACGATAGTTTTTAGAGTACTTTACTTTAAAATATCTTGGACCTCCAAAAAAAGGCTGTCCCTCACCCCTGTATCTCTTTGTAAAGTAACAAGACGATTTGAGCTATACGTTACACTGATGCAACATCGACTGACGAGTTTATGTTTGTATTAAGAACGCTTTTGAAAGTTGCCCTTAAAGAGTGCCGACTTTAAAAAATGCAACTCATGTAGTAGGTTCCCTTAAGCCCTGGTATCTTGATCACAACGCACAACGCTGCAGTATGCGGTA
Source organism: Eupithecia pulchellata (assembly GCA_963931895.1). NCBI lineage: Eukaryota > Metazoa > Arthropoda > Insecta > Lepidoptera > Geometridae > Eupithecia > Eupithecia pulchellata. Next base: position 4,978,861 of record OZ007541.1, on the reverse strand, counting down.
TTTGGCCCATAGCCGTATGAAAAACGTTTAGACAGCTGAGGGGAGCGGTTACTTCCCCCTATAATCTATCCGTATCTGACTCTTGGCTGTAAGTCCACTTGTAAAATAAAATAAATAAATGAATAATGAGCGTCATGTTTCTCACAACTTCACAAGCTCAACGCTGCGGTGTACGTCATGTCGTTGGTAATGGAATGGATTTTAATTAGAGCATCGATCGAGAACCCCTCATAATATTTTCATTTTTTTTTTATTTTTTTTTTTTTATATTAAAATCAGTCTTGTTAAAACTGCTTTAATAAATCAAACATTACAACTACAAGAATAGGAGTTAATATTTAACATATAGAATAATGAAATAAAGATAATATACTCGTAGATAACGTACCGATTATAAGAATTTGAAGTAATTCACAATGTTGAGAACTTGCGACGTTGTGCCGCATACCGCAGCGTTGTGCGTTACGAACTAGAATCCAGCTTCAGTCAACTTTGACAACCTTTGGGATATCTAGAGACAACCAACACACCTGCACAACGCAATCGGCGCCCGCGGGTAGAGCAGCGCCGGTGTTGATCCTCGCACACTCGCCCATGTTGAGAGGCGCGGTGGGGGCGTCCCCCGCGGTCAGGGCTGCTCTGACGCGCCGCCGGATGCCTGCCCCGTCGTTGCTTATACACGCGTACCCTGGTACGTAACATTATAGTAGGTATACATATATGTTTACTTCTAGCCAAATATAGCAATATCATCACTAAGCTATTACCCATTTGCTACAAAAATATTTATTTATTTATTGATAAACTATGCTTTGTATTATAGAGATTTATACTAAAGTAATTTATAAAAAAAGTAATTTTTAAATTATCCTACGTAAACATACCTACGTTAAGTATTTTAAACGAATTGTAGTGATAAATAAAGAATTTACTTGCTCAAATTAATATTGTTTATAAATAATTTCATCCTTTATTTTGCAATGGATTTCCGCTAACACCTGAATCTATTATTGAACTACTGGCCGTAACTATTTCATAGTCAAAGTCTAGCTAGCGGAACGGAGAAAATTGCCATCTCTTGTTATCATCAATTTAGTTTGCACGCAATAGGACATTACCATTGTGTGCTGTAAATCTATTTGTGTTTGAAAACTCTCACTCAGTTTTTATGATGTTATTTTCCCTCGATACCTAAGTGGTTGCAAGTTCCAACCAACTCAATTTAGTAGAACTGTAATATTAAAGTAAAAATTTATTGTGTACTTTGAGAGTATTAAACTTTGGATATACCAACTTATATTTATTAACTATAAGTTGGTATACCTACCCAAAGTTTTATACTTAATGCTACTTTCACTTATAGCTAAGCATAAAGGTGAAGACAGTGCGCTATGGGGCTAATAAGAAGGCCATGTCCAGTAGTGGACTAACACGAACTGATAATGATGATGAAGCATAAATCTCCTCCCCTCTTCCCAACTTTTAGGGTTTTGACTTTTTGACATTGGTTTCAAAACCCTTAGGGTATCACGTTTTTCTGAGTTGTGTTAAAGATGCAAAAATCTTTAATATCTCAGAATGCGTAGCAAACCTACAGGTACGACAAAAGTTCAATACCCATAACGCGCAATTTAAACTCGCCCTTTAAAAGTCTTGTTTTATTCTTACCATCTTTGAAATTGTTCTTACCATCTTTGACCGAAGCTGTAAACGGCGGCATAGGTTCTTTCGCCAGCAGAGTCTGCCCCACAATCCTGCCTTGTCCTTCCTCCAACGTCACTATCTCATAGCTGCCTATCCATTGCTGCATCACTTGGTCCACCAGCTCCCATGCCTCAGTCATTTCCAGCATTGGGAAGGGAGATTCTCTGGGCCGTAACGCCACTTTGGACATGTCTACGGAGCTATGGTGGTGGCAGACGTGGGTGGGTGTGTACTGCATTGAGTCGTGAATTGATCTAAAAAAATTATGCAACTGCAAAAGTGTATGTGGATTCAACCTTATTTAGTTGTTTATTTAGAACTAGCTACACGCCCAGACTTCGCACGGGTGCAATGCTGATAATGCATGTTACAGGTACATAAAAAATTACTCTTGAATCACTCTATTTATTAAAAAAAACTGCATCAAAATCCGTAGCGTAGTTTTAAAGATATAAGCATACAATATAGGGACAGACATGTTGTTCCAGGTCATAAACTCTTGTACTAAGTTTCATCAAAATCTGTTTAGTAGTTTTTGCGTCAGAGTAACAAACATCCATAGTTACAAACTTTCCTGTTTACAATATTAGGATCACATACTATTTATTGATTTCAATAATATTATTCTATTATTCATATGTACTAAAATTTATTGATATTATACTTTGGCAAAATAAAACAAAATATACGCTATATATACTCGATAAATAATATTATGTGGTTAAATGTCCATAACTAAGTATAAGTGAAAAGCAAAGTAAAAAAATAAAAGAAGATGAAAGACTCTTACCTCACTTCACTCATATCATTATGGATCAACGATATAGCATGAGCCAACACCGGCTTCACAACCTCAAAGCATTCCACCACCGCCTTCTTACTGCCAGGAAAGTTGATGATCAATGTCTTATCTCTAACACCGGCTATAGATCTCGACAGCATAGCCATGGGTGTCTTCTTCAAACTCGCTAAGGTGATAGCTACACTAATGGCTGGAACCTCTCTGTGTATCACTGCTTTAGTTGCCTCCGGAGTTACATCTCGACAGCTCAATCCTGAAAAATAAGAGATAGAGAGAGAGAGATAGAGAAACATTTATTGAACAAACTCAGTTACAGCACAGAACCAAAATAGTAAAAATTATACAGATCACCAAATTAAGAGAAATTAAGGTTTTTTGTAACTGTAGAAATCCACATTAATACCTACCTATTATGTTAAGGATTTCTTTTCAGTTTGTTTTTGATTTTATGAGTATATGAGGGGGCTATCTCTTGAACCAATGGTCCACTAAAAACCTTAAGTCAGTTCGGGCAAGTGCAGCAACCATCATTATACAAAAAACAAGCAATCATATTGCTAAAACCACCATGTAGTTATTAGAGGACAAACAAAATTAGTTCCAAGTAAATATATTGGGAGTGCCACTTAAAGGAAATAAGATTTGACACCATTTTTATTTCACATTGAGCTTTCTCTATGGTTTGAAACTGACATGTGTGCTGCCCTGCTTTTAATACAATAAATAAATATGATTATTAAGAACTTTATCCTATTTGAATAATAATAATACACACCTGTCCCACCAGTTGTTAAAACTAAATCCAAGTTTGTCTCAGAGAAATATTTGAGTTCACGCTCAATGATTTCCTTCTCATCGGGTATGATGATGGTGTGGAGATTGGCTTCGGGGAACAGATCCTTGATAAAGTCAGCTAGGGCTGGTCCCGATGAATCTTTGGAGTTATCTTTGAAGCATGTGTCACTTATTGTGATCACAGCCACAGCTTTCACCATTTTTCTACAAAAAATAACTAATTAAGTGATTTACGAAAAATCCTTAAGTTTTTCTTTTCAAAAAACTATCTTTAATCACAAAAGGCGACAAAAAACTAACTTCAAACTTTTCGTTTTGATAAATTATTTATCTTAACTTAATTAATTGTATATTATTAACTAATTGAGCAATAGCTTACTCTTCTTATCTTTCAGTAGCAAGAACGCATTAAAATTCACTTTCACAAAGCTAATAAACACATAAAAATACTACTCACATGCACAAATTACACACTCGAATAAGTACAATAAAATTATGTTCCTATTAATAAATCACACACGTTTGGTTCTATTCCAACAGCGAACAGAGTGCAAGACCTTTATTACATCACATCGATAAAGATATCGTTATAAAAATAATTAAAACTTTAATCAGACAACTGTAAACACCGGCAGCGTGTCCCAAAATAAATATTTGTTGTGATGGAAAACATGGAAATTGCGAGTGTGACCTTGATATGTCATTCTGACGAGTTCTGACTGACGTTACGGTCTGACGTATGTGCAGTGCTACCAACATAGTAAAAATGTAAATAAAACGAACTGACAAACCAAAAATATCTGAAATTTTTTATTTGTAAAATAATAAATTAACATTATTCTTATTGGAATTCTTCTATAATTGGAATTGTTGATCGCATAACAAATAACAACACAATAAACTTTACGTTATCTAGCGTTAAATCAATCTTTAATAAATTGACAAATGACTGGCGGAGCAAAATAATAGTTAAAAAAATTACTCTAACATAAAGCGTATTTCTACGTTTCAATAGCTCGTTAAAACTGAGCCTAGGTACTCAAAATAAATATCACAACACAAGATTTTTATACTTATTCCTAAGACTACTAACTAAGGATGGATCCAACTGTACAACTTTGCATGCATTTATCAAGCCTTGTATGGGTGCGTATTTTTCTAAAACTGGCGCGCTACCTACGACGATCAATTTGTGTTTCGCACGAGTCACGCTTACTGCTAGACGCCTTTGGTCGTTCAAGATTTCTCCTTCCTAGAACAAATTATTTTCTATATCAATGTTTATAAAGTACTCTTCAATTACAATAATATGCACACTTTAAAATTGAAATTATATCTTGCTTGGTACAGGAATAGATGTGTTTATTTCTACTTTTAAAATCCGGTCATGGAATGGAACCCAACAGCAGAAACTAGGAACTGCACAAGACCTACCTTGACTTTCCTATCATCTCCATTCTTCTTGGTACAGGAGTAGATGATCACAGACTTGTCTCTCCCTTGGAACTGGTCTACGGTGCTGGCCTCCGTAGATGGGATTGAACGTCGGAGGAGTGACACTTGGTCACGGTAAGGCGCTATGATCCCTATGTCTGAAGGGGTTACGCCGATCTAAGGGAGAAAAGCCAGGAGTTGCGATTATACAACAATTATATATATTTTTGAATTATTCTTAATTTAAACACGGTTTCACCAGATATTGAGGCATTATAAATATAACGACATCGTCATACTGTAATTTTATACTAAGCTATACAACACTAACAATTTTCTGAATGTGATATATTTCTGCTCTCTAGCAATAACTTAAGGTTAAATTTTGTACTCTATTGCATTGGGTGTTCCCGTCAAAATAGATGTACGTTTGTAAATAAATAAACTTTAAAGACAAATTTCTCTCCTTGTTTGATTTTATGTTGTAATTTATGCTAGATTTTTATTATCACTACGTTAGTGCTGTTTTACAATATACCGTCTGTAACGTTGTTGTTTTTGGTAAATATTATTAATTTAAATGGCATTTTGATTGGTTTATACATTGCTATACATTATAATGTTAACTTTAAGAATAATGTATACTGTTTATGCCATAATAAACGAAAAATAAAACATAAACTAAGCTTTGCTGAGCTCTTCATGTTGAGTTCTCGAATAGAGAAGGTACAATTTAGAAGAGAAAACCGAAGGAACTTTTTACACCTTTAAAAGGCTTGCATGCGTCCATGGTTGCACACGTAGGTATATAATGAATCGCAAGCGTGGTGGTGTTAAACAAGTACGACAAGTGCGAGTGTAACTCGCGCGCCGAGGGTTTTGAACTTTTGTCGTTTAGGTAGGTACACGTATATTGACGACCTGTTAGCGCGGTGGGCTTACAACGCAGGAGGTTGCGGTTTGATTCCCGCCTCGGGACTAATATTTGTAAGATCTGCAGTTACCTACTATTACAGTTACTACAGAGATTAGTGGGTAGGTAAGTGGGTTGGTACCTACAATTATTTTTTCGACTTTTTTCTACGTATTTCACTAAGTATGAAACTTAGACGATTTTTAAAACCTGTTTTGAATTGTCGAAATCCATACCTTTGATTTGATATTGCTCTCAATGAAATAGCCCCCATTGTATGAAAATTGGTTTTTTGACCATATTTCGAAAAGTATTGTTTTTACAGACTTCTCTATATTTTTCCTGTAAAATATAGACCTATATCTACAAACGCTTAGTACATTTTATATAGATCACTCTGCTATCTTCGGAGATAGAGGGGGGGGAACGGTCAAATTTTCGACCTTTTTCAAAATATTTCGAAAAGCATAAAACCTATCGAAATTTTAAAAACTGCATTAAAATGTACAAACTGATACCTTTCATTTGATACCCAACTCGGTGGGGTAGTCACCCCTTTAGAAATTTTTCCCGCCCTTTTTTGACCATATTTCAAAAAGTATTATTTTTACAGATTTCTCTATATTTTTCCTGTAAAATATAGATCAATACCTACAAAAACTTGGTACATATCAAATCGATCGTTCTGCAATCTTCGGAGATAGAGGGGGGGTACCGGTCAATTTTTCGACCTTTTTCAAAATATATCAAAAAGTATAAAATCTATCGAAATTTCAAAAACTGCATTGGAATGTACAAACCAATACCATTCATTTGATACCCAACTCGGGGGGGTAGTCACCCCTTTAGAAATTTTTCTCACCCTTTTTTGACCATATTTCAAAAAGTATTATTTTTACAGACTTCTCTATATTTTTCCTATAAAATATAGATCAATACCTACAAACACTTGGTACATATCACGTCGATCGCTCTGCAATCTTCGGAGATAGGGGGGGGGGAACGGTCATTTTTTTGACCATTTTCAAAATATTTTAAAAAGTATGAAATCTACCGAAATTTCAAAAACTATTTTGAAATCTACAAACGATTACCTTTCATTTGATACCACTTTCGACTTTGTACGTTCCATTTAAAATTTCGATTTCAAAATTTGTATGGAAAATCTTCATTTTGATTTTTCATTTATTTTTCTATAAATATGTGCGGGCGCACAAAATGTATTATTATTTCAAATTTCAAGTCAATAGCTGCAGTAGTTTCTGAGATATTAAGGATTCAAAACACAAAACAGACCCAAAGCGATTTCATAAGGGTTTTGCAACCGATGGCAAAACCCTAAAAAGGTCATGTTGAGTAAAGCTTTATCGACCTTTTCTTGTATATGTAAAAATTGTATATGATATGTAAAAATTGTATATCATATGAAAAAATTTTATAACATATGTAAAAAAATTTAACCTTACCTCTTTTAAAGCATCAACTAACGCTAAAACAACCAAAGCTTCTTCCTCATTGGCTATCGACTTCCTGCTATCACCATTAGCAGAATATGGCGGCATGTCTAAGAACAAGGCAGCATCTTCTGGTTCTGTGCTGCATACTGATTGGAGCCAGGGAGTTTCTTGGAAAAGAGTAGTTTTCTGAGGAAATGTAATATCTTTGAAGTTTTGGTGTCGATTAATGTTTTGAAACTTACGCGATCTGAACACATAATTACTAATCATTATGTTTTGGTGTCGGTTTAAATGGCACTAAAACTAATGGTTTAAACATATTTAATGCTGACCTCAATAAATTTCGCATAATAATTTCGACTATACTGAGCAATTGTCTATAAAATCTGCATGTAAATGTCTTTTATACGATGTTTAAAATTCACAGTAATACATTTAATTATAAATATTTCTAGGGAAATTGTTTTAACTAAGTTTGCAACACTTTTCTTGTTATATTTACATCTAAGTCTACAATCTGGTTCAATACTGTAATTTTATTTTAAAATGTCTAAAAATGATTGTAAACTGCTTTGTAATCTTCTCACATTAAATAAACAATCTAATTTGACAGCACAAATAAGACGTCATTCTTTCAATGGAAATAATAATAACGCTGGACAATCCTCACAGCATCATATAGTCCTAAAGCTAAGCATAGCTTGTGTTATCGATACTAGATGACTGTTATACTTTAAACAGTTAAAGTACTGTTAACTTGGGGATGCTTCCGACTGGGCTATGGATCATTTGCGCTAACTATAGACTGTTTGCAACAGTCTGCAGTTAGCTCTATTATAAATACAATTTCTGATTTGGTCATATCTTTGAATAAAACATTTCGATATTTTTATTACCTGTAGAATAAAAAGGCATAATTTTTAATTCTGTCAAGTTTTATCGTGCCATCTGAAATGACACCATTTATTGTATTTTCAGATATTCATTGTTACAAAAGAAGATATTCATCAAGATATTCATTGTTGCATACATATGCAATAGTTTTGTAGTTACATTGCGTGAAAATTTCAACTCAGCTCTGCTGTAGAAATTTACACAGGTTAATATGACATTAATTCCAATCCTCTTCGCACAAAGAAAAACTCAAATATAGGATTTATTACCTGCGGATTAACGTGCATTTTAGCCTTAGCAACTTTATCATCAGCGCATTTCAGTCTATCATTATAGGCTACTTTATTAGCGATATCTGCTAAAGCTTGGTTCATTCTGTATTGAAGCTGGAGAGTCGAAGTAGCCTCCTCTATCATCAGTCGGTGGAATAGACTCTCTTCCATGCCTAGGCGCCTGAAAATTTATTTTATGTTAACAAGATATTTTAGTAATAATGATAATAATGTCCACTAACATAAAACAGCTGCTACTTAGGTATGTCAACGGAAAAAGACAGATTGACAAATAGCAATGCTTTAAGTTAGCAGACGAATAAGGAGAGAGACTACGTAAGTACGGTCTACTAGCTGGCTAAGTCACACCAGAACAGACAAATTATAAGTTTATATAGTCTTTTACTTCGACGTTTGTCAGTTTAATACCTAACAGAAGACTATTTTGGAACCTATCTTCTATAATAAGCTCAATGTTTGTTGCAGTTCTAAATATTTGTTCTTATTTAGCTCTATTAATTTTCGTTACCTTGGTAAATAAATACTTATTTTCATATACATAAGGTTGATATTAGGTAAACAGTACCTGGCAGCTCTGCTTCTAACCACGGGCGGCAATTGTTCCGGATCTCCCACTAGAACGAAGCGCTTGGCCGAAAACAACGGACGGAGCACTGTGCTTTGTAATACCTGTAAAAATAAACTATACTAGATTTCCGCCCCGGCTTCACGCTGGCATTTAACAATGAATTTTTCATACGGAACCCTAACTTTTTTGAAAATATTCTATAGCCTATGGTCATCATGGAAAATTGAGGATTCTAATGCTGCCGTGGTATATCTATAATGCCGTTATCTACCTAAACCCAATTTTTGGTTATGAGCAAAAAACGCGGGGAAAATTTAAACGTATGTAACTTCTCGGTGACAACACCAATTTGAAACCTAAAAACACCAAAAAATACATCAAGTAAAATACTTTTTAATTATTCTTTTGCCGTATTGTACAATAATTTAATTATATAAAAAAACGCGTTTTTCGTTTTAGTTCATCATCGATCTTCTAATTTTTTACGAATAGATAGACTAAAATGCCGTTAAGTATACCTTAACGGCATTTTAGTGTTTCTATTTAAAATAAAAATATAGTCTTTTAAAACACTACAATAAATCTTTTAAATGTTAAGCTAAAACATCGCTAAAGTAACATAACGCTGGTTTAGCTTACCATTAGGTTATACAGAACTGACTAATGTTAGACTTTAGTGCCGTTATTGCATTTTACTGCATTTAAGTCTAGTAAACTACAATGTATAAGGAAAAAGCTGATTGAATGTTACGCTAAAATGGTGTTAAACTAAGAACCTTTTACGTTAACGGCATTATAGCGAAACAATAACAAAAAATATTCTAATGTAATATACAAGTAACGGAAGTTAAACCACTAAATAAAAACATTTTTAAATAAATAAAAACCAATGTTTTTATTTTATTCCAGTGTTTTTCTCTTCAACTTGAAATCATAATTTCCATAGCCTTTTTAAATAATAATCATCCAAGAAAAAAACAAAAAGAATCCTTAAACAAAACTAAATCTCCTAGATATTTCAGTATGAAAATATCTCAAAAAACTTGGTATAAAAAAACTTGACTTAAGCAATCTTTATCAAAATAACATTATTTTAAAAAGTAGTTTAAATATTTAATCAGTCTCTCAACTTACATTATTGTTCATGACTGTATGCATGACTTTCAGAACTTGTACCGGCGGCAATTGCATTTTATTTTATTGGTAAACTTTTTCAAAATAACAATTTGTGAGGGGGAATTATGCTCGATAGTTTTTCAAGTATATCAGCTTTTCTTTTAGGTTCAACACATTTCGGTTCAGTTCTGAATTCAAATGTCATTATACATGGGTTTTTAAATATTTATCATTCATAAAACGAAGAGAAATATACATAGGATCTTCGAAATTGTTCTTATACGTGAGAGAGATCATAACTACCACGGGTAAAACATACCTCTACCATATTTTTTAAATAAGCCCTTGGGTTGGATATTTGCATTCTTCTTTGTGACACGTAATTCGGTATATTCTGAAAATTTTCAGGTGACATAGACTGTACAATAACTCTTGACTTGTTGATTGAACATACACACTCTACTAGCAATTTCCGAGGCTTTATCGTTAATTTGTACTTTGAACTGTAGAAAAGTAGTTATTTTTACTGATAGTCGAAGTGCATTGCAAAACATCGCTCGATGTACTTCGGATGTCCGAGATGCTTCGTTGGCCTATGAAATTCTAAGAAAGGTTTTATTTCTTTTAGAAAACGGTGTATCTCTGAAGTTACAATGGATTCCATCACATAGGTAAAGGTATTCTAGGGAACGAAGAAGTATACAAATTAGCCAAAGAAGCTATTAAAACAGGGTCAGAAATTTATGTTATGCCAGAAATTTCAGAGATATTAGGTAAATACCTATAGGTATAAAAAAAAATTAAAGTGGAAGTCATCCTATGATTTAATATCAATTAATAAAGGGATTTGGTATAAAATATTGCAAGAACAGCCTGCGTATATACCTTGGTGGGTGAATAGTAAATTAAAAAGGAAACATATTGTATTGGCTCATAGATTACGCTCCGGGCATATCCCCCTTAATAAATTTAAATATTTAATGAAAATCACAAACTCGCCCAATTGTGACACTTGTGGCGTCGTAGAAGATGTGCAGCATCTTCTAGTGGAGTGTGAGCGGAGCGAGTCTATGAGATCAGAACTTAGTGATTTGTACAATTTTAACTTATTAGATACTGGTGTTATCCAAACAATTTTAGCCGCACCACTGAGTGATGCGGCAGTAAAATTATTTCGGTTAGTTTTAGATGTTATATAGTTTTCCTTTTGTAATACCTAATTATTTTGTGAAAAGACGGGACTGACATAGTCATAACAATGACTCAAAGTCCCAAAAACAATAAAGAATATAAAAAAAAGAACAACACTCTTCAAAATCAATGAAATCATAGAGCTTGCCTTTTTTTTCATGGCCAACTCTACCTGGGTGTGCACTGAGCGAGATTAGTTAACGGCAATATAGCGTATTATTGTGAGATAACGACACTCAAACCTAATTTTTAAAGACAAACATTTTTTGTTTTATTTTATAAATGCCGTTACTGGCTCATGACGTACATTATGTAAAAATTTTAGTATACCAAATGTTAAGCTATAATGCCGTTAAGCTTCGTTAATCACATTTAAGTCTATCTCTTTCAGTTAACGGCGTTATTGTTTAACAAACTTTAACCTCTATATTAAAAAAATAATTAGTATTAAGAAGTTATTGAACTTTAGCGGCTATATTGACTCACAAAGTTACTTAACGGTATTTATGCATATTACAAACGAGAAAAAAAGACGTATAACGGCTTACTTGTTATAATTATTTTCGAAACTATTGAAGATATCAAAAAACCGCGTATACAGGTCGATAGAGTTTTTTTTTCTTATTAATGTACCATCAAAAGTTGAAAATCGACCAGATGTCAGTTAACGGCATTTTTGTTATACCACGGCAGAATGGTGAAATAATTTTTCAAATCGGATTAGTAATTTCGAACCCTATTCAATTTAAACAAACATACATCCAAATCTTTTCTCTTTATAATATTAGTATAGACTAGTTACTGGCTGCGGCTTCTCACGCTTTGTTTATATAATTTAATTTATCTATCCAGATAATTTTACTATGCTTTTTTCTACATAATTATCACACAATTCTTCGCAACATTGCCACATTGCATCTATTTTTTTATTTAAAGTTAAAATTAGTGACATTATCGCAAATGCGAGCCTAACTCTAAAAGGGTTCTCTTCCAGTAAAACTTATAAGGAAAGAATAAAGGTAAAAGATACTTAATAGAATAGGTTTTTCTTTTTTCTATTTAGATTTAAATTCATTATTCAAGAAAGAATAGAAATTAGATAGCGCCGTACTGTTAGAAAGAGCAAAGGGATACATTGGCCTACAATAGACCAAAAACAAATAATAATCATGTACTTACTTGAGTAGCTTCGTCCACGATGCAAATATCGAAGCTGGTTTTTGTTAACATCGCGTGCGCTGCGCCCAAACATGTGACACCGACAACTTCCTAAGAAAATAATTTAAGTCAAATGGAATGAACACGTGAGGGTTGCCAGCAGTGGGGCTTGGACATTAGAAAGTTTAATTTATCCGGCAAAAAAAAAACAGGTTATTAATTAAGTAAATCTTATCGTGTAAAATTTATGAAAATTTTATAGAATATAAACATATAGAATATATGGAAAATTCTTTGTAGCACACTTAATAATAAAGACAATAAAAGTTACAGGGTATGTGACAATTTACGGTCTTATCGCCCTAGAGCGCCCTTTACCAGGCAACCGAGCATAAATAGGATCTTGGATTGAGCAGCTAAGTGCATTAAAAATAAATAAATAAGTAATTATTTTTTTTTTTAATGAAGAAAATATGTTTATTACTAAAACAGAATTGAAGTTGTTACAGTTGATTACGAATATTATAATTAGGTGCTATAATTTTATTAATAACTACACAAACGGTTACTATTTTGGGTTTATTAAATGGTTTACCATAGAATCGTAGACATGTGCCAATTGTTCTGGAGTTTCACACAGCGCTATAAGACTTTGTTCGCTGCGTTTAGCTAGAGAGGGCGCCATGCGAGCGGATGAGCCGAGTCGCATAATTCTCATTGTTTCTGGTAATCTGAAGATACATAGAGATAATTTATAAAATATTGTATCTCGCTTCTGGTCGAAGCGACGGTTGACCCGAGAGCTGGTCAGCATCTGCTGCAACGTATCAGCATTGCCATACAGCGAGGCAATTTCCACTGGTATTGATATGGACCCGATGAGCTACCCGTAGATTGTATGTGTCTCAACTCTCGATAAATAAAGTTATTTTTATTTATTTTTTTTTAAATCATATTTATTTTCAGGACCTTTATAAATAATACATGGCGGTCCTATTGTGTAACCATAAAAGTAAAAAACTAAGCACTAAAGAACACAAAACTATAAAAACTTAACAACATAAAATAAAGTTATTGAAATCCGAAATCTGAAAAATCTATGCAACAGTCTACAGGTAGCTCAATGGTTTAAATTGTAAATACTTGTTAAAATTTGGTTATTTACTTGTAATTTTCTTTAAATCTTTCATCCCCAAAAAATATTAAATCGAAGTTGATTTTGATGAAAGATCTGATTTAATCATGGGTTCAATCTTCATTTTAATACATTGAGTAATTAGTTTCGGCAACATAATATTATTACATAAATAGATATCTTTATTATACATAGAATACGACCAGAACACCCTGAAAAACTATTTGCAAACATATATTTGTCCCGAGGCGGGAATCGCACTCTCAACCCGCGGCGTCGCTGGCGGACCTTCGTCCACCGCGCCACTGAGGTCGTCAGTAGATTTGATAAAATGTTACAAACCTGCACAGAACTGTATCGACTGCGGAGTGAGTATGCGCCGTAACAAGCACACGCTGTTTTAGACCTACTAGCATCTGGATAAGGACGCTAATTGTTTGCGTTTTACCTGAAACAAGAAAAATAAAGTGGCGCAGTCGGTGGAATAGCACAGCACTAAAATTGTCACTATCCTTTTAATTTCGTTCGTAAAAGGTACCGAAAAATATAGTACTGTCAAATTAGTTTTGTGTTGGCAAAAATCGAATTGACAGCAAACATTTTTTTATATGTTTTTATTTGTGATACAAGCAGTTATTATAAACTAGCCAAAAACTAAAATAACACTAAAACCATCAATAAATGTATATACAGGGTGTCCCGTAACTCAACGTCAACCCGAAAACGCCGGACAGGTGGGTTCATGACGACCCAGAACAACTATAAAATCATGGGTCTATCTTCAATAGTTTCAGAGTTATGGGCTTTTTACTGAAAATCATAAATTCTCTGCCCGGCGTCAAACTTTTCTATGCTGTGACTACAGATGTCAATATTTTCTGAATTTTATTTTTATTACAAACTCAAATAACACAGTCTTATAATGAATTGCAAAATTTAAACATATTGAGTAAAGTTTTTGAAAAAAAAAGACTGTTTGGTTCGGTTATTGCATCAATGATTTTCTATCGGGAAACTTTGACTCGTCATACTAAAAAAAAAATTCACCACGGTAGGCTGGCATGTTCTGTGGAAAGTTGGCGCAGTTATCCTAGATTTCAAAATGGTATCATACGTCACACTTTTCTTCTTTAAATAATAGTAAAATATTGATTTTCTGAAATAAGACCTAAATTCAAAACAGTTTCACAAGGAACATTTTCACACGCAAGGGTAGATGGATAGTAGGTGCTTCAATATTAGACCTTTTTTAAGTCTTTGCAAACTATTTGCCACAGTTCTTTGTATAAAAATGCCTCGTTGGGCTTGATTATTTCTTGAAAAAATTAAATAATAATTAATCCTGGCTTTCTTTTGGCTACCTGAATGGCAATCTCGTCAGCTGAAAATAAAAATCTGTTCCCAAATTATAGTTAATGTCTACTCGACGGCAGAATATGCAAGCAAAAAGGATATACGCCGCAGCCAGGCGTTATCGAGAAAAGTTCCCGAATGCCGAACTTTATCCGGATCACCGCATTTTCGTTTATGTGCATAAGGCATATTCAGAGGGACAGCTAACTGGTGTTCGAGACTCCTAGGAGACTACGATGACGTTGTTTTAAATGCAGTTCAAGAAAAACGTAAGGTACCTACCGTTCAATGGAAGAAAATACGGGAGTATCCAAAATTGTCAACAAATACCAACCCTATCACGTGAGTCAAGTAAAAAGTTTGCTACCTCGTGATTACCCTCAAAAAATTATTTTTGCGAACATTGTTCTGCAAAAATTAACGAGGCATTTTTATACAAAGAACTGTGGCAAATAGTTTGCAAAGACTTAAAAAAGGTCTAATATTGAAGCACCTACTATCCATCTACCCTTGCGTGTGAAAATGTTCCTTGTGAAACTGTTTTGAATTTAGTCTTATTTATTTCAGAAAATCAATATTTTACTAGACTACACAAAGTTTCCCGATAGAAAATAATTGAGGCAATAACCGAACCAAACAGTCTTTTTTTTTCAAAAACTTTACTTAATATGTTTAAATTTTGCAATTCATTATAAGACTGTGTTATTTGAGTTTGTAATACAAAAATAAAATTCAGAAAATATTGACATCTGTAGTAACAGCATAGAAAAGTTTGACGCCGGGCAGAGAATTTATGATTTTCAGTAAAAAGCCCATAACTCTGAAACCATTGAAGATAGACCCATGATTTTATAGTTGTTCTGGGTCGTCATGAACCCACCTGTCCGGCGTTTTCGGGTTGACGTTGAGTTACGGGACACCCTGTATATTCATAAATGTATTTTATAGCAACCATTTCGCCTATTCCCGATTATTCCTACCCCTGCGTTCCTACTAGGAACAATCGGGAAAAAAAATTCCCGATCATTCCTACTAGGAACAGTAGGGAATAAAAAGTTCCCGATTGTTCCTACCACCGCTAAACATTAAATAAAATTATTTTAAATTAAGAATTATAAACCAATCCACAAACGAAGTAGGTACACAATAAAAAATGAACTTCTGGAATAAATTAAAATAAAAAAACTTTTCTTTGCATATTTTTCTTATTATCATAGAAAAAGTATTAACTCTGACAAATATCATCTATTTTATGCCTACACTCAAAATAACCAGTTCTTTTGTTTTGTTCTGCAAGATGAGCTTTTGATGGGTAATATTTCAGTCGGGCACTGCTTAGAGCTCCTAAGGCATTAGAAAAGTGAAATTAGATAGTGAAATTAGAAGTGAAATTAGAAAAGTGAGATTAGATCTTTAAGTACCTACCTACTGTTGTGTTGTGCTCTAATTTAAGTTGCTGCTATATATATATATATATATATATATATATATATATATATAAGATAAAATATATATATATATATAATCGTGAACACGTTTTTGTAGTAGTTTAAGTAATATTTAAGGATATTTTTGTATAAAAATGCTGATTTTGCAATATATATATATCGTCTATATATAACATATTTATTATTTAATGATAACTATAGTTTTAGTATATACCTACTGTTGATTTAGTTATATTCACTAATAATTATTTACTATATAGTAACAAAGATGAATCATTGTAAATGTTGTGATTATAACTGTGATTTCAAATAACTATTCATATCATATAAAGATAATAAATATAACTATTTAATGGATAACGTTTTTTTTAAGTGATCCCTTCAAGAAATGTGATGTACTTACTCAAAACTATATTTCTGACACCTTAAAACTTGATAAAAATAAGTGAAAAGCTAAACAAAGATGACAGCGATACTAGCGCACATAACAACATAATAAAACGCTTGGTGCACTTTTGGAGAACGCTGGTTTAATTTTAAGTATTTCTCTCGCTGGAAAAACAGTTGGTAAAAATATGAGTAATTTTCTCCTTTCGTTACTACTAGGAATGATCGGGAATATTTTTTCCCGATTATTCCTACCATGATCGTAGGTAGGAATAATCGGGAATTTTTTTCCCGATTGTTCCTAGTAGGAACGCAGGGGGTAAGGACAATCGGGAATAGGCGAACCATTTTAGTCCTAGTCTTTTTACATCATCGTCCACCTAGTCACTTACCATCAGTTGAGATAGTGGTCAAACGAAGTTTTAGTGTCAATAATTATAGATACGTCAATAATATAGAGGTCCTTCAAACCCAAAATCATCAGAAATATAATCTTACCAGTGCCAGGTAAACCCTGTAACAGCGCATAGTCTTTAGCCGTGACCGCTTTCAACACCGCCCTCTGTTGTTCAATGTTCAATGATCTCATTAGTTTAGATCCAAGCCGGCCGACTTCACGGGGCAGCTTCTTTTCGAATTCTGGGGATGATTTGTCTATTATCAACCTGGAAATAAATAATAAAATAGGTTGATTTTTTAGCTAAGTTCAGAAATGCTGGAAAACTCGTACTATTTTCTATCCTACGGGTAGGGTACATACCACCGTGCTTATGATGTTTACCAATAGAGAGGTTGCGACAATATTCATAAACAATCTCTTATTTCTTTAAAATTTAAAGTTTGTCTTAAAGTTTATCATCTATTCATCTTCTATCTATACTTAATATTATAAAGAGGAAAGATTTGATTGTTTGGATTGAATAGCGGAGCCTATTCAATCCAAACAATCAAATCTTTCTCAACTACTGGACCGATTTCCCCACGATATAGGTTTATCCTAGTGTGGGGATCAACAATGTAATAATTTTAAGTCTTAAATATTTTTCAATTAACGTTATTATTTATTTTATTATATACTGGACCGATTTCAAAAATACTTTCACCATTAGAATCCTAAATTATCCCCGAAAAACATAGGCTATAGAATATTTTTTTAAAAATTAGGGTTACTAAAATTAAATTATTTACTTAAACAGCTTACCTCCGCAGACGTTCAGCTCGTTCGCTGTCCTCCATCAGAACTCCAAGGTTGGTGAGGTTATGCACCGTCGTTGCGTAGGACTCGTACGTGTCTATACTAAACAGCGTGTCTTTGCTTAGTCGGCGGCTAAGATCTCTGAAATACAATACATATAGAAAAATCTTTATTTTTACTCATTCGTGAACTACCTACTACTTAATTACTTTATTTTAATGTATTGTATCTGTGTTCTGTAAATATTAAAATTAAGTATTGTGTATGTAGTGGCAAATAAATGATATTTCCAAGTTTATCTTAAACGGCTCTGTCGGAAGACCAGCGTTGGTTGTAAGAGTGTACAACCAGCTCATGCTGAGACAGAGACCGTTTTGTGACTCATTGCAAAAATAAGTCTGTTTTGTTTATATTTTTCTTTTTTTACTTTCATATGCATGTTTTTGTATGAGTTGCAAATAAAAATATTCTATTCTATTCTATTATTTGGAACAGTACATAATGTATGTACAATTGTGGGCTGACTACAAAGTTAGAAACTGTGTAGCAGAGCCAGCCCTGATGCGCAAACAAAGAATCTACCTGGGGAACTCAAAATACAGCATGTATGTTCCCCGATTTTCTTTAGTTTTATGATTTTTTTTTATTTTCTTCTCATATTATGAATAATTAAATGAAAAGGGAATCATCATTGAAAACACAAGCACAGATCGGTCGTAAGAAACAAAACAATACAAAAACTAGCGTTATCTCAAGCAACTTAAGATCTACCATTGACTAATGTGACCAGATGGCCATCGAAAACGAAATTCAAGAATACTCTTATAATGTCAACGGATCAGAATGTTGTTTTTTTCACATGTTGTTTTTTTTCTGTTCTGTGACGTTTTTATCCAGGTAAAAAGCGTGCGAAACGGCAGCCAAAAGCTAGTTAATTAGGAAAAGCTTACATCGCTTTCCAATTGTTGTGATTTAGAATTTTAACCTGCATCCTTTACATCCATTATGCATCCGGATTTGCGGAAGGGTCTAAAACTCATCTGTTTTACCGATAAATCCTTCTAAGAGATCAATCAAGCTTTGATAAAGATGACGACGTGAATTATGATGTCACCGTGTCGGAGAAGTCCCGTCCGTATTTTTATTTATTCTTTCTTTATGGAGATGCACAAAATGTAAAATAATCACAGAACAAAATAAACTCAGATAATATCGATCTGTAACTTGATTATTTAACAAACGATGTGTGCATAGAGAGAAAAAAGTTTGTCTTTGTTTCGTACCTTTCTAAAAGTATGGTTATTTCCTTTTGTGTTGACATAGAAACCACGCCCGCGGCGATCCACGGTCTATTGTCTATGCTGACGATTGAAAACTCGCCCTCTTGAGGTCCACTCGGCGGTTTATTATCATCAGCTGAAATAAATAAATAATGATGAACAAATCACACAGCGTTATCTAGCCCCAAGCTAAGCAGAGCTTGTGTTATGGGTACTAGATAACTGATATATGTACATACATAGAGTACATAGATATTTTATATACATACATTGAAAACGACTAGAACACCCTGATCAAATATTTGAAGAAGATCATACAAATATTTGTCCACAGGCAGGAATTGAACCTCCGACGTCGCATGACGAAAAAGGAAAGGACTAGTTAAAATATAAATTACCTTTATGAGTGGACCTCTCAAATGTATGTAGATATCTATCGCTGGACGATTTAACATTTTTCAGTATCAGCTTTGAAGCACATGACCCTCGTTTTGTTCTGAAATTATAGGAAGGTTTGAAAAAAATATACTATTTTTTTTAATTACGACGCTTATCGTCAATAATCTACAATACAAATATTATCAAGAATGTTTTTTTCCCGATTACGATATGTTTAAGAACGAACATAGCTAAAACAACAGAACGGATCAAGGTGAAATTTTGCATTGATGTAATTCCACATTTGGATTAGAACAGTCCAGTATTACAAAACATTGCCCATAAAAAATCAAAGAACATAAACATTTAGCGCTTTTCTATCGCATATACGTCACCTAACCAATATATCTAACTAAGACTGCAAGCTTTCATAGCACATGCAGGTCTTGTCATCCTGGTAAGTCCGCCTGGCTACCCTGATAATTGGCGCACGCCCCCCCCCCTTAACCCCTCCCCCCTTTACTTGTGATGAGGGACTCCGCTCAATTAAATTTACTTAATACCATGGGCTCACAAAGAACACTTAGTCAAGTCGAATACATAGATTACATCTTACTAATACAAAACTAATATTTAAGCATTTGCTTACTAAGTAATAGTTAGTATGTACTATCGGCAAAAGATATGCCTATCCAGTTTGAAAATATTTTGCTTTGCGTTGGTTTTGAGTAACAGGTCACGCCTGTTTTTTTTGTTGTCTAGTTTGACCAATACGGAGTCTGCACAGTCAACATCTGCTGAACAGAATTTTTTGTATAATTATTTCGAACAATAGAAGACATCTGACATCGCCATCACTAGGTAAACATCTGTTTAGTTTGTTCGCCCCGTTATTTTTATGACTTTATCAATTTTACAAAAGTTACAGCCCTTAGTTGCAACAGTCAGTTTGATTAGTTTCGTATTTGTATGTATTTAAAACATTACCACTATAACAGGTAGACCTAATACAAAAGAGTACTTTGTAAAGTGCCTGACCAATAGGGCAAGGACGGGCTTTCTTGTCTAAGGTAGAACAGACAAAAATTACGTCACTTTGTCATCGAATGCGTAAATTATTTGAAATTAATTTCTTCAACTATCAATAATGTTCGCAATGTATGGCGATGCGATGTCATTATTGTCCATTCCAAAGAACCATCCAAAGAATAATTCCCGTGCTTGGCCTACAGACCCACGAAATACGAAGCTCCTATTGGTCTATAAAAACAAAAGAAATTAGGAAGCCGGGGGTGGCAACCGGTCACTTCACAGAAAAATCATCCTTATGGTGTCTAGGCAGATCTTTTGTCGATGGTACCTATATTGAACGTGTGTTGCCGGCATAGAATTTCAGACGGGCAGCAGAGCCCTCTGCAGAACAACTACACCGAACTGGGATTCCCAACCCGCACGGAATAATAACCCACAAATAAATAATCTCGTTAGGGGAGGCCTATGTCCAGCAGTAAACTAATGTGGCTGTATTTCCCTATATGCTAAAACCAAATCTATACCTTTTCTCATCACTATCCGTCCACAACGCGTGTAAAGGAGATGCCAACATCTGCCCTCTCTCTTCTATCCTGAGCAGCGCCGTCCAATGCAAGAAATACTCGATGTGTTTAGCGGTGAGATGGCCGGTCGCTTCGTTTCTTAGTTTGGAGAGAGGGTGGGAATCGGAGACGCTGGGACCGTCCGTATGCCTGTAATAATAGAGTTGGAAATTCAGTGCCGTAAACTAAAGAAGATCTTGGTTATAGGTTAATTTCCATTTTAATATTCACTGATGTCACTAATGTCGAATAAATGACAATCTTTTCAGAGATTAAAACCTACATCTATCTATACTAACATGTGAAAAATATTCAAAAATAAACTACATATTCTAATACGTAAATAATAATATTTAATTTTTTTTTTTGCAAATATGCCAGTTTTTTTGCAAATAGTCAATAAATCAGACTTGGCTCCATGTTTCTTGGTTAGGTACTTCAATTTATTTTAAACATTTGCATTTGGGCGGGAGGAGTATAATTTCTCTTTCTTTATTGTACTTTTGATTTTGATTTTTTTGTGTTTAGTTTATCTTTTCTTTTATTCAAGTGGTATCCTGTAAATGTAATTTATCTCATGGCACAACCGGCAGATGGACTCAGTAAAGGCAAAAGTTTTAATTTAATTTTGAATCTATTTTCATATTATTTTCTTTTGATTTTTTTTTTTAAATTAACTTTATTATTAGTTACCTAGGTACTTGCTAATGAATAGCAGTGGCAGCGAAGATGACTTCTTTAAATCATTTTCGTCTTCCACGACTTGCATCTCTGATGACAGCTTTAGCAGCATTCCCACTCTTTCCGAGTCCTTAGAGTCCCATTTCTCCGACTGTCCAAAAAACTTTAACGTGGTACATATCAATGCACAGAGTATTCCTGCTCATCATCCGGATATGCTGGCGTCTTTTGATCTTAAAACCATAGACGCAATATTGGTATCAGAATCTTTTCTGAAACCTGTCCTTCCATCTATATTATATTCACTCCCTGGGTTCATTCTTATAAGGAACGACCGCATCCACTGCGGTGGTGGAGGCGTAGCTATATATCTCCGTGCGCATATTCCATACTCTTTAGTAAGCACGTCCCCTTCACCACCCCCGTCAGGTGCAGGTGAACACCTCCTTATTGAAGTTAACCTAGTACACACCAAAGTCCTTCTTGGAGTTTATTACAGTCCTTCTCTTCGTGTCAACTTTTTCTCCTCATTTGATAAACTCCTCGAAGACTATGTCCCATTATACAGTCACACCATAATCATGGGCGACTTCAATACTTGCCTCCTTAAAGACGATTCTCGTACTCGTAGTTTAGAATCCATTGTCTCCTCCAATAACCTCAACTTTCTTCCTTTAAGTGCAACGCACCATTTCCCTAACTGTACCCCTTCTCTTCTAGACCTTATTATTGTCTCTTCCATCAATAATGTTCACAAACACGGGCAGTGCTCGGCGGACGCCTTTTCTTATCACGATCTAATATTCCTTTCATATAAGATTCGTCCGCCAAAAGCAAAGCCTAAAATCATTACGCAGCGTAACTTTAGTGGTATAGACGTGGAGAATCTTCGCGCGGATGCACAGGAGATAAATTGGTCCGAGGTAGTGAATGCTGTTACTACCGATGACAAAATCCGTTCGTTCACCTCTGAAATAATAAGCTTGTACGAAAAACATGCGCCGCTAAGAAAAATCAAATTGAAGCATCTGCCAGCGCCTTGGCTTACAGATAAAATTAAACAGATCATACATAGCAAGAACGTGGCTAAGTTTAAAGCTAAGTGTTGTCCTTCGGAAGCAAATGTTTCGAAGTACATTGAGCGGCGGAATCTCTGCAATAAGGTGTGTAGGGATGCCCAGCGCCGTTTTATCCACAATTCTGTTCAAAATCAAGACCCTTCCAAAATTTGGAAATTCCTTCGAACACTAGGGGTTGGCAAATCACGTAGTGAGACACTTCCTAAAGATATAGATATTGATTCTTTAAATCGTCATTTTTCCACGTCTTCCCAATTCGAAGGGACAATTAAATCAAACACTCTGCAGATTCTTTCTCAATCACCAACCCCTATCACTTCACCTTTCAGTCTAAGTCAGTTTTCCGAAAGTGATGTTAAGAGAAGCGTCATGTCAATAACATCAAACGCTATCGGTGATGACAGCATTAGTCGTAATATGCTGCTGCCCATCCTCGACGATATTATTCACATCCTAGTCCATATCCTTAACCACTCCGTTTCCAGTAGCACTTTCCCAAGCACTTGGAAAAATGCCCAGATTATCCCTCTCCCTAAAAAATCCAGACCCTCCTGCTTCTCCGACTTCCGACCTATTTCCATTCTTCCTTTTCTCTCTAAGGTGCTAGAGCGTCTGGTTCACAATCAACTCAGCCAATTTCTCTCTAGCAACTCGCTCCTGAATCCTCTCCAATCTGGTTTCCGTCATGGTCACAGTACTACGACGGCCCTGACTAAAATCATGGATGATATTCGCCGGGGCATGGACGGTGGGCTTGTGACTGTGCTGTCACTGCTTGATTTTAGCAATGCGTTTAACAATGTTGACTTTGACATTCTTCTTGCTGTGCTTCGTTCTCTTAACATATCTCCTATCGTTACTGACTGGTTTCATAGTTATCTGTTTGGTCGCCGGCAACGAATCCGCCTCGATGATAAATTCTCATCTTGGTGTGATGTTAATGCTGGTGTTCCACAGGGCGGCGTACTCTCTCCTCTTCTTTTTGCAATTTTTATTAACTCCATATCCAATGATTTGTCCAGTTCCTACCACCTTTACGCAGACGATCTCCAAATCTACCAACAAGCTCCAATTTCAGACCTCACATCAGCTATCAGCCGAATAAACGATGACCTCTGGCGCATCCTTGCGTGGAGTAAAGCGCACGGTCTTTCAGTGAATCCCGGGAAGACTCAAGTCATCATTGTAGGTAGCTCAAGGATGATAGCTAAAATTAGTATGGCGAACTTATCTCCTATATCTTTTGATGGTGTGTCCATTCCAGTCAGCAAGTCCGTCAAAAACCTAGGTCTGATTATAGACAACGAGTTATCCTGGGGTCCGCAATTGACTGAACTCAGCCGAAAGATGTTCGCATCTGCTGGCTCACTACGGCGACTGCGCAATTTTCTCCCGACTTCCACTAAAGTTACACTCGCCCAGTCCCTTTTACTTCCCATTCTCGATTACGCTGACGCTTGCTATCCGGACCTCACTGAAGAACAATTAAACAAGCTTGAGCGCCTCCAAAATTTTAGTATAAGGTTCATATTTGGTCTTCGCAAATATGACCACGTTTCCGAATATCGCGCTAAACTCAAGTGGTTGCCCATCCGACTTCGCAGGAATACTCACATACTATCTCTCTTGTACAATATCTTATTCTATCCTCCGAGCCCTTCCTATCTCAAGGACTGCTTCGAATTCCTTTCAAACTCTCATTCTCTCTCTTTGCGTTCCTCTGAAACCCTCATCTTAAAAGTCCCTACACACACTACCTCTTTCTATGACAAATCTTTCGCTGTACAAGCTACGCGTCTTTGGAATGCTCTCCCTATGGACATCAGACTAGCAAAATCACTGCCTATCTTCAAAAAACTGCTTCATCAGCATTACTTAGGATCTTAAGTCTTGTTTCACTTTTTTTTTTCTATTGATGTAAGTGATATAATGTTAAAATTTAAGTTTAGTTTTTCTAGTATTTATTGTAAGTATTAATGTATTGTTATTTTTTGTTTCACTTAAATACCACCGTCTATATTGTTCCTTCATGTCCAGTCCATCCCAAGGTTGCCTGGAAGAGATCGCTCATAGCGATAAGGCCGCCCTTTGTACTTCCTTTACTATAAGCATGTCTGTTTGTAATGTTTCTTTATTTGTGTGGTATAATAAAGTATTATCTATCTATCTATCTATGCTACAAATTGTAAATAATACTATAGAAATTCTATATAAGAAATGGCAATAGATGAAAACAGTTCAGTGCATTTCTTTTTTTTTTAAATCGATCTAAATGTCACCTTTCACATTTAGTCCGTTAGATAAAAAAAGTCCCTTACCATAAATGCAGCTGACACAAAGTGAGATACGGACACTTCGCGCATGCGTTGTGATGATTCACAGGCTCAGGCAATCTCTGCTGCAGTAGATCCGATGCGTCTTCAATATCCACGAGCGTCTCGGGGTCAATATCTTCGGGGCTTCGGGTCAGGTACTGTACTAGTTGGTTCCGAAGCATTATGAGGTCGCGCCGCTCTGGGTAGCCGCAGCTTACTTCGCGGAGATTTACTTGTTCCCTGAATAACGGAATAAGTTTATTTCATTTTCGAATTTTGGATAACAGCTAGAATATTACAAAACAAAAAATATTATCTAAATATATGAAAGTATATGTACGTTGCTGAAGGCAATTTACAAGTTTTGACTTATAGCAAAATAATTTAAGTTCGATATAGAAATTCAAAGGACCTACGTAGTGGTTATGTCCTATTTGTCTCTGCTTAGCTTAGAGCCTAGATAATGCTGTGTAAATCGTTCAGCATTATTTTTATTTAATATCACCAGCGTCTTACTTCAAATAGAGCAGTAGTCCTCTCTGCACAGTCTGTGTAGGATCCTCGCTCCGAAGCAGACTGAGCATCATCCCGTACAGAACTAACTGGCCGCGGTGTTCCGCAGATACTGATGCTTTGCCACTCTTCAGTTCTAGAGGGACGATTGCTGTTTGGTCGCCTGTAACACAATGAATTGAGAAAATCAACACCTTATTTTATAACAGTAGAACGCCGATTATCCGATAGCCGATTAACCGAATCGGTTCTATGCGAGAAAACTAGCGGTCCGCCCTGGCTTCGCACGGGTATTTAACAAATATAGAATTTTTCATGCGGTTCCCGATATGAAATTTGACTTGTCAATGTGCTTTTGTAAGCCTATAGAAATAAAGTTATTGAAATCTGCAACGTTCAATGATTTTATGGTTATTAGAAACTGGTTGTCCGCCCCGGCTTCGCACGGGTATTTATATTTAACAAAAGCTTTTATAGTTCGACAGAGGCCAATGTTCTTTATAGTGATCGTATATTATTTTTTTCTAGGTTTTATCGTGCGCAGCTACTTTGTAAAACAAACCAAAATGGCGGGGGGCACTAAACCAGGCTATGAACAAAACTCTTCGAACAACTTACCTTTTCTGTCGTGAATAGTGACTTGTAGTGTAGCATCGATCTTCCCCTTGAGTCCTAGTTGTGGGCAACATAAATTTTCCTCTATATCTAGAACTTTGTCGACGTGGCCGCTCCAGTTATCTTTGCCTTTAGGAGCTTGCTGTAAACAAATTTTTATTCTTAATAAACTGAACTGTTTGCGCACAAGGTTTAAAATTACTTGTATAGAGCCAATTAATAATGTTCTTTCAGGATTTTGATCCCAGGTGGAAATGTAAATTGGATAACTTCAATGTTTCCTCTTTAGTAAAAAAACGTTTGAGCCGTTTGTCCACCTGCGACGCAGTCGTTTTCAATGTATAATAAAAATTACTATCCATTTAATATATTGTTTAACCCCAGCATCTTGTGTACACTTCCAACGGGTATTGATATGGATCATTTGAGCTAAATGTAGGTTGTTTGCAACAGTCTGCAGTTAGCTCAATTGTTTCTATCGTAAATACTAGTTCTAATTTGGTTATTTAATTTAATTGTAATTAATTATGATTACATTAATTACATGTAACTTTAAAAAAATTAAGATTAAGATAAAAGAAAGATATTACAATACAAATACTTTTTATTGCACACCAAGATAGCGAAAGACAGAACAGTAAGACATAAACACAATAACAGTTGCACAATGGGCGCCCTTATCGCTAAGAGCGATTTCTTCCAGGCAACCTTTGAATCGACACTTAACGTACAGGTACACACCGGATACTATTTAAGTTCTTAGAGATTACCCCGAATGCGAGGGTTTACGCACTACGATAAAGTCTTGTAACTTTTTACCCATACCATGTTTCTTACCTGTTTCCCAACAACATAATTCTGCATAAACTCAGCCAAAGGACCGATATAAAGCTGCATATTATTCCTAGTCTCTTCTTCCGTGATGCCAGCGTCATATAAACTTTGTACGGACTCCTTTATGATTAAATCTACTTCTAAACGCAGCCGGGCCAGTGAACTTATATTCTGTGTGAGGGCTTTTTGTACTAGCTCGTGGATTAGTATGCCGATTGTCATCTGAAAAACACATATTTTTTATATGTATAAACCTTCTTTTTTTGGTAGCTTTATTTGTATATTTTAGAGACTTATATTTGTTTAATCTGAGGTATTTTCAGACAAAAGACTATTACATAAGTAAATTAGACTATAAGTTAATTAACCTATGTTACATGTGTAAGTACATGTGTAATTAGTGTGTTTTAAACAAATTGTATATGTGTGTGTTATATTTATATGTGACAATTAAAGAATTTACTATACTATACTATGAAACAAAAAGTCTATTCCTATATTGAATAGCGACGTGACACGAGAGCTGATCAGTATCTGGCGCAGCGCATCAGCATTGCCATACAGCGAGGCAATGCAGCCACCGTCTTGGGGACGCTTCCAACTGGTATTGGATCATTGAACTATCTGTTGTTTGTTTGCAACAGTTTTCAGTTAGCCCAATCTATTTAATTGTAAATACTAATTCTAATTTGGTTATTTAATTGTATTTCTCTTTGTTAATATCTTCTTCTTTTGTTCTTCTTTTAGAGGTGAAGGTCAATCAAGGCTGACCTCAGGGTCAAGGTCAATCCTAACTTACCGCAGTATTAGCACTATCGATCCCTCTCCACCGTTCCTGCAGCACTGCCTTCCTCTTACAGAACACTCCGGCCACCACACTGGTGCTGGATACCAGGTGGTCGAGCCTTAGGACTAACAGCCCTGATGTAATATGGTCCCGCTGACCTCAGGGTCAAGGTCAATCCTAACTTACCGCGGTATTAGCACTATCGATCCCCCTCCACCGTTCCTGCAGCACCGCCTTCCTCTTACAGAACACTCCGGCCACCACACTGGTGCTGGATACCAGGTGGTCGGGTCTGAGGACTAACAGCCCTGATGTGTTGCCGATGGAATACTGACCAGTTGTGTCTTTTGAGGCTAGGACGCTGACTTTGTCGCCGGGTGTTAAGGGAGTGTCCAGCCTGAAAATATTTTTTTTATTATCTCTCAACTTTGCATAGTATGTAAGTAATAATATCTATATAAGTATGTATACCTCATAGAAAGTTTTATTGTACGGTATAGAAAAAAGATCTGCTGAATGTATAAAACATTTGTCACCTGGCAGGAATCGAACCCACAACTTCCTGCGCTGCAGGAGGACATTCGCCCACTGTGCCAAGGTTTTTGCTAAGTTTGATAAATCCGTGCAGCCGTCTTAATGTTACGATGGTTAAGAATAAAATCGTAGGATTTTTATTTATTGCGCAAAAATCATTTATACAAGCTTAAAGGTTAGCTAAAGCGCTTGATTGATAGCGCATCGCGCGAGATAAAAAAGGTATTGATATGGATCAGTTGAGCTACCTGTAGCTGGTTTGCAACGGTCTGCAGTTAGCTCAATTGTTTCAATTGTAAATACTAGTTCTAATTGCTTATATAAATGTTATTTTCTTAATGCTTACCAAATACCTTCTACAAAGCATGTTCCTTTATGTTCCTTATCATTCTTCAATTTAAGCTCTATTCTACAGCCAGTGTTCTTTACTGACACAATCTCACATCTCTGGAGCCTGTTGAGATCTAAGTCTTCTATTTGTTCCTGGAAGTCCATATAAGTATAAAACCAATTATTATCTATTTGGAACTTATTCTACTCGCGCGATTTTGCATGTGCTGCTCCTATGAGAACTTTCTTAGTTATTTACTTATAATGTGAACAGTTTATTTATATTGTTATGGCATGAAATGTAGCCTATGGCAAATTCCAGGTCTAGTTTCTCTAGGTCTAGGTTACATACATATACCTGACTATCTTTACGTTATGCATTTCAGCCAATTCTGTATAAAAGTTTTGGTGTAAAGAAGCAATTAACATCCATTTATACAATCCAAATTATAACATTTTCAAATGTTTTAAATGTCAGAAATAACATTTAAAGTAATAAGAATTGATGATAATTATACTGAGACACCGATGCAGAACAAATGCATCTGTGATTATGCGATAACCAAACAAAAGCGTGGGCATTGTGGTATTACTCCCTAATCTTGGGAGTGATTAAGTATTTGGACGACCTCTGTGGCGAGGTGGGCAAAATGGTCCACCTGCGACGCGGGAGGTTGCCGGTTCGATTCCCGCCAACAAATATCTGTACAATCTGCAGATATTTGTTCAGGGTGTCCTGGTTGTTTTCTATGTATAATAAAAAAATATCCATATAATATTTTTTTTTTCATCTTTCTTCCGCGATCAGTCGTAGACTATAAGCGAATTTGTTGAGTGCGCTGCTTTTATTTTAGCCATATAATATGTAATAATATTGTATTATGTATTTCAGTCATCTAGTACCCCTATACTTGGGGCTAGATGATGCTGTGTAATCCACACAGCATTATTTATTTATTTATTTTATGAGGGATGTCCTGCAGTGTACTAGCCTACGGGCTAAACTGTAGGCTACTGAGGGCTGTAAGGTGAGCTGTGTATGATAGTTACCTCGTCAAATCCATCCAATTCCCACTCATCATCAAAACCAACATCATCTTGTACAAAATCCAAGGACTTTACAGTAGAACCACACTTAGAAGGAGAAAGTAACGCCTGAAGGGTTTTCTCTGGGGTGACCAGTTTAGCAACTGGTGAACAGTGGAACTCTGCAAAGAAATCATGTTAATAAAGTTAATCTCTGTAACAGTTTTATGCAACATAACTACAGTAACCTTGTAGGAAAATGTGTGCTATCTAAAATTACATTCACATTAATATAAGATGGTCTGGGCTCAGCTTTTAGTTAAGGTATCTGTTATGTATTAAACATCAATGTGTAATTGCACTCATAATAGTGTAGTTGATTGATATTTTTTATTTTATTTATTTTAGATATATAATTTACCTTTTGATGGGCTTTTTTTTGGAGTGGTGCTCTTTCTTGAATGTGATAATTCAACATGATTTTTACTAGGTGATTTTTTAACTGGACTCCTCCGAAATTCGTTACAGAATAAATTTTTTACACATGATTTCTGATCAATACTTTTGTTGACTTGATTTAGATTCTTTTCTTGAATATTCTCAGCACAAAGACTTAACGGTGACTTATGTTCCATACTGTTAGTAAGTTCTCGTCTTACATTGGGACTTTTTATTAGAACATTCTTTGAAGCACTATGAGAACACTTCTCTGTTTTAAATTCTTCATTGGGAGAAATGATAGGAATTGATCCATTTTCTTTATTGGGTGATTTATGACCGGCTGCTTTGGACGAAGAGCTTTTACAGGCACGAGTTTTGATCTTTTTGGAAGTGTTTAGTTCGTTTTTGTCTAACGGCAGTATCTCATCCACTAATGTTGGAGAACTGGCCTTACGTTTGGAAGATGGACGGTCAGAATTTTTGAGAGGCAGGCTCTGAGACTTCTGGCTACTAGCGCTTACTGTTGTAATAAAGAATTGTGTAATTGCCTTTTGGTTCTGCGGGGGACCCTTCTGTTGCGCCTGAAAGTGTAAAAACTCAGAGTCAAGGATCAGACGTTTCAAACTTGTTCTAGTTACACCAAACAAAAACACCCATGTACCTACCTTATTTAAACCTAGTCCTTTAGGCATTTTGCAAAACAAATTAGATTATATTTTAACTTCTAAACAATAAAAAATTCATAAAAATTTCTACTGGTGCCGCGGTTTTTGTTATTCTTCATCACAAACTATATAGGGATATGTTCTTCATCTTCTTATTTCATGGCGCGCTACGCTAGGCTGTGTTTGTGTACGGTACTGCCCTGCGTTCACAAGGGTGCGTTCAGAGGCTCAGAGTGCGGTTGTTTGGTGTAAATTTTAACTTACCCAAAGGTTCTGAACGAGTCGGTTGTTTAACGTCAAAGTTGACATTATCATGACAAAACTGACGTTACAGTTGCCGGACGCTCGTTTGTTTTGCGGTTACTTTGAGGTAAATTGTATCTACTGACTGTAACTACGATCTATAACTGATAAATACTGAAAATTTTGAAATTTACTGTAGAAATCTTGATATTTAAGTAGATAACAAACTATGACAACGGAAAATATGACAGCTGTCAATGTCAGAGTGTTTTTCGTCGATCGAATTACACCGGTAAAAAGTTGCAACCGTCGGAGGTTGTGAACGCTCTAGTTAATAACAACCGAGCGTTTCCCCTGAGGTTATGAACGACCTAGTTGCACTCCGAGCGCGCTCGAGCGTAGGTTGTGAACGCAGCCCAACCTACGCTCGAGCGCGCTCGGAGTGCAACTAGGTCGTTCATAACCTCAGGAGAAACGCTCGGTTGTTATTAACTAGAGCGTTCACAACCTCCGACGGTTGCAACTTTTTACCGGTGTAATGTGTAATTCGATCGACGAAAAACACTCTGACATTGACAGCTGTCATATTTTCATAAATATCAAGATTTCTACAGTAAATTTCAAAATTTTCAGTATTTTATCAGTTATCGATCGTAGTTACAGTCAGTAGATACAATTTACCTCAAAGTAACCGCAAAACAAAAACAAAACAAACGAACGTTCGGCAACTGTAACGTCAGTTTTGTCATGATAATGTCAACTTTGACGTATAACAACCGACTCGTTCTGAACCTTTGGGTAAGTTAAAATTTACACCAAACAACCGCACCCTGAGCCTCTGAACGCACCCCTGCACTGCCCCGCCAGAACCTGGCAATGGCAGTGCCCATATCAAAAGAGACGAAGCAGATTATATTTTCTTCGAAATAAAACATCAATCATATATTTTTAAATAATATCATTCATTTTAACCCTAAAAACAACACAAAGTGGAATGAATGCACAACATGAACAATGCAGATATTGTACAAAGGTGCTAAAATTGTATAACGATATTAAGTAAGTACATACAGATGTATAAAGTTATAAGTGTTTTATTGCTTTCATGTTGATCAAAGATTTTAAGAAAAGGATGAACATGAGCCCCAGTGGGGCACTGGAAATACAAAATATATTATACTCAAATATGCTCATGAGAGCATATATGGTTAAATAATACTAGGATTATTATTATCAAGTGACATATGTATTAAAATTACAAGACTTAGTAAATTATCAGTAGGTACCTACACTTCTTTATCCTCAAAATACTCTTTTAGGTCATAATAGAATCAGAATCAGAAATAATGTTTATTGTTACAATAACTATTGTACAGAAAAGATCTTACGTATTAGGTGTACCTAGTAGGTAACTAAATTACTTAAGTTGCTAGATAATTTCAACCTAATATTATCTAGCCGAGTTATTTTAGTAATATTTAGTTAAGTTTAATTTTTGCTGATGAGAGCAGTGCCCCAGACCCAGGCTCATGTAACTGAGCTAACCTGATAGCTCTAACCTATTCATAAGATCTTCGATTCTTGTCTTGAAACTGGCTACTGCTGCAGTGTTCCGTCTTTTTTCACAGACTTATCTGCACAAACTGAATATTTAAATTGCTCTTAAATGACTTTAAATGCTTTTTATTCTATGCTGTGACACGCTAAACAGCAAAGAGAATATACCTATATATACATATATACATTTAAACCCCTATCTTTTAAAAATATTTTATTGGAGTTAATTTAACCTTTTTCCCTCAACATTATTTAAGTTTCGTTGAGTTTTCACAATTTTTTGAGTGTCGCGAAACGCGCAGTAAAGAGTCAAACTAAAGTTTTTTTGTTAACTCGGCTCGTGTCACGTCGTGTTGTACTGAAAATCTCATGCATGAATTAGAATGTGCGCAACGGGTAAATAGCAGTAACGTGTATTATTATAGAAAGATAGGTAGATACGGTTCTAGATACTCAAAGTAGATACGTGAGTAGTCTCTAATAATAATAAATCTATGGGTAGATAATTATTTTGATTCGTTCATTCATTCAACGTTTGAGGTTATGGGTGTCTCGCTCGTGTCAAGTCAAAAGAAACAATATTGTTTACATTTTCAGAGAAGTGAAGACGACAAAAACACCAAAACAAAAATCTTATACCATGTCACGAAGACCAGAACATCAAGCTCCTCCTGAAGTGGTATGCCCGATTATTCTAGTGAACTTTTAAATAATAAATATATATTTAAGTAAATAAATATATTATCTAAGTACGAATTCGCGTATTTTAAATAAAATTATTGATTGGGAAAGATCGCTCATTTGTTATTTACTCATGAGTGAAATGTGCAATAATGTATTTATTATTACTATTAATTTTCAGTTCTATAACGAAGTTGAAGCAAGAAAATACACCCAGAAGTATGTAATCGTTCTTACAGTTCAGTAGGTGTTTATCTCACTCAAAGTATTTATACCTTACCCTCGCTTACAGCACTAGAATCATCGACATCCAAGCTCAACTAACTGAGCGATGTGTAGAACTGTTATTACTCCCCGAAGATACACCCTGCTTACTTCTAGATATTGGTTGTGGCTCGGGATTATCTGGAACAGTTCTTGAGGAAAATGGTTACATGTGGATTGGCATGGATATATCACAGGCTATGCTTGGTAAGAGGAACATCAACCAATAACCCTTGTTTTAGACCTAATTACATATTCAGAGTTCAGATGATCAATTGATGAAATTCATTGGTTTATTTGTAGATGTAGCAATTGAAAGAGAGACAGAAGGTGATCTTGTTCTATCAGACATGGGTGAAGGTATACCGTTCAGAGCTGGTGCATTTGATGGAGCTGTCTCAGTGTCTGCACTTCAATGGCTCTTCAATGCTGACAAGAAATCCCACAACCCAGTTAAGAGAATGTATACATTCTTCAGTACATTGTATGCTTCTCTGGTAAGACCCAAGTATAAGATTTTGCTGGACTTTTTATATTATTACTAGCTGGTTGCCCGCTGTTTCACCCACGAAACTCCTGATCCTGTGGGTTTTCAGGATAAAATACCCATATGTTATTCCAGGTCATAAGCTATCTATGTACCAAGTTGCATCTTAATCTGTTTATTAGTTTTTGAGTTTTAAAGTAACAAACATCCATCCGTACTTCCAAACTTTTGCATTTCTATACTAATATTATAAAGAGGAAAGATTTGATTGTTTGTATGTTTGTTTGTTTGTTTGTTTGAATTGAATAGGCTCCGAAACTACTGGACCGATTTGAAAAATTCTTTCACAATTAGAATCCAAAATTTTCCGTGATGAACATAGGCTATATAATATTTTCAAAAAAGTTAGAGATCCGCATGAAAAATTCAATAATTGAAACGTGCGCTGTATATTCAACCTCTTTTTCTATTATGGCGCGTCAGAATAGAAAAGGAGGTTGCATAGGTGCTTGCTTTTTCTCTACGGCCAGTGTCAGTTATGGAGTGTCGAGTCAATGTCAAAAACCCAATTCTGTTAAAATAAGTAAGGGATCCGTATGAAAACTGTGAAACTCATCGTGTTAGTGTGTATAATTTCTGAAATTTTTGTTTAATACCCGTGCGAAGCCGGGGCGGGCCGCTAGTATAATATAAGTAGGATATCGGCTAAATATTTTTACAGTCTAGATCAGCAAGAGCAGTCTTCCAATTCTATCCTGAGAATGAAAGTCAAATGGAGCTGCTCACTGGGCAAGCAATGAAAGCTGGTTTCTTTGGAGGAGTTGTGGTGGACTTTCCCAACTCCACCAAAGCTAAGAAATTCTACTTAGTGCTTATGACGGGAGGTTCCGCACCATTACCACAAGCTTTAGGTAAAAAAAAACTTAGTTTGTTTATGTTTTATTGATCAACAAGCTACTTATACATCTGTTGTGCAACTTCATCATAATCTGTGTTTTTTTATTTTAAAGGTACAGATGAAGCTGACAACACCCTACAAGTCAAATATGCAAAAAGAGAACAATCAAGGAATGCTAGAGGAAAACCATTGAAGAATACACGAGCATGGATCTTAGAAAAGAAGGAAAGGAGAAGGAAACAAGGAAAGGAGACTAAGATGGATACAAAATACACTGGTAGAAAAAGAAGTGGCAAATTCTGATAAAATCTTATCTAATAAATTCTGTACATAACGATTATTTACTAAATAAATCTAAGCATTTTGATTTAAACTATTGTTTGACTATATACTTCCATACTGTGTCTACACCATGGCCTATGGTCTCCACGGGTTGCATATTTGGTAGAGGAAATCTGCAAGCTACAATAACAGTATCATCCTTAGTTTCCGCCAAGAGTTTACTTTCAAACTCCTGCATCATTTGTTCAACACCAAATATCACAATATTGTTGTACGGTTTCAAATCAAAATTCCATAGATTGCGTCGGTAGAACTTTGATCCGCGGTAGTCGGAATTCATTAAAGCTGCTAGTCTTGAGTAATAGACCAAGAAAGGGTTCAGTTCTACTCCATCGGCTTTAAACCCCAGTTTAGACGCTGTGAACACAATTCTGCCATCTCCCGAACCAACATCCAGGAGCTTTCCTTTACGGCCTGCTAAGGCTCTCGTAACTCCTGCTAGCTGTTCCGTAGTTGCAGGCACGTAAGGTAGGCACACTTTTCTCAACGCAGGTGACACGAATGGTATGCAAATTAAACTAACTCCCAGTCCTAAGCCTCCGGTGGTGTAAATTAAAAACTTCCCTACTGGTGATAACTTCGAGGGCTCTTTAGGTGCAGAACTTTGCAATAATTCTAGCTCCATTTTTACAAAAATAAACAAAACAAAAATAGAGGTTAGTTTTTTTGACGTAAAACAGCTGATTTTCAAATGTGAATCTGAAGCACAGACTAAATATAAACTGATAAAAAGTATTGGCTCCCTCGCCACAAACAGTTTGTATTTTTTTTTATAATTTTATTCCTTTTGGTGATTTGAGGAGCCAACTTCACGTACAATCAGCGTCAATTTGATATGAGCGTCTGTAGTCAAAATAATCTATAAAACATAAAAGCAATTTGATGTACGCAGTTCGAATCATCATATTGTTGTAGGCACCCCTGGTGTTCAAAAAATCTTACTACCTACTGTTTTAGATTTATATGTATTAGCAGTCAGGGTGTTCAAAATTAGCTTAAACAAAGCTCTCAACATGAAACTATTTCATAAATCCATGGCTCTCAAAGATAATATGCAAACTCTTTTGAGTGAGTATTTGAAATGACATTGATATTTTTTTAAGGTACATTTTATGCACAGATAACTTTATTTGATAAGATAATTATGTGTACCTACTCGGTTGACGGTGACTTTGGTTTTATCCAAATTCATGCCAACACCTATACATCGGAAGGCTGCATCTGTCCAGCATCCGGTTCAGTGCCTCTAGCGACTCCGCCATTAAGACTATGTCCTCAGCGAATCGCAGGTGTGAGATGTAGTCGCCGTTTATGTTATTGCCCATACCTTACCAGTCCAGCATTTGCAACATATCTTTCAACACGCTCGAGAAAAGTTTAGGGGATATGACATCCCCTCTCTTCACTCCTCTGCGTAGCAGTTGAGTGGGCTTAGACTGCAGGTCATGTACTTGGATGTGTGTCCAAGTACAGGACCTGCAGTCTAGGTGGCAGCTTCGTAGAGTTATCTCAGGTAGGTACCTCGATATTAACGATAGTTGTCCTGCACTGTACCAGTCATAATTGTCCAAATTGTGGACAGTTAAAGCATTAAATGCTTAAACTGTCCACAATTTAATAAACAAAATCACTGTCCGCATCGCAATTTCACAGCGCACACTGTGTGCGCTATGAAATAGCGCACACTTAATTGTACGAAACTGTAAAAAAAAACAGTCAGTTCATTTCATTTCACTGCCACTGGTGGTGGCAGAGTCGTCGTCGTCGTGGCGAAAAGCAAGCGGCGCGCCGCCGGCGACGCCATAAATAAAGAAGTTGAAGTTCATTTCGGCGAATATTTTTTCCTCGATCTCTTCTATTTATTTCTAGAGAAACGCACTCGGTCCCATTTTGTCCCCAAAATGACTGCTTTCGAGGAGTTTGGTGTCTTGCCCGAACTGGGCAAGGCAACCGAAGAAATGGACTGGACACTGCCGACAGACGTGCAAGCCGAAGCAATCCCTCTGATCCTCGGAGGTGGAGACGTTCTGATGGCTGCTGAGACTGGAAGCGGCAAGACGGGTGCATTCTGCCTGCCAATACTGCAGATAGTGTGGGAAACATTGAAGGATATACAGGAAGGAAAGACAAGTAAAATGATAACTCAAGTGTCTTCGGAGTGGACTCTTTCGTTTTTTGATCGTACAGACGCTTTGGCAGTAACGCCCGATGGGCTGCGCTGTCAGTCTAGAGACCAGAAAGCCTGGCATGGGTGCAGGGCTACCAAGGGAGTACACACTAAAGGAGCTTTTTACTATGAAGCTACTGTTACTGATGAAGGTCTGTGCCGGGTTGGATGGTCTACACAGGCTGTAAGTATTTGATACTATAATCTGCATGGCAGACCCTGCAGTAAAATGCTAGGATTTGTATTATGATTTCAAAATATTGATGACACTTTAATGTTACACCATACTCAACATTAAAGTGTGATATTAATATGCACATAGTTATCACCTTTTTTAAATATATAAAAAAACACTCCTCAATGTGCCAGTGAAAAAGAATGTAAATCTTGACTATTAATATTAGAAGTTTAACTCCAATGACTAAGAAATGTATAATTCTTAAGGGTGTTATTTTTTCAGGCTAGGTTGGATCTTGGTACCGACCGGCTTGGCTATGGCTTTGGTGGCACAGGCAAAAAGTCTAATGCCAAGCAATTTGATGACTATGGAACTGCATATGGCATGAATGATGTTATAGGTAGGTATATTTTACTTTACCTGATTGAGATGAGATTGAAGTGAACAATGAATCAAAGTGATCACATTGTGTCCTAGTATAGTATTGCTTATGTAATTTGTATTTTGTGACGTGTCCAAGAGTCCTGATAGGTCAAAAAAAACACGAATCAAAGTGATCACATTATGTCCTAGTATTGCTTATGTAATTTGTATTTTGTGACATGTGCAAGAGTCCTGATAGGTCAAAAACAAATAAATCACTTTGATTTTGAGGTACAGAGGTCTGGACAGAGATCCTATTCATTGTGGATGAAACAGGGTTAGATACTAGAAACTTATGTGTTGGATGAACACCAAGAGTTCATCACTTAATATAGGACTTGTTTCATGGTAACTTCCACATCTGTGCAAGCTTGCTAATGTAGGTTTTCATCTAACACAAATGAGGTATGCAAATAGTTTACCTGCTTACATCAGTATAGAATTCAAAGAACTGATTTTGCAAGTATGTTTATGTAAGTATTTTAAGTACTAAGATTCTACACATCTTATTGATGACAGAAATTTGAATTACCAACTATATGATGGTCTAAACTTTTTAGTTCCGTCCGTGCCATAGTTTGACTGGCCTACTCAAAATTTTGTGTGAATAATTTGAATCCAACAAACATCTTGCAGGTTGTATGTTAAACTTGAACTCAGGAGAGATACGATTCTCAAAGAATGGAGAGGACCTCGGGGTTGCATTTAAACTTGATCAGTCTCGACGCTCTGACTGCTACTTTCCTGCAGTTGTGCTTAAGAATGCAGAAATCTCCTTCAACTTTGGAGCTACACCTTTCAAGGTTAGTTATAGGTTAAGGGACAATCTATTGCTGGCGTCTATTATGGCTATAAGTGGACTTGAATTGGGGTTGGAAGTATTGGTCTGGGACTTTTATAAGCTTAAACCAACAGCCTATCACCTTCATGGCCCTCAACCATTCCATGACGCACATGGACATTTCCACCAGAGTACCATTCCCGCTAGAACCACATAGAATGTGTTAAGACTCCGTAGATGGATGAATTTCCCATACAGACAAAGTACCTACCAAGATGAGTTTAGTATTATCAAAATGAATGGTGAAAAAATGCTCAAATTACAAATCATTTTGGTACTACGATAGTACAGGAAATTTATCCGTCACCAGAGCCTTAAGTGATTTTGATGAAAGATATACCTCCAGACCACATTACAGCCAAGTCTCTATTCATTAAACATTTCCTTGCCTTAAACTTTCAAGTTGTAATATTAATATACTTATTTTTGTTACAGTACCTCCCCCCAGATTACATTGGTATCTGCCAGGCTCCCAAAGAGCACATGAAGTTGAATGTAGTGACTGCTGCCTCAGTGACCGACGCTGCCCCGGTCAGCAATGCGCCCCAGGCTATCATTATTGAGGTAACATCAGCCAGTTAGACATTTAGACGCAGCTGATGGATGAAAAGAAAAGAGTTTCTTAAGCAAGTGTCTACTGGAAGGAACTATATTTCTTGCTGAAGGCAACGGACGATTGTTACTGACAGCGATTTCTCGTTTGCATAGAATGTAAAATCAAAATCAAAGTGCTTTATTTCCTTTAGACCTTAAAAGACTCTCGGTCACTAAATACAAATTATATAAGTTATACTGGGAAATAAACCGATCAATGAAGACAAAAAACCAATGTGCATAACATATACTTGTGGGACATCCAGTAAGTTTGGTAAGCTACCAAAACTTGCAGAAATCCGTTTACAAGTTGGAAGTCCCTTGCGCAAGTCAACTTCCGCAATTATTATAGTCAGTGGATACTTTACATTAAAAACTTTTATTAAAACTGAGATCTTTGAGCGCACTGATTTACATGTTATTATATTCCATTATATGTAGTAGGCATAATGTATTATGTATATCAATCATATTATAGTACTCATACATAACACAAGCTCAGCTTAGCTTGGGGGTAGATAGTGTTGTGTGGATTGTCCAGCAATATTTATTTATTCAGTTGTTTGGGCGTGAAGGACTGAAAAGATCAGTCTGAAATATTTCATAGATGTAAGTCCAGCGTTGAACTAAAACATAGGCTATTCATCCCATAAATCAGTTCCCATAAGATATTTATTTATTTACAATCATTAATTTCTATCTTTAGGGGTACACCCAATGCAATAGAGTGCCAGAAAGCAGTATATAAATGAATATGTTTTTCCTTAGCCGTCCCGAGAACTAGCAGAGCAAACCTGCAATCAGATCACAATGTTCAAGAAGCACTTAGAGAACCCCAAAGTCCGAGAGCTACTCGTCGTGGGCGGCATTAACGTTAAGGATCAGATCAGCGCACTTAATAATGGTGTGGATATTGTTGTTGGCACCCCGGGGAGGTTGGAGGATCTTATTTCAGGAGGTATGGCAACATTTTCTTTCCTTTTATTTTTTTCATGAATTTAAGCTGGCTTATGTACAGTGTTACAAAACAAACCTTTTTGTGGAGCCATGTTTAAAGAGGTTTGAGCTATAATGCGACGTCTTCAAGTGCTTTTCGCCATTTTTGATGCAATGTTGTGCTAGTTATATTATGTAAAGGTTGTTATAATCATGAAATAATCATAATCATGAGGTAAATACCATCCTTTGGAATCAGATTGGAGATTGCAGTGGGCTGCCCTTGTAACTTAGCCTGTATGTATTTAATCTATGTATTTTCGGTCGGAGTAAATTCTTTGATAACGGCTTCGCTGATCTACTAACCTGATAAAACACAGCCTATGTCACACAGGAATAATTAGGCTTTCAATTAGTGAAAGAATTTTCGAAATTGCACTTTATAATCCGAGTATTAGTGTAGAATTCATAGGTTTGTCTAAATAACTGTAACATTGGTCCATAAAGGCCTTTCTTTTCTCCGTCCAGTCGCGATTGCATAAAACCTCTTTCACAGGCTATCTCGCTCTAACCCACTGCCGGTTCTTCGTGCTAGACGAGGCAGACGGTCTGTTGAAGGCAGGTTACAACGAGCTCATCGAACGACTGCACAGACAAATACCTAAGATCACGTCGGACGGACGCAGGCTGCAGATGGTTGTCTGTTCGGCGACTCTGCACGCTTTTGAGGTTAAGAAAATGGCGGTACGTATTGAGATCACTGTATGTGCGTTTTTAGAGTTCGAAACCCTTATTTATTGTTTTAAAAAAATTAACAGCCCTTACTCTAAACATTTTAAACCTTAATCATCTAATTTAAGGCCAATAAAGATTCCGATTCAATAACTTTATTTCTTTAGGCTTACAAAAAAAGCACTTAGACAAGTCAAATTTCATAAAAGATTTACATATTATAAAATAAACTTAATAAATAATGATGATGATGTGATGATGACCGATTATATTGTTTGATTCCAGGAGAAACTAATGCACTTCCCCACATGGGTGGACCTTAAGGGTGAAGACGCGGTGCCCGACACGGTCCACCATTGTGTGGTCAAAGTTGACCCTCAGCAGGATAGGAGTTGGGAGACTCTTAGACAGTAAGTTAGTTTACGTATATAGGTACTATCAAATCGAATTATTTGTTTGTAAACAAAAAGTGGGTCATAGATATAAATAAATAATGTTGGACAATCCACACAGCATCATCTAGCCCCAAGCTAAGCAGAGCTTGTGTTATGGGTACTAGGTGACTAATATACATAATACAATAGATAACATAGATAGATATTTTTATTATACATAGAAAACGACCCGAACACCCTGAACAAATATCTGCAGATCGTACAAATATTTGTCTCGAGGCTGGAATCTGAGATAAATATTTGCTTCGACCCATCTATAAGACGCGATTATTAATATCGACCCTTATTATTAAGCTGTAGTTGAACAGTACGCTATCTATCTCTCTCTGTTCTTCAGAATAATTAATATCGACCTATAATATTACTTTAAAAAAGGAAAAGCACGCTTATCTTCTATCTCTCTCTGCTCCTCAGAATGATAAACACAGACGGCGTACATGCAAAGGACAACATTAGAAGCGGCAACAC
Source organism: Eupithecia pulchellata (assembly GCA_963931895.1). Classification (NCBI taxonomy): domain Eukaryota; kingdom Metazoa; phylum Arthropoda; class Insecta; order Lepidoptera; family Geometridae; genus Eupithecia; species Eupithecia pulchellata. The sequence goes on along the minus strand of OZ007541.1, from coordinate 4,936,679 downwards.
CACCCCTGAAACTCTGTCGGAAGCTGTGAAGATACTGAAGGGAGAGTACTGTTTACGAGCGATCAAGGAACATAAGATGGATAGGTCAGTTACAGTATTTTTTATAATAACAGTTCATTCATGTTATATCGTTTTATGTTCCACTGAACATAGAAAAGTTCATTTCACACAGCACTACATAATCTAGTATAAAACAGAGTCGCTTCCCGCTGTATGTCTGTTTGTATGCTGAGATCTTTAAAACTACGTAACGGATTTTGGTGCGGTTTTTTTAATATAAAGAGTGATTAGGGAAGGTTTTTCTATCAAAGCCGGAGCGGGTCGGTTGTCCAATATAAAAACAAGCCCAAAATATTTTTTTTACAATAAGGTACTTTTTTGTTGGTTACAAATGTTACAAATTAGTAACAAATTAATAATTTTTAAATATCTTATCATATATATATTTTATATTAAAAATAATTAATAAATATCTTATCTTATCTTATAAATGTGAAAGTAACTCGGTCTGTCAGTCTTCACGCCGGAGAGAGAGTAAGGGAAATATAGAAAATAATACAGTTTGCTTGATTCACAAAACCTAAAAATATGCACTGAGATATGTCAAATATGAATGATAATACACATGCTTATTATGTATTCACTAGACATTCCAATAAACACATCTTCTTCCAGAGCAATAATCTTCTGCCGCACAAAACTGGACTGTGACAACATGGAGCGCTACCTGAAGTCCTTCGGCAATGAGTTCTCTTGCGTGTGCCTCCACGGCGACCGGAAACCGAACGAGCGGAAAGCCAACTTGGAGTTGTTTAAACAGAAGAAAGTCAAGTTTCTGATCTGTACCGATGTGGCGGCTAGGGGGATCGATATATCGGGACTGCCTTTCAGTGAGTATTAGTTAGCAATGTTTTTTTACAATATACTTAAAATAAATTGGTTTTGGGGGTAGAATATGTTTTTACTCCAAATGGTAACAGAGGGAGATCTGCTCTGTACTGGAGTTCGCCCAAATGAAATGGCGCACTTATTACAGTGGTCTTTCGACCGACAGTTGATGTCGGGCATCGAGTACTTATCCTGGATACGATACGGATATGATGTCGGGTAATCGTATATCAGTTAGTTGTTACAGAAACAAGCGTTTGCGCGATCTAGGAATTGCCTCTATTTTTGAATTCCGAAGGTTTATTTTCTTAGCGACATCTAGCGAAGTCTGTATAAAGCGCTTAGTTAGGTAGCTTCCGTTTATTTTGATAATTCTTACGCACCAATAATGACATTTGCCCTTGTGGTTCATGGGCATGACGGTGATGGTGATGACAGAGGTCGCTACATTAATTTTCTTTATTAATAAAGGTTCCCAACATTAAAGATCAATAAATAATAATATTTCCAGTGATAAACATAACCCTGCCGGATGAGAAGTCGAACTACGTGCACAGGATAGGTCGTGTCGGGCGCGCGGAGAGGATGGGGCTAGCCATCAGTCTGGTATCCACTGTCCCAGAGAAGGTACGCCTTTATGTCTAGCTATATAACAAGGGCGTCGCCAGCCCACGGCCCAGGGGGGGGCAAGCCGTAGCCAAAAATATGTACTAATCGGAGGGGGGGGGTCGATGTTAGAACTTACGACTCTAACGCTCAATAGGAGAAGCGTATGTGCAGCGGATAACATGGGATGATGATTATGTACGCTATCTTAGTAGTAAGTAATTTTCAAGGCAAAGTGTTTAAAATTTTCCTATTTGCCTGGTCCGCAAACAATATGATTTTCAACTGGCATTCACCACTGCAAGTGAATGAGCCAGCACGACAACTATTGTAACTTTTCGGGTGATTAATTAGTACAAAAAAATATATAACAGACTGTAATGAGCGCCGATATTTTCCTAGCCGAAGCGTATACAAGAAACGGCAAGCGGTGCGAGCCGCGATTTTTTTTGAGACTTATTTGGACGTATGCTAAAAATTTTTTCGGGGGGTTGCTTGAATCTCCAAAACCCCCTATCTTTACGGACCCGTTTGCCTGCATGGCGACTGAAATAAGAATGGTTTCAACTTCCATGTCAAAAGCTTTACGAGCTATACACAGCACGTACATATTGTAATATTTTGTTGCAAAAGACCGACCGAAACATCCGAAAAAAAAATAACTTTAAATACAATATTTTTTTAAGTTATATTATTATTGTTCTAACTGTCACTACTTTCGTTGTTTTGCAGTTGGCTAGGTACATTTTTTTGGCCTCTAGGGGGGGGGGGGGCAGCTGCCCCTCTGCCCCCCCCCTGGCGACGCCCTAATATTATAAAGAGGAAAATTTGATTGTTTGTTTGAATTGAATAGGCTCGGAAACTGCTAGAGTGATTTGAAAAATTATTTCATTGTTAGAATCCTTCATTATCCCTGATAGGCTTTGAGTATCTAGAACGGGAGTTGCCAAGCGCTTCTGTCAGTACTAAAATATTTCTGTCAGATTTCGAGGGGGGCGAGGTAATACGGTACAGCACACGTTTACATAATCACGCACACTAATGCAGAAAAATAAAGCGTCCATATAAACGCACACTAAAGTAAAAGCTGGACACAAACAAAAGAACACGCACACAAATATAGAATTAGTGTTGTTACACTATTGTTTAGTTACACACTAACACAAAAAAGTAGTGCTGGATGTAAAACGACCGAAAAAATAATGATTTCGAATGAATGAAATCAGGGTTGTTAAAATTATACAATGCTTTTTTGATAAAGGTATTGTTTCTTACTGAGGGATTTTAGACATGCATTTAATTAAAGAAAAATAATTGTTCCGAATGAGAGAAAAGCGAAAAGTTGGTTTTCCTTTCATTTGACATTAACTAAGAACCATAATTTGTAATTGCGTCTATTTGGGACTATTATTTTTTTTATTTATGCCAATCGAAAAGTTTTCATTATCTATATCTATATGTTTTCATAGAGAGCAGGAGAAGAAAAGCGGCAGTATGAAAGAGAGAAAGAAAGACAGAAAATATATTTATTGTGATAGGTACAGGCCGGGTACAGGGATAATAAAATTTTATCTAGATTAACATTATGTAGATCGGGCCGCCCCGCCGCCGTGTTTCATGTCATGATCAGTGCGGTGTTCTTGCGCTACCTATAAAAAGGGCATTTTAATATTATTAATATTAATAAATTGATGGAGAAAATTCCTACTAAAAGAAAAAACACGAGCTATCTATCATCACTTCGCTTGTGTCTTTCTGTATCGAGGTTGTTTTGTAATTCCTTTTTTTTATAAATAAATCTGCTTCTGACTTATAATAATATTATATTTTTAATACTATATTATTATATATCATTATTTGTGTCATTTTATTTGTTGTTTCTTATAAATCTATATTACATTTAAAATGGAATAATTTATTGTAAATGTGACGTACACAGTTTTCCATAAAAAATGGATTCTGGTATCTCTTATGGTATTATGGTATCATTTGCATAACCAATTTTCCTATATCAATAGATTTTTTGTTACAAAAAACATCGCATTTTACACAAATTTTTCGTTCATTCCATCATTCGTTCAATCAATTTCACTCAACTTGTCCCCGCACTACGCCTTCTACCAAGGAATCACAAACTATATAGGGATACTACCAAGGAATAAAAATGTCGCAACTGATGTTCTATTAAAATCGAAATTATACAATATAACAAAAAACAATTCAGAAAAATATCACTTACTTGTAATAGGAAACACTATGTACCCTTAAGTTGGATGTCTCCAATTGCCTTTTATACCCATAAACCGCACAATTCACCATTTGTGGTGAGTACTACCTTGCGACACGAAACGACAGCAAATGGCCGCGAAGTTACGAGTGAAGTTGTTTTATTATTCGTCTATGGTCAGTAAAGTCTTGTGACCAACAGAGGGGTATCCTGACCTTGCCAACTCCCGTTCTAGATACTCAAAGCTGATAGGGATGATAGGCTATAGAACATTTTCAAAAAATGTATGGTTCTTTATGAAAACTTCAATAATGAACCGAAACGTGTGTTGGGTTTTGAAAATTTTGAAGTTTTTGATAAACACCAGTGTGAAGCCGGGGCGGACCGTGCAGTATAGTTTCTTTATAGAAATGTTTGCATATTTGTTCAGAGTGTTCTGGTCGTTTGTATAATAAATATCTATCTATGTTATATATTATATTAAGTATATCAGTCATCTAAGTACCCATAACACAAGCTCTGCTTAGCTTAGGCCTAGATGATGCTATGTGGATTGTCCAGTATTATATATTTATTGTTATGTTTAAGGTTTGGTACCACGGGGAATGGTGTTCGTCGCGCGGTCGTAATTGCTGGAATACAAACCTAACGACAGACAGACCGAAGGGTTGCTGTGTTTGGTATAATGAGCCGCAGGTAACTGACATATTCAGATTCAATAACTTTATTTATTTAGGCTTACAAAATAAGCACATAGACAAGTCAAATTTCATACAGATAATTATTATAAAATGTTTTTTTATTGATTTCTCTTCACTTCAATTTTTTGTCCACTAGCGGAAGAAGTGAAAAATTAACCACTAGTACATTCATAATATAACTTATGTGTCTAATACAATTTTGGTTTTGCCTATCTAAATCTAAGTTTAATGTTATTTAGATGTCAATAATTATTTAAATTGGTAGGTACCAAAAGCTTAGCACAACATTCAGTTTCTTATTCCATCTGACCATATTCTATTTTCTTTTTTTTAATAGTCATCGTTTATTTACATAAAGTTATGCACTAGTGAGTAGTTTTGGTACTACTTTAAAGTAGTACCAAAATTACTTTTAATTTGAGTATAGTTTCTCTATAGTCTGCTGTTATCGTATGTTAAAAGATTATTTATCTAGGTGCCTCAAATAAACATTTTTCATAATACTTTTTTGAAATGAACTTCAATCTAACTACAATTTTACATTAAAGTGATGGGAAATTCATCCGACGCCGGAGTTTTAATGCTTCTTTGAGTTGTATCTTGTATAATTTAAGCTGATATAAGAAGTTTCTAAGTGCTTATTTTGTAAGCCTAAAGAAATAAAGTTATTGAATCTGAAAAAATCTGAATCTGTTGCCCTTTTTGGCCACGAATATAACAAACTGCCCAATATTTTTTTAAAAATTTTCTTTGTTCCACGTAATAATAATATAATATAGATAGGGGCGCTGAATGTTGTCAGCAAAGTGTCTTAGAGCTAATAAATAAAAATTTCTTGATTTCATAAAAAAAGAGCTATTGCAGCGTTAATAAAAAAAAGCTACCATAGAAACGATCCCCGTGCTTGTCCGCTGTAGTATAAAAAAAATATACGAAAAATCCTTTTATCAGGATCAATGGGTTCGCTTCTCAAAGCTGTTAGACTAATGATCTACGATATAAGTTCGCTTTTCAAAGCTTTTATACTAATGATCTAAATAAAACCTTTTTCTACAGTATTTGGGCGATATCGAAGAACATTTAGGGGTTACCATCACTCAGATCGAGAAAGACCTGAAGGTCCCTACAAACGAGTTTGATGGTAAAGTGACTTACGGACAGAAGAGGAAGCAAGTTGGATCTGGATATCAGGTAAATGTGTTTGTATTTATTTATTTTTCAAGACACAAGTATAGAATATAATAGATGATACTTTATTATACCACACAAATAAAGAAACATTACAAACAGACATGCTTAAAGTAAAGGAAGTACAAAGGGCGGCCTTATCGCTATGAGCGATCTCTTCCAGGCAACCTTGGGATGAACTGGACATGAAGGAACAATATAGACGGTGGTATTTTAGTGAAACAAATAATAACAATACATTAATACTTACAATAAATACTTGAAAAAACTAAACTTAAATATTATATCACTTTACATCAATAAAAAAAAATTAAACAAGACTTAAGATTCTAAGTAATGCTGATAAGCAGTTTTTTGAAGATTGGCAGTGATTTTGCTAGTCTGATGTCCATAGGGAGAGCATTCCAAAGACGCGTAGCTTGTACAGCGAAAGATTTGTCATAGAAAGAGGTTGTACATTTCACTGTAGCATTTCTGCCAAACTGTATAGCAGTTTGTCGGCAGTAGCTCTCGCGGACACAGATAAACATGCAATGTACTAGTAATAACGTATTTCAAATCAAAATTTTAAACACTAATAAGGAAAGAATCACAAACTAAAGCAAGGTAATCTGGGATCAAAAACTTATACCTCTCTTTCTAATGACAAAAAACAATATGCTCGCTAGACAAGCTAAGCAGAGCTTATATTATGGTTACTAGATGACTGATATACCTAATGCAATGTATAGAGATTAAGTTGTTTTATGTAATAGTTTCTATATGGATTTTGATAATCTGAAATAAATGAATAATAATAATAATGTATTACATATTAAAATAAATAGATTTTTTATAATAAAGAAAATTACCAGAACACCCTCAATAAACAGTTGTACCGAGGCGATAATCGAACACGCAACCTCCTGCGTCGCAGGTAGACCTTTGCCCACCGCGCCCATACCCTTAACACAAACTCTGCTTATCTTGGGGCTAGATGATGCTGTGTAGCATTCTCCAGAAGCTGGACAACTTCAGAAGAATAATATTTTAAAATAAGGCGCCTCCTAGCATCCTGCATTCAAGGCAACGTTAGCAAATGCTATATTAAATACTTCCCCCCTTATATATAATAGTCTGGTTACTTAAAGCATTGCAATTTCTCAGTCTGTCTTCTGCCATAGACATAAGACAAAGTGAGATACAACACTGATTAGCAATTGTTTTGAGAAAGCGGACCATTACGAATAGGGCCTGCAGTAGGCCAAGCACGGGGATTGTTGTCTAGGGTAGAATAGACAATAAAATGACATCTCATCGCCATACATTGCGTCCATTATTGAAGTTGAAGAAATTAATTTCAAATAATATACGCATTCGATGACAAAGTGACCTAATTTTTCTCTATTCTAGCTTAGACAAGAAAGCCCGTGCTTGCCCTACAGGTACCCGCAGGAAAATGTTTGTTTCTGATTCCGTAATGCTCACACAGTATTTCTTTTTCAGGATCACGTAACTCAGATGGCGCCCGTTGTCAAATCTCTGAAAGAACTGGAATCCCAGATCCAGTTATTCTACCTCAGAAATCATCATAAAATTGCAGTAGCGTGTATACCAGATAAATAAACTTGTGGGCAATATTATAAAAATATTTTTCAGTTCTCTTGCTCATAAATTTTTTTCTTTTAGCGTAGCTTCTAGATTCGAGTTCCAAGCCCTATAAAAAGGCCTAGAGAATATTTTTAAATTCTGTCTGAAATCTCAGCCAGTACAACATATTCGACCTCTTAATTTTTGGTGTTCCAAATAACATTGAATTTATTTTTTAAAATGGAACTGAAAGCGCAGTTTAATTAATTCGAATGTAAATGGTTGACCAGTAAAGACGTATTTAAGAAAATAAAAGAGTAAGACTAGGCAATATGGCTATAACGTCGCAATTATACTTTAATATAAGTGAAGCAGAGAAGTGAAAAAAGTATGCATTTTTTTCCTGAAGGTAAGATTTGGTTGTTTTTCTTATCTATTGAATCTTTCTATTGAAGTGAAAAGTAGTGTTTTGATATCCGCCCTCGTTACGCTCAGGAGTATAACAATCTCGTATATAATTGTAGAAGTTTAGTCCCAGTAAAACAATGTACTTACTATTAAATGTTCGAATCTTTTGCCTTGTTCATCGAAGTAGACGTTTTGGCTGTGGACGTAAAAGCGATTTTATACCTTAATAATTATCAAGGCTTCAATGCAGTGTGGATGAATTTTGTTTATAAATATTTATACATATGAAATATGGCTAAAATTATACTACTGACTGAAATTTTGTTTTTTAATATGATTCCCACAAACTATTTGGCGTATGGAGGTGAGACAGACATGGTATGGCTAAATCCCACTATTTATGTTGCTTTATATTATCATATAATAACGAACAGTATTTGCTGTAAATTAATTTCAATTTGGCTATGGAAAAACTATCTTTAGTAAACTGGTATTTTTGAATCATATAGTAAAATCAAACATTTTGGGTTAAATATCAACTTTTTCTAAAATATAAAATTGAATTAAAGTTGGTTTTATCGTAGGTTTATAGAGAATGATAATAATATTAACGATTAGCGGCAAAAAACTTTAGTTGTTTGTAGAACGCAGAAATAAATTTAAAAAACCACGGAAACGTTGAGTGGCAACCGTTTTGGTTCCACATATTATTATTATTTAAATTTATTGTAGAATAAATTGAATCTCGCGACAACCCACGTGGATTGGGCAATTGATTGCACACAAAGAGTTTGACTGGAGTTGATCTTCCGAGCATACCTATTTATAGGTTACTTTATATTTACCTATTTATAGGTTACTTTATATTTCAAAAACAAAATCTAATTCTATTCAATTATAAGGAATATCAGTAATCACTTCAGGACAAAACCCTTTGCGCTGTGTAACCATTAGGTAGTCTTTATTGAAACAAGAACATCAAAATCCAATTTTTTATTTCACTCATAAATGGCTACAAGTTATTATTATATTAGAGCAGTGAAGCCCGCGATTTATAAAATAAATTAGTCTCATAACATCGCTACGTAGGAAAATAGCTATTAACAATACTGTCATCCTAACAATTAGGGCTCAATGCATTTCCATAAAATTTTATATTTCACAAACAATTTTCTACAAAAACATCTGGTAAATAAGAGCGCAAATTATTGCTCGGCTTACTTAGAGGTACTGAAGTACCTGGTTTGAAAATTACAAAAATATGTTTCTTTTACCAATTTTGTTCAGATAATAACAGATTCGTTGTTACAGCAGAAAACTAAACATTGTACACATTTTAAACTAAAGGTGCGTTTCCACTGTGTCGTAAACGTAAATTTTCGTTGGACTTCAAGTCTCAATCTCTAGCTGTTCCCATTACGTATTAACGATTATTTTTCGTCAAAATGTCGTCGCATTTATTATCCTTATGACGACTATTAGTATCTAGTTGTTAGATTTGCCGTGACGATCAATCTCGATGTTTTCAAACTATCATGCGGGCATTATCCGGCATCATTTTTGTATGATACTCGAAATAAACAATTTTTATTAAATTTTATTTTTTATTATAACGACAACCTATCGGCACAATAAAAAATCTATTGGTGGACGACAGTTAATCGGGCAGTATTTATATGTGAACATTTCCATTTATGCTTTGAACTACACGACTATCTGTCTACTTAACGCAATGGGAACGCGCCTTTAGTTATTTGCACTTATAGGTATTTTACAGTCTACAATGCATCTCAAAATATGAACAATAACATCATTGATTTAAAATAATTATAATATTCGATTTCATGTTAAAAGATCTTACTACAACAATATAGACAAACTCTTCAACGATAGGGACAGTTGGCGGCAAACTTAAGCTAACTTCCATACTTACAAGCCATTGCCATAGATTACTTTGTAGACATTATTTAATTGCCGCTGACTGTACATAAGAAGCCTGATACACAATCCAACACACTGCAGTTTTAGTAAAAGAAAATAAAATTTCTGTATCCTTTGGTAATTTTAAACAAGCATCAGTCCATCAGTTCATCTATCACGCAATTATTGGATAGTATACCAGCAACTAATTAACTATACCCCGTCCACTCATTTATTTGCTGTTTGGGACATGCAAGACTATAAAGTTACTTCATTGTTGACAGGTGAGTGAACAATGACGGAATGAAGTATTTCATAAACAGTTACTTTTGACTGATAGAGATGCAAATCTGTCGACCAAAAAATATAAGGGAGTTTTACTGATCCATAAAAAAGTGTTATTGAAATATAAGAGATGATTGTAGATTTATTTAAAAAAAAATCAGTCTAATCTTCGTCTCTCTCTACTAAAGTTTACGAGTCTTTGTGGCAGTAAAGACGCAACGAGACAACAAAATATGAACGAAGCTTATTCTAGATGATTTTTCCATGGGAATGTCAGTCAAACAACCGAACAGCAAATAAGAGTGGGACCTACACAGAAAAATCCATGTCAACTTTGAATAAACCATAGACTAAGGAGAGGGCAGATATCGATTCTGATCTACAAATTAATCAATACAATTACCGAATCAATAACTTATTATGCAGTATATAAAACTAAGCACAACGAAATTCATTCATAATTTCATACCAAATATATTAATCTATTACACTTAGTTCGGAGTAAAGAGCATAGCGAGACTGCTTTACGACAGTGTGTGAGAGAGAGAGAAAAAATAACACAACTAGTACGCGAAAGACAGAAATAAACAATAACAACTTTTTACTCCGAATCTGGACTAAAATTACCTATTTGAACAAGAGATTGAGATACTAAAAGGCAGCGAATTATTATAACTTACAGTAGCAACTTGCGACTACAAACAAATTAAACTATTGTGATTTCAATAAATCACAAACGTCAGGGAACATTTAGGAACTACATACATAAAGCAATATAATAGCGAATGTTGCTGGATCAATGACTAACAATTAAATGAAAGTTCAAAGCTTAAAAGATACTTAATCAACGGTAAAGGCAGTGTTAAAGAAAAGACAAGCTACAAGAAATGTTAATAATATGGTCTATGATTAGAATGAAAATGTTTATGAACAAATGATATAAATAGGTAAATTATCTTACTTTATTCTGATTTGATCCAGCTACATTTTATTAATAATTGTAGAAATTTAAAAAACAAGTGCACTAACGGTTTCTATTAGAATATAAGAACATCATTAATAGTAAATATAGACACATCAAGTATTTAGGTTAACTGGCATACCTAAAAACGATATACCATTTGGCAACCTAATTTGTGTGGAAATGTGACCATACGAAATCGTCCAGTCATCAAAAGATAGTTATAAAACTATAAATTTTTGTCTGCATTGTTATCCCATTTTTGAGTTTCTTTGGAAGTTGATATTGCTAGTAAAAACATGTTTTCTCGACGTATTTATATTAATAATTATAATACAATATTTCTTAGATTGATATTACACAACTACAATTATACATAACAATTTTATAGTAATATTACTTGGTGACCACGGCTAACCCATCAGCTGCGCTAATTTAAGTTATAAAATTTCTTTATAAATTTTCTTCCCACGCTACAAGTATCAAAATTTTAGGTCGTGTGCTCTCACGTAAGCGTTTATCTTGGTATTAACTCAGATATAAGTCTTGTGGAGTTAACTTATTTTGAACACACGACAGGACTTTTCTCATTTTAAATATTCTTTGTTTAATGTCAGACCTTTTTCTGTCGCTTATTTTATAACAACAGTTCCAAATTTTTATATTGAGTGTCGTTAAAAAATTCAGTGTTCTCCATTCGGTCCTATAGAAAACTAAAATATTACGATTAGAAATCTATGAATATCAGGAAAGAAAATGGTCCAACAAATTAAAAAAACTGACCCTTATTGTCGCAAGGATCTGATCACTCGTACGCTTATAATATAAATAGGTAAGTTTTGTCAATAGACTTACATGATAAAGGAAAATGCAGGGATATCGTTTATCGTCGTCTTTATCCAATTAATCAAATTATTAGGTTTATTTTTTCAATTTCCAAAGTGAAAAACCTGTGAAAGCGCTCCCGCTTTTTGTAGCAAAATCTAAAGTCATAAAGTATCATTATAATTTCCCGCGTTCTGTAGCAACAACGTCATTTAGGTTGAACATATATTCCAAAATGGTTTAATTTTAGGAAATGAGATGTGAGTAATTTAAACGGCGGGACTTCGGTGGTCTTAAACCTTGATAAAAGGATTTAGTATTAGAAAGAAACTATGAGCAAGTCTTACGATCTATTTCTGAATTGAACTTACAATAATGTACCTACTACTAATTTATAAATAACTGTTTCGAGTTGATGTCATATTTTTTTCCAGGTGCTTCTATTTTTTATTATATCCGAACAAAAGTTTGGTATCCCTTTGCAATTCCCATTTAATAAATAATGCTGGACAATTCACACAGCATCATCTAGCCCCAAGCTAAATAGAGCTTGAGTTAGGTACTAGATAACTGATATTGACATAACAACATTTGTAAGGATTGTATTGTGCATAGGTGAATCATACCAGATAATCAATTCTATATTTATTTATCAGGCAATCAATGTTACTGACAACACTCAACTTCTTATCCGAAAGGGGAGTTTTACCCTTACCTACCCTTGTTTTAGTTCAAGTAGAACTTCAAACAACACAATAGTTTCTCATACAATAATTATTTGTCGGTATTTTCATACGTCCATCGCCATTTTTTTATACATTGGCATCGTCCCTGGCTTTATTGACTTTGTCCTTTCTGGCAGTAATTTCTTGTGTAGCTCGTAGTTAATTCAAGATGTTATAATGAATTAAAACCATTAATATTTTGGTAAATACAAAGTCTGTCAGCTGGTAGTCTGATTTTCGCGTATTTTATGCTGGAGCTACAAAAAGGCTTCGCCGAATCTTTACTGGCTTTATTATATGGCGTATGGTTTAAATCGTGAACTTTTTCCGAAGTCATTATACCAAACGTTGTATTTAGCTTCGCAGTCGGTCAAAATACCAAAAGTCACGCATCATCAATTCTCTACATCAGCATTCAAGTCGTAGTATTTAACTAATTCAAGTCATATCTCATGTGGCATAAGGCAGTATTCAACGTGCACACATTTTGTTAGGCCACTTGTGTCACTTACATCGATCAATACGCTTCAAAATCGCTTCTCAAACATAAACTACAAACTTTAATAACTAATACTACAAAATAATAAATAATTAGGAGTCCAATTGAGATTTTCTGGAGATTAACCTGTAAAAGAGAATATTGAATTATTCACAAAACACTTTTAAGGAAATGCGTTAAGGAAATGTAGCGTTGATTTGGTATGGAGACTATAGAATTGTTTACTACATAGTAACAGATAATTGAAGGGTTTAAAATGAAAAGGCGTTAATTACACATTTTTGGCAAAATGAGTTATTGGTATCGTTGGATTCGTAATGAAATAAGCTACATTATGGCGTTCTTGGAATATCTAGTTTCAGCCTACATTTCGAAATATTCAGACGGAAAAGGCGTTAACTGACAAAAAAGTTGATATCTCTAAGTCAAAAACGGTATAATGTTCATAAACGCAGCAAAAATATTCAAAATTTTACTTTGGTCTAGTATAGAAATGGTGTAAGAAACAAAATGACGTTTTTGTTTTCACAAATACCCTCAAAAGTTCAAATCAATTGCCTGAAAACAGAGTTAAAGTAATCTAAATCATTCTTGTATTCACTTGTCTCTTACAAATCACGCTCTCATCTTGTGGTAATGTATATTACACCCTTTTTGCGCTAAGCGATTGCACTGACCAAGCCGCTAGCCGCGACCGCCCAAAATTTGCGCGCGCTTTTTCTACGAAGAAGAGAGACAAATAATACTATATCTCAAAGGCGTGAATGAGATGCGATGTGGCGCGCGTGTCGAGCCTAAAAGTTTGTTTGTCAGCACTTGTTTTTCGCGCGTGATTGAGTTCAGAGTAATTTATCCCACCTTCCCGGTAATTTGCAATTACAAGTGTTTTAAATAACTTTAAATTATGTCAAGAAACCGATTTAAACGAGGACGTGAATTAGTGGATATGTGCAACAACAGAAATAACAATGAAAGTAAGTTTTTATCCTAGGGACATTGGGTAAGGTAACCTAACTAATATCATTTCTCCTTATTAGAATACTCAGATCTTTACTTTTTATTTTTATTTATCTTTTATAAGATTTATCGACTTCACTTCAGTTAGATCTACCTACCTACCTATCAAAGTTTACATAGGTCAGGTAGTACCCACATTTATGCCAACAAAAAGAGGGGTATTATAAGTTTGACTTGTGTATCTGTGTATGTAAGTATGTGGGTATCTTTTAAGTCTATGAGCGGAGCATCGTAGCTTCCTAGATTCTGCAGCATCAGGTAGAGTCTGCAGGATAGATACCCAACTCTTGACCAACTTACAGCAGAGGTATCGTGTTTGGACTCGTTGGAATGGTCTTGATTGACAGGTTATAGATGGTCATATAGACTAACAGGGCCATTCAGGGTTTTTATTTTATTTTAGTATCCACCTTCTTGTTTTCAGTGATATCAACACACAGTCATTTTAACGAAGAACCATGTGACTATGAGGCCAGCGAAAATATCACAGATCGTGAAGGTATAATTGAAGAGGAATCTTTGGACTTAATACAACTAACTGATCTTATTGGTCCTTGTGAAGGGTCTAGTCGTAGTCATACGATCTATGACAGGGAAAATGTAGAAGAAATGGTTTCAGAAACAAACTTTTATGGTGCTATTCTAGTGGAACATGCGCACGGTATGTACTAGGTACTTTGGTTATTACTACTAATATTAAAAATCCAAAAGTTTGTGTGAATGTTAACTGTAGCAGAATATCTCTGCAACTACATTCATACTAGCTAGACTGATTCCAAATGTTACCAGAGGGGTGAGTTTATTTGACGTTAGTAACGAGACGTGATCGGGACGTCTTCTTTTCGTATGGGATTTGCGTAGTTCCATCTTCGCACAATCTTTATCGTCTCCATACAATATATCGATCTTTTTCTATACAAATTACTACAGCGCCTCTGCGCTGCAGACTCACCACTCAGATTATAAAAATATGAGAATTATTAAAAATGGATATACTTCTTTACAGATGACCGAAACCAGAGGAAAACTATACAAATTTTAGACAGCACACCTGATGTACAAGTTGAGTATATTGATTATCAAATTGATGAAAATGATAATCTGAATAGAGCTGCCCTTGACATACAAAACAACTCAGAAGGCAATGAAAGATGTGATGAAATACAGAACGTTTTAGAAGAAAATGAAGGATACGGCATGTTTCTACCAGAAGCGGCTGAAACCGAAACACTGCCGGTAACTGTAACAGAAGAAAATGAAAGTATCCAAAGTGAGCAGGTATCCAGTACAGAAAAAAAAACATCAAGGAAAAGAAAAGTCAACAAACATGAATGGAAACAAGAAAAAAATAAGAATGCTAGAGCTATGGGTAAGGAATATGTAACAAAAAAAGGACTTGTCATCGCGAAAAAAACGATTTGTCAAGGTTCTCTGTGCACAAACGTATGCAGATTGGGTTGTTCATCCCATTTTTCTGACGAAGATCGTCAGCGATTGTTAGACGATTTTTATTCACTACAGATTGATGCTAAGAACTCAATATTATTTAAAAGTATGAAACCTACACCAGTAAAACGGCGCTTAGTAGGAGCACAAAGGGTACGAAGACAAACCTTCACGTACTCTGTAAAAAAAAGCGATAACAACGAAATACAAATCTGCAAGAAAGCCTTCATAAGCCTTTTTCAAATTTCAACAAGGAAGGTACAAGTGATACAAGACAAGCACACTTCTGGCCAAATTCTGCCTCAAAAAGATAAGAGAGGATTACACGATAACCGCCCCAACAAAATGAATGATGATGTTAAAGAATACATAATGACACACATCAAAAGTTTTCCATCTGAAAAGTCACATTACTCTCGACATGAAAATCCGAACAAGCTCTACCTCTCACCGTTATTAAACATTAGAGAAATGTATAGGCTATACATCCAGAAATGTGAAACAGAAAGTAAAGAGAGCAAATACCACGTAAAGGAATGTGCGTATAGAAAAGTTTTTTGTACCCAATTCAACTTATCTTTTGGCGTCCCGAGGAGCGACGTTTGCTCAAAATGTGAAAATGAAGATCATGACGAAGACTTGGAAGAGCACACGGTAACTTATAAACAAGCATATGAGTTGATGAAAACTGACAGAAATCAGTGCATATCGGAAGAGGGCAAACTTTATTGCACTGTAGATATTCAACAAACGATGCCCCTGCCAAAGATGCCTGTTGGAGATGCGTTTTACTTAAGACAGATTTGGTTCTATAACTTAGGCATACATTTAGCCAGCAAAGATAAAAATCACTCGGTGATGTGCACGTGGACTGAAGATGTTGCCAAAAAAGGAAGCTTTGAAGTAGCATGTGCTTTACATTATTTGACAATGTACTTAAAAAGCACATGTGGAAATAATCCAATCAAACACCTTATTGTTTGGTCGGACTCCTGTTCTGGGCAGAACAAAAATTTTAATTTGATTTGCCAATACCAGTTTATGATACTCAAGAAATATTTTGATATTATTGATCACAAGTTTCCTGTTGTGGGTCACACTTACATGGACAGTGATAGAGATTTTGGCCGTATAGAGAAAGCGTTAAGAAAACATGAAAAAATTTATACACCTGAAGAATATAGATGCATCATAAAAAAAAATACGACAAAGAATTCCCAAGTGGTTGATATGAAGGAACATTTGTATGATATAGATGATGTTCAAAAGCAACTCAAACTTATCAATCGAACCAAAAATACCTTGGGCCACAAAGTAGAGTTTAGAGATGAGGTGAAATGGATAAGAGTAGAGCAATTTGGAAGTTTTTTATATAAAAAGTCGTATGATCCGAACACTCCATTTTTGATGGTTGATATAGCGAAGAAAGGTACGAATATATGCCCAGATGCCGTAGACATACAGAGACTAGCAAGATTGAGAGGCCAGGTTTCCGATGAAAAAAAAAATGACGTTAGAAAACAGCTGAAGTTCATTCCTATGGAAAAAAGATTTTTCTTCGAAGAAATAATAAATTCCTAAATGCCTATGTAGCAGTTCTATAAAGATAAAGGTTTTGATATTCACTGTTTATTTTTTGATTTAATTTTATTATTTTTCAGAGTTAGTTAAGGTTTTGTCATTATTAATGTAATAAAGGATTTATTGCAAATATGTTTTTTAATCATTTCAATAGGATAAAATATGTAAAAGTAGTGAACGAACAAATAATGATAACGTTCATTGAATATAATAAAGGATTATTGTCTAATAAGAAAATAAGCAAGAGATTAAAATGCAAAATACAAAACTCTAAACGGGGTTTTAACGACATAAATCCTTCTTGTCCTCAATGAAACGCGACATTATCGATAAAAAAAATGATTCAAGTGTTAAATGCAACATATTTCCTGAATTTCACTAGTTAGTGACATTTTTAAGATACTGTGACATTAATAAAGTCATATTTTACCATATTATAGTCTAACAAATCTGTTTCATTACGATTTTATAATAAAATATCAATAATAGTCCGCCAATGTTTGCAGCGGATTATCTCGAAATAATGAAATTGTTGGTTAACGCCTTCTCATTTTAGACCCTTCAATTGAGTAATGTGACCCTTAGCTCACCTCTTAAGCACCACATTAAAACTGGAGGGTAAAGTTCGTCTTACTTTGTAACACTATGTTGTATATCTGTGGTAAAATTTGTTGAAAGGAATCTTTAAAAATATATTTTTATAGGCTACTGCTATCGGTCCACCCCGGCTTCGCATGGGTATTTACCAAAAATTTAATTTTTCATGCGGTTTCCTATAATTATTTTGAAAATATTCAATAGCCTATGCTCATCAGGTAATAATTAGAATTCTAATAACAAAAGATTTTTTCAAATTGGTCCAGTAGTTTCGCAGCCTATTCAATTCAAACAAACAATCAAATCTTTCCTCTTCATAATATTTGTATATTAAATTGTTTTCATTTGGAATTAAATTGAATTGTGTATGTACTTTTTTTAATTTAATAATAAATAATGCAACATGTGTCTAGTTTAATTGTAATTTCTGTACTAGTTAAAAAAAATAGAGAAAAAAAAATACAATCTGTGTTCGCACCACTTACACAGGTCAAAGCGCAAGCCAGGGATGATGCTGCAAAGACTCCTTGGAGCGGTCTCCGTAGTCGTAAGTCAGTTCCTCGCCCGGCGCGATGTCCTGCGCGGCTAATAGCACCAGCCGCGGTCCATCGACCCATAACGCCTTGGTTGACAGGTTACCGTTGCGGGAGTGGTTGACGAGGCGGCCCAGGCGACCGGATTCTGCGGTTGCGTCGATACTGTGAATGAAACAATTTATTACAGACATTAAATAAAGAATGTGTACAGTGCGCGTCACATATAAGTACCCCCCTATCTCAAAGTATGTGGGATACAAAAGTTGTTAGTTTTGGGAATTTCAGACTTTGAGAATAATGGAAGGGCAGTTTAATCTTGAGCGACAGCCTGATAAATTTTTGCATGTGAAAAATTGTGACAAGTTACGAGGGAATTAGAAGTAGTCGAAAATAGTTTGTATACAAGGGGGGTACTACTTAATTGTGACGCGCACTGTACATAAAGGTTGGTGGAGTGCAGATTCTATGAGCTTTCGAGACTGCTAGCAGATGCTGGATGCGACAAGCTGAGGACAGGGCGCTATGGCGCTCATTAGGGGAGGCCTATGTCCAGCAGTGGACTAGTATAGGCTAATGATGATTAGCTCTGCTTAGTTTTGGGGCTAGATGATGCTGTGGAAATTGGCCGGCATTATTCATTTATTTATTCTACTAAGCCAAAATAGAAGTTGGTTTCTAAATGCCTAGTAGGATACAAAACATAATTCAAAATGAAATGCTTTCTAAATGGCACAGTCGCCATCGTTCGATTAGCTAAGCATTTCGCTGAAATTCATCCTGCAGACCAGTATTTGATTTCACAGAAGTATGAAATTTCAAAATTTATTTTTGTGTAAAACTTTGTTCTACCTCCACCTCACCAGATGGAAAGTGCTAGTTTTAAAAGTAGCTCCTCGCCTCCTTGTTATGTTATTTTTCTGTATGCCAAGCACGGGGATTGTTGTCTAGGGTAGAATAGACAATAATGGCATCGCATCGCCATACATTGCGTACATTGTTGAAGGTGAAGAACTTAATTTCAAATAATTTACGCATTCGATGACAAAGTGACGTAATTTTTTTCTATTCTACCTTAGACAAGAAAGCCCGTGCTTGTCCTACTGGTGTACAATAAAGCATTTTTGTATTTGTATTTATTGACAATTTTATTTCCCTAAGAGAATTCACTTCTTAATGCAGTTTTAGTCCACCTCTATGTCACTCACCAGTACTGCTGATCGCCATGCCTGAAGTAGTACATATAGCAGCCAGCCTCTGGATCCTGCGCATACGCATACTCCCGCTCGCGTGCCTCCGCCGTCCCCACCAGCTCGCCCGCGTACTCCACCACGAACTGACCGCGACAGAACGGGCGGGTCGCGATCACGCCGCGACCTTTGCCGTCGAAGTATTTCACCTGGAACGTGCAAGGGAATGGTAGTTATATTACCAGAATATATAACAGTTTATATTACCAGAATAGTTAACAGTTTATATTAACATAATAGTTAACAGTTTATATTAACAGAATAGTTAACCGTTTATATTAACAGAATAGTTAACAGTTTATATTAACATAATAGTTAACAGTTTATATTAACAGAATAGTTAGCAGTTTATATTAACAGAATAGTTAACCGTTTATATTAACAGAATAGTTAGCAGTTTATATTGACAGAATCGAGAGATCGATGGTGGCGCATTGCGCGAGCAGCCGTTCATCAGGACCCTTAATAACCACGATCACTGCCAAGAGTGCATAGAATAGTTAAATAGTTTATAGAATTAGACCTGTTACAGTTTATTATAAGTATAGATTCCTTCTACGGCTGGATAGGCCCCTAAAGAGCGCCATAGTGGCCTTACATGGGCTGATGGTGATATAGAGGATTAGGACTGTAGACCCATAAATAAATATGTCATAAGTACATTTTTTCATCATCATCATCAACAACCTATGTATGTTAGTCCACTGGACATAGGCCTTCTCTAAGGAGCGCCATAGCGCCCTGTCTTCAGCTTGTCGCATCCATCATCTCCCAGCAGTCTTCCACAGATCGTCATCCCACTAAAAAACTAAGCGAATCATCAACATTTTCGTAGGTCGTAAGGGCAGGCCTTTTTCCGTTTGTACAGTTCTATTAATTGTTAGTTATTCTTAGTTTATAATATAGTATAGTTATGTTGAGATACTGAACTATTCCTCCGCAAGCAAGCAGTATTGGTAATGGTTTAGAGTAAGTAGTTAATTTAGATATAAAGTGTGTAGAACTGTTTGTTCTCCAAATAAAGTAAAATAAAAATAAAGGCCTAGTGAAGAAATCAACATTCAAATACAATGTATGTATTAGACATAATTAGCTGTTCTTCTCTTTAATTTTCGTTTTATTTATGAATGTGCACATTACGTAATCAAATCACCTGTCTTGCTGTAATAAATACTTTTTTACTTTTACTATTGTCGTACTTCAGATCCTCGATCGTATAGAAACAAATATCTTAGTTTTATTGTTACGTCACAATCGATTTAGTCGTCTCTTGCACTTACTTTACGTTGCAAGGCCAACCTATTAATAATTTAATAGTCTGGCCTTGCAACGCCGGGTTATCTAGTCACTTGCACTAGTTAATAGATGGGGACATCCGCATTCGATAATATTATGTAACTGGTACAGAGCTAGGCTATCTTATGAGTGCTGTTGGCAACTTGATCAACATGATTGATTGTTTTGTTGCGATGGTGAACATTCTTGCAATAAAACTAAAAAACGATCCCGATATACGATGCTTCACAAAAAACAGCAGGTATTTTTAATGAGTTAATTGTGACTCTTTCTAAGAAACCTATTTGTTGTAATTTAATTTACCTACCTGTTTTGCTGTAGTAAATACTGTTTACGTAATTTACTTCTTACTCGGCATAATGCTAGGCTGTTTTAAATGATCCTAGTAAGCCAATACTTTAAGATTTATATTTTTTTTACGATAATGGTTATCGTCATCTATATCAATAACCGTAAAATCAAATTTGCGTGGAAATTGGGTATTTTCTATTTATATATTTTAGTACTTTAATCCTGCTTTATCTATCATACTAATACTATATACGCGAAAGTTTGTAAGTATGGATGAATGTTTGTTACTCTTTCACGCAAAAACTACTAAACGGATTTTGATGAAACTTGGTACACAGATAGTTTATGACATATCGGCCACTTTTTATCCCGAAAATCCCACGGGTTCGTGAGTGAAACCGCGGGCACCCACCTAGTCTAAAATAAGGGTCAATTTAGTACGTTAATCCCGAAAAAAACGCAAAGCTAAAGACAGAAGCTAGATCAGCTGTATACACTTATTTTAGCTTAGACAGAAGCTAGATCAGCTGTATACACTTATTTTAGCTTGCATCAATGCTACAATAAATATCAGAACCTCACCTGTAACCCATCTTCTCTCTGATCCCTCACAGCCCTCTCCAAATCCCTCATCTTCTCAGCCATCACACACTTGGAAGTCTTCCGAACACTCCGCCTCACGGGGAAATACTCTGTCAACTTGTGATTCGTGCCGTTGATCTTAGGTTCTACCTTCGCAGCCTTAAACTTAACATCTTCAATGTGCGGCGGCGATGGCGGCGGCGACGGCGGAGCTTCAACTTTAGGGCTTTTTATCTCTTCTTTGAAGTATTCTGTGAGTTTGTGGCTTTCGGCCGCGCGGGCCGCAGCTCTCGACGCTCGGGATCGTTGTGTGTGTCCATTAGTCATGTTTGATATACCGTTGCTGGTCTTCAATGGTTTGGATGAGAGTTCCTTCTTTATCGGCGGTTCTGACTTCAGATCGCCATTCTCAGTCTTTGGTGCTGATATTATTCTAGAAAACAAAGGAGTTTATGTGAACTCTGTACTGTAAGCTGTATGTTCTAAAACATATAGATAAATATGAGCTCTATTTTCCTGCACACAAAGCTCAATATAACATAGTTGCATGCTATTAAATATTTGATATTAAGTTAGCGTATCGATCGCCGTGCAGTGGCGACAATCGTCTGACCTAGTTTGTTAGTAATGCCGGAAATAGAACTTTATAACGTAAACAAAAGGTGGAAATTGCTATTTAGCTACAGTAAGGTTGGTTTTTATGCAAATATAAATGATGTTAGTGTAGTTGCAGTTCACAGATAATTTGTAAAGAGGGACCATATGCACCATTTTGTGAAAAGAATAGGCATAGGATTTTGCGTTAATAGGAGTGGGTCAGAACTTACCTTTTTGGAAAGGCATAAGCGCAAAAATCAAGATAACTGTTTATTTACAAGAAAATTATAAAAACAATTACAAAACTGGCTAGATGAACAAAATAAGGGTCGAGGTCATGTTAATTAGTAAAACCCTACCCCATATACCCATAATAATGTATCCTACGTTTTTTTAAACCCTATTTTATTTATGAGGTTAAAGGAACTAATGAAATAATGTTTCATAATTTATTTATTTTATGAGCATGGTTATTAACCCCTTACTGCATGAATTATGAAGGAGGTTCAATAAAAAATTGTTTTATGCAAAAATGTGTTTATTTACTTCATAGGGACCATAAAAAAACGAAAAAAAAAATTACAATTATTAAGTAAAAAAGTTATTACACGAAGCCATGTATGGCTTCGTATGCAGTCTAGAAAAAATATGTTTTAGCATAAATGGCTTTGTATGTGATCAGGTGAAAAGGCAGTTACACTTTATGAAAATCTGTAAAGCAGTTTCTTTTCTCATTATAACACAGATATACCTGACATTTTACACATTTTGTGAAAGAACGGAACTTTGAGCAGTTTTGACATAGCTGTCGATTATTTTTCTTCCCAGTGGGAAAATTATCAGTATTGTCAGATCATACTGAATTGAGTGGCAGATCTTGATGCCTGGCTGGAGCTTTTCGCGGTTTTTTTCGAGGACACTGGTGAATTCGGACAGCTGGATGGAGTGCCGACTCGGCTTGATGGGGTACCAGCTCTGCTTGACGTCGGTGTTCCAAGAATGCTTGACGGACGACGACGTTTTCTTGGCATCGCGATTACTTTGCCTGCTTTGCGAAAATGTTCTGAAACTGCGAGCTTGAACATAAACAGTGGCATGTGCTTTTCTTCATTGACCCTAAGCCAAAGCAACCAAGCATTTACCACCAGTACCATCACCAGGTATTACATTTACATGCCTGGAAGACCCATAAAGGCGTGAAGGGTCCATCTCTGAAAGAAGCAGAAAGAAGTCTTATTGCATACGAAGCCATACATGGATGACCGTGTATTGAACGCAAACGCATACGAAGCCATAAATGGAGTTTGCAAGAAAATGGTCAAAAACCAAACAAAAACAAAAGTAAAAGCAAAACCAAGTTGCAACCCAAGTGATGGATGAATCAAAGACTGTGAAATTATTTTATTAGAAGTTCTTACTTACCGTTTTACATTTTTTTTGTATTGATGAAAGTTTTACTATTTTATGTTCAATTGATCGGTCGGACGCCTTGCACTTATCCTCAAAAATATCGCCAGGTGTGACACACCACATATACAAAAAACTTCGTTCCATTTTACGAAGAATTGCTTGTTATGATTCAAGTGAGTTTTTTTGTATGTGATCTTTACATAAACTGTAAAAAAATAAGAAACTTTGAAAGCCACAGATGGCTTTGTATGCGGTAAGGGGTTAAAAGTTGTAACATTTATTAACAGAATAAAATCATCATCACATACCTACTATAGTGAATATTGTATGTGACAATATACTATGTAATTCAAGTTTTTTACCACAAGGATCCCGTGAGTATGTAGTGATATTGGGCTTGTTTGGAGAGAGTATGCAAGAATATACTAAGGGTTATGGTTTTTGAAAATATAATTAAAATGAAATATCATATTAATTGTTGAAAAAAAATTACCATAATTAAAAGAAAAATGAACAGAACCCTGCTAATTGTCCAATTAAATTCCAAAGTAAATCGCCCTAACATGGTGGTTAAATCTTGGGCACTCTAGCTCTTTCTCTATTATTGGCGTAAGTATCACTGAACTAAGGGTGGATGGCCTTGCTGGCTTTTTGTGATTGCCATATTATTGTTATTTTGTGATAATAACCTCTGAAGCTTTGACTTTACAGATCACTCCAATAAAAATAATACTGTTTATGATCTTCAATCGATCTCTATCTAATCAGATTTAGCAAATTCATGGAATCAAAAACACACAAAGATCCCCAATGCATTAAAGCAATATTATAAGAGTATATAAGGAACAATCTTGTAGCTCTCAATAACTGTAGGTAGAGGTTATTTAGAAGGTCATGAAAGTTTTTCTGATCTGATTAAGTCATTGGCTTCAAATTGACATGGAAGATACATTTCAATTAAATCTACTTTATGACCATAAAGTCAATAGCAAAATCGAATACGAAAATGGGGTTGAAGAGTATCATTGAGGCATCAACCTCATCCACACCCACAGAAAACCTGATACGAAGCTGTAAATCACTGAAGGTCCTGCTCCGGTACTTCAAGGAGCTGGGCTGGTTAGGTTAGGTTTGCCTGTTTAGGCAGGGGGATAATGCACAATACACTCCCATGTGAGATGTCAGTGCAGATCTCATTTCCCCCCACATAGAATTAGAATCCTCTACCTCATCCAACAGTGGCCCTAAAGATAGACCTCAGTTACCTGCGCTTTCTAAAGTTGCGCGTAGGTCTGACAGGCTTCTCCTCACACAGTTCAATGCGATGTGGGGTCTTCACACCTTCCTGCGCAGCCATCAAACTACTCGCTGAAACCACAACCAAAAATAAGCAAGAGACAGATAAAAATATGAATATACAATATAAAAATATAAACATGCATTATTACTGTGCAAGATCCTGCTAGAAATAAACAATTAAATTACTAGACAGGATATGGAAGATGACTGAATGGAAAGATCTAGAATAAAAAGCGTAAACTTAATACATATTGAAAAACTTGAACATACATTTGGGGCATATGTGTATTTGTTTCTAAGTTTCATGCATAGTTTACAATATTTGGATATATCCATCTCTACATGGTCTATGTCCTTTCAGTGGTACTTTAGTTACATAATGGGAAAATATTTAAATTAAGGTTAGCATCTAAAACTATGAATTTTCAGAGTTAAATTTTTTTTAGAGCTTTGTATATTATTTTGAAGGTTATGTTTTAGGCAAGGAGAAAATAAAAACAGTTTAAGTAGTTACCTACCTTACCTACTACTATGTAAATTAAAAATTGGCTTTCATGAAACAATCAAGAAAATTATTGGATTTCATATAATAATCAAGAATTTACGTAAACAAGAAATAGAATTTGACTGTCACAGTTACTAGGAGTGAGAGGTTGTTTTTGGATGTGATCAATGCATCTCTAGTGAGTAGTGATGATAGGCATGCATCATGACTGGTGGTACCGCGTAGGTACAGATCGGGCGGGACAAAAACGCCTGCATATTTTATATGAAAAAAATACATTTTAGCATTCTAAGTACTTACCTTTGACCATTTCCACTTGAACTTGGGGATCACTGATACAGATTCAATAAATAACATCGAACGAAGAAGCTTAGCGTAACCTGGCACAAACAAAGCCAGGCGACCAGGAGTTACCACTACTAAAAACTTTGTTAGTGGTAATTATTGTTCATACGCACTTCACATCACATTCTGACAATAAATATATCTTAAGTGTTAACCGTACCGTGAGGCAAATGTTCAAATTATTTCTCTACAATTCTACAAAAGATGTGAACTAAAACACTGGGAAGGAGGGATTCCATTCCAAAATTCCAAACCAACCAAAACCATTTCTGAAAATGTCATCAATCAATCCAACTTTGACATAGCATCGTCCGTCATTCAATCAAGCTAACTACCGTGATTGGAGTAAATGTTTAGCTTTGTTCAATTGATCGTTTTGATTGGTAGATTGGACAGTGGAATAATAATGACCACTATCCACCGGTCCATCCATAGACAATAAAGAATAACCGTTCGAAAATAACCTCGTTCCTTTTTTCTTGTTTTGTTTTACCCTTATTAAATTTTAAAAATCCAAGTAATTATAGAAAAAAATCAACAACTTTAAATTTTCTTTACCCGAATGTATGTTTGTATAACTTTTCGTATGTAAGTGTGTGTTTTGGTGATTGTTCTTGCTGTTCCGTATTGAAGCATTTCTGTTTTTTGAACATCAATACATTTTTTTTTTGTGAACAAAACAAGATATATTTCAATCACAGAGAGGAACGTAACGTGATACAATTTCCCAATTTCCATTCTACATTCTCTATTCTCTCTCTCTCATTCTATATTCTATCCGCCTCCCTCGCTCCTCCCAAAATCAAAACAAACAGTATTTTTCAGCGTGTAAAATGAAATCGTGTTACATTTGGAGTGAAGACCTAATACATCAATGCGATAGGCTCCCTGCAGTTGTTGGACGAGTAAGTACTTAAATATATATTAAAACAAACATCCGCAAAGTATCGTATGTCTATAACTAATTTGTTTATTACTTTTCATTTATTAATTTCCAGGCTAGTATGGTTCATAGTCTATTTCACAGCTACGGTCTTATAAACCAACTTAAAATTGTACAATCATCTCCATCATCCTATGAAAGTCTACTAAAGTTTCATTCAAAACGCTACCTCGAACATTTGAAAAAGTTTATAGAAGTTGGTGAAGATTATATGGCCAGCAAAGTTGATGAAGAACATGGAATTGGTATGGTAATTCGCCTGATTAACTTATATTAATTTCGTAATCTATTCATCTGGCAGATCCTTTCAGTGGTTTGACTGTTATAAACCCTATCACTACATGTGAAGTCTTTACAGTGAAAGAGAACCTGGGCTTGTGTCATGGGCACTGAATGTATTGACATATTAATGTATACCTACAGTTCAGTAAGTTACATTCTGTTATAATTACCAATACATAGTGTTAAATAAAAAAAAGATTAATAAGTAGTTTTAAATCCTAAATTAATGTTATCTAGACACTTCTTTAAGATCTAAAAACATGCTGCATATATATATGCATACATTATAGTTGTACAACAGGCGCAGCGGTGTAACCATCCTTTAACTATGACATTAACAAAAATTTTTATTTATTCGACTTATGGTACTATTACTCTATTTCAGGGTACGACTGTCCCCCAGTCTCAAATATGTATGACCTAGTGGCTTCACTTGCTGGGGGTACGGTAACAGCAGCGAAATGCCTGTTGCTTGGTGAAGCCAATGTAGCTATCAACTGGTGCGGAGGGTGGCATCATGCTCAAAGGTATTGTGTTGTTAATATTTTGGTTCCTGCTAGGTATGTAGAATGTAATCTAATAATTAATTATGTACGGCTGCTAGGGAGGGTACAGAAAGACCGAGTTCTCTTCAGCCAGAGTTGACTTCAGCCTTTTTTTTTTAAATTCAGTGCAATAAATAAATAATGCTGGACATATCACAGTATTATCTAGCTCCAAGTTAAGCAGAGCTTGTGTTATGGGTACTAGATAACTGATATTCATAATAATATACAAGTATATATATAGATATTTTTTATTATACATAAAAACGGCTAGAACGCCCTGAAGAAATATTTGCAGATCGTCCAAATATTTGTCCCCAGGTGGGATAAACAATACCTACATTTGAAAAACGAAATCCAAATTTTTAGGTATAAACAATAAATTTAATTAAATAAATAAGTTCTCAAATTACGTGATTTTGGCGATGTTTTTGATAATAGTAGATTCTAAAATTTGTTCTGTGGATGCATTATATATAAGAATGGAATTGCTTATCTATTCCAGTGTCCTGTTTGTATTCTTCAGTCCACCATTCTTTATACCCTTTTCTTCAGATCTGGTGCTGAAGGCTTCTGCTACATCAATGACATTGTAATAGGCATTGAAACATTGAGAAGAAAATTCAAAAGAATATTGTATGTTGACTTGGATGTTCACCATGGTAAGTTTATTCTTTTGAAGTAGCTAAGCCTAATTTAAAAACATTATAAATAACTAACAACGGTCCGAAAATTCAAAAATTCTACAGTTTAAAATATTGACACTGTGGAATGGATTACAATATTGAAATTTTCAGATGATTCTGAAAATTTCAATCATATATATTGAAATCATAAAATCATTCATAACTTTTTTGAAAATATTTCACAGCCTATATTCATTACATCAGGGATAATGTAGGATTGTAATGGTGAAATAATTTTTCAAATCAGTCCAGTAGTTTCAAAGCCTATTCAATTCAATCATCATCATCATCATCATCATCAGCCTATGTTAGTCCACTGTTGGACATAGGCCTCCCCTAATGAGCGCCATAGCGCCCTGTCTTCGGCTTGTCGCATCCAGCATCTGCCAGCAGTCTTTCGCAGATCGTCATCCCACCTGGTCGGAGGGCGTCCTACACTACGTTTACCGAGTCGCGGTCTCCACTCAAGAACACGTTTACCCCAGCGGTTATCGGTTCTTCGCGAAATATGGCCGGCCCACTGCCACTTCAGTTGGCTAATTCTCTGAGCTATGTCGATGACTTTAGTTCTCTGTCGGATGTATTCGTTACGAATCCTATCCTTCAGAGAAACTCCGAGCATAGCTCTTTCCATAGCGCGCTGAGCGACTTTGAACTGGTGGACCAACCCTATCGTGAGTGTCCACGTCTCAGCTCCGTAGGTCATGACTGGTAGGACGCACTGATTAAAAACTTTCGTTTTCAAACATTGCGGTATGGATGACGAGAAGACTCGACGTAGTTTTCCGAACGCTGCCCAGCCTAGCTGGATCCTCCTCTTGGCTTCCTTCTCGAAATTGTTTTTACCCAACTGCAAAATCTGCCCGAGGTAAGTGTACTCAGAAACAATTTCGAGAAGGTGGCCATGTACGATCACCGGTCTTGGATCAATGTGGGCATTGATCATGACTTTGGTTTTATCCAAATTCATGCCAAGACCGATACATCGGGAGGCTGAAGCTAGACTGTCCAGCATCCGGTTCAGCTCCTCTAGCGACTCCGCCATTAAGACTATGTCATCAGCGAATCGCAGGTGTGAGATGTAGTCGCCGTTTATGTTGATGCCCCTGTCTTTCCAGTCCAGCGTCTTAAACATATCTTCCAACGCGCTCGTGAACAGTTTCGGGGATATGACATCCCCCTGCCTCACTCCTCAATTCAAACAAACAATCAAATCCTTTCTCTTTTTATTATTAGTCTAGATAACATGATGAAGATTATTTATTAGGTATGTAACTGAACAAAATACTTGTAAGTGTAAAGTAATGGAAATGAAGAGAATGATATGCGCTAACTGCTAAATATACTAAAAGAACTTGATTGCCTTGAATGCGACGAAGACATTGAAGAATGGATGAGTGTTGATGCATCAATTCAAATCATTTGACGACCACTGTGGCGCGGTGGGCTAAGGTCCGCCTGCGACGCAGGAGGTTGCGGGTTCGATTCCCGCCTCGGGACAAATATTTGTACGATCTGCAGATATTTGTTCAGGGGTTCTGGTTGTTTTCTATGTATAATAAAAAATATCTATCTATTTCATAATATTGTATTATGTATGTACATATATCAGTCATCTTCTACCCATAACACAAGCTCTGCTTAGCTTGGGGCTAGGTGAAGCTGTGTCGATTGTCCAGCATTATTATTATTATTATCATTGATCCAGGGCGTCAAATCATGCATGATAGCGTCATTTTTCGGAATTTACATTACATTTTATGTTACAAAATACGAATGCCACCGCCACCTCCCAAACAAAAAAAAATTGGTCGTGTATTCTTAGTGTTAAGGCCGACCTTAGTTAAGATGCTTCAAGTCTTGCTCAATCTTTTATTTTTTTTTTTTTCAGGAAACGGTGTCCAAAATGCTTACTGCCTCAGTGATTCAGTGTTTACTCTATCGTTCCACAAGTTTGAGCCTGGCTTCTACCCTGGCACAGGTGGGCTGGAAGATATAGGCAGGTTACATGGTAAAGGTTACAGTTGTAACTTCCCATTTCATTCAGGTTATTCTGATGAAACTATGGAGTTTGTTTTTGATAAGTAAGTTAAGACACTAAATGTACATACAATATGTGCCTGTTATATAGCTCTGAATTCACAAAATAAAACGAATACTGAAGATTTTGCTGAAAGGCTAGAACTCTCCGCTACGCCTGGTCAATATAGTAGTAGGTTACGTATTCGTCTAATGAATTACCTAACAACGTAACCTACAACGGCTTTGCAGACGGCGCGGCGTCGAGCTTCCAAACACCCTCTATATTGGGTGCTTCACTAAGTATCAAAATCTTAAAAAGAACGATTTTTTTGCGTCGCGGTTTGACTCTAGCATACCTACATCTCTTAAACCTCTCAAACATAACAATACCTTATTTTTGTTGCAGAGTATTTAATGCAGTTTACAGCCATTTCATCCCCGACGCCATTGTTTTACAGTGCGGTGCCGACGCATTGGCACATGACCCGAATGGCGGCGGTAGGTTATCCATTCGTGGGTATCGCAGTTGTTTGAAAATAGTGCTAGCCAAGAACAAACCTACTATGCTTCTTGGAGGAGGTAAGGCGTTGCCAAATTCGATATCAATATTAATTGTAGGTATCAACAAAATATTTTTTTTAAATCGAATGCTTGACGTCCATTTATAATTTATTGATAGTCTCAAATCGACAGGCACTGTAAATTATGTAAAATAAATAGTACATCACATCACATCATCAGCCTTTAATAGTCCACAGCTGGACATAGGCCTCCCCTTATGAGCGCCATCTTTGTTTCTGATATCTGTGAGCGCCATAGATGGCACAAAATACGCGACAAGACAACTGAACTTTTGGTTACTGACTGAATTTTTGGGTTTAGTAGGGGTGGTTTGTTTACACAAACATTTCACAAGGAATTTGGCGAAATTGAATTTGAATTTGTACATTTGCGATTTAAAGCAATAAATTCTCCACACCAATTTAAACTTTATATTCAGTACATCACGCCTTAAAATCTCCAGGTGGATACAATCACGCAAACGCAGCCCGCCTATGGACATCCCTCACCGCTCTAGTAACAGAAACAGAACTTGATGAGAATATTCCAGAACATAGATATTGGACGTCCTACGGTCCAGACTACACATTGGGCATACAGCCTACTTTAGCTAAGGATATGAACAAGAAGAGCTATCTTGATGAGAGCATTAATACTATTCAAGGTATTTTATACTAGCGGCCCGCCCCGGTTTCGCACGGGTATTTACAAAAAAAAAAAACATGCGGTACCCTATTTTTTTTTAAACGTCGGGAAATACTTAAAAATAGTTCTAATAATTACATCTCTTATTGTATGTATTAATTTTCAGGTAACTTGGAAAAATACTTACCTACGTCTAAATTGAAACGAATCAAGGCTGAAGATAGTGATACTAAGAACTGTGATATTATTAAGGACTTAAATGCAAAGCCTGTTGATGTTTATGAATTTGAAGATTAAAAGTTAAAAATACGAAACTGTTTTTTTTTAACATACCTTATTACAGGAAAAATATCTAATATCCCAAGCTAAACAAAGTCCATGGCTGGACATAGGCCTCCCCTAATGAGCGCCATATGTGGCAGGCATTATTTTTATTTGGGAGTTATTGCCCATAATCCCCACGCTGGGCATGCGGGTTGGGGATCGCAGTTCGGTGGAATTGTTCTACAGAGGGCGCTGCTGCCCGCCCTTGGTGTGTGAAAACTAACAAATAACAAAGGATTATTCAAGAAAAAGAGGGAATCTATTTGGAAAAAAATATATTTTAAAGTTCACGCAATGAACTGTTCAGCACACCAAAGTTACCAAGTAACATAGACATGTAGAAATAAAACATTGTGGAGGTGAATTCAGGATTCACCTGGGTCTAGAATGGAACTTCTGCTTCTGGGATATTACACTTCTCTGCAAGGTAGAGGCACATCACAAAGTTTTACCGAGGAAACATTTCACAAGGTAAAAATTTTAACCGAGGAAACATTTCACAAGGTAAAATAATTACAAAACCATCATTTCAGCAAGATTTAACACTAGGAAATGCACATTTAATACATTTGTTCAAGACAAACACATTTTGGGTCTTAGTTACCACACCCATCCATCTAAACCTATTTACATTTCAATACTAAAAGAAGCTAATTTAAATTGCAAACCAAGCTTAATTAAAAATCATTTCTAGTTCCAGGTGTACAAAACTTTTGATGATGATGATATAAATATTTATTAAAATAAAAAATACTCATATTACAAATTTAGAACCTCAAAGCCATAGCAGACTCGGAAATAGCTAGTTTTGCTCAAGTGCATTAACTTAATTATGCAAGTTGCGTTGTGATCAATTTGAAAGCATTACTAGTTCAATTTCAATAATTTAGGTTTACAGCAATTTAGTTTCTAATTTATAAAAACAAACCTACAAGATAAATATAATATAAATTTCAAGAAAACTTTAATTTGATAGTAGTAATATTGTCATCTATAAAGTTAGAATAATTCATTATAAATGTTGCCATCTAATTAATGGATCAAAATATGACTGCAAAATTTTTAATGCTGTCTAACTATCTAAATTGGAACCAATATCTTCAAGATACAGAAATAAAGCTATGGTAAAGAAAACCTACTAAAAGGATGCTTTAAAAACAAGGCTATTTTGACATTTTAATTATTTGCTGTAAACCTAAAGTACTTATGTCTACATTGTGTGCCTACTCTAGTCTGCGGGCCGCTTTTCGCTGTGTTTCTTGGTGAATTCCTCTGCATTCTTGGAGAATTTCTTTCTATCTTTGAGGAACTCTTCGGCTAGTTCCGCACGCAATGGGTGCTCAGGCTCTGGGTCATTGACCAGGGCGACTAGTGCTTGGATTACTGTAAAATTAAATTTCTTTAATTAGAAACCAGCTGGGAGTACTTCAAGGAGCTGGGCTGGTTAGGTTAGGTTTGACTGTTTAGGCAGAAGGATAATGCACGATACACTCCCATGCGAGATATCAGTGCAGATCTCAGTTCCCCCACTTAGAATTAGGAACCAGAATACAGTTTTAAGAGTTTACATTTTTTAAGTATAATAAATAAGTTACTGGTTTACACCGGAAATTTACACAGCTAGCAGAAAAAACGCAATCCAGCTAGACAACATTTTTATGGAAATTGTGTTACCTTGGTCAGTCTTCGTGGCTGGTTTCCAGTTCTCTGCACTGATGATGGGCAGACAGACTTGGCCTTTCTCATCAATATTGGGATGGTAGATCTTTGTTTTAAAGCTAATCTTAGGAGGCTTGAACGGATATTCTGCAGGGAAGTTGATTTCTATGCGAAAGGCTCCCTTACTATAAGGAGGATTTTCCTGGAAGATATGGTTCATTAGTAAGATTTCGTTCAAGTGCAAAATTAAGGTAAAACAAGTTGCCAGTGAGTGAACAAATGATAAGATAAAAAATCTTATGTAAATACAAAATATGGAATGCCTATGAGTCATCTACATGCTGGGGCCATAAAAAAGTGACTAATAATGTAATGTATTCTGTATAAGTTTATTTCCTAAGCACATCACCAGTCTACTGCTGAAAGTGTGTTTTACAAACAAGAGGGGCTTTGTCATAATCACTTTTCTTGCAGGTGGTTTAGTTCTAGCAGTTGAGGTGATTATTATAAACAGAACTAGCTGCCCTTCCTTTGGACCCTTATACAAATCTTATGAGTTAGAGGTGTCGATTCTTACGTCGCAACCGCTACAGCTATCTAAAAATCTTAAAAAGTCAGGAGGCCTTACACTAGTTTCTTTGTGCTAGAAAATTAAGTAATATTGGTACTTACAGGTACAATAAGTCCTTGCCATGTAAGGATATTAGACTCATCTACTTGAATGTCTCTAAAAGACTTCAAACCGGATTGCCTGATATCATTCAGTTCCTAAAAATATGTTAAGAGTTTTAGTGTGATACAGTCAATTAAACATTTTGTTGGTATTGTTGTTTCTAACCTCCGAATGCAGAAAAATATATAGCTATCTTATTGGAGATGAGGTAGTCATCTTCAGTTCATTGTGAAAAAATATCTAGGGCATGAAAATGATGTCGCACCTTTTGGAGTCTCCTCGTTGCAGCCATTGTACTGGTTGGTTGGTGTCTGTCAAAATACAAACCCAAGAAAATGATACTAATTCTATGTAAAACTTTGAACTTCTTATTTATAGATCCTTGCGGTCACCATAGTTATCAAAGCTACAGGAAATATGCAAGATTTTAAAGGAATTCACAGTTTAATAGTATTTGCAAAATACAGGACGATGACTGTGAAAGAAACGTCAAAATTAGGCAGCTTTGCGTTTCGTTTCGTTCCCAATAAAATATGATTTGAAAAAAATTTCGAGGTGAATGACAGACGAAACGCATATGAGTTAGCGCCACCTATTAGGGAGAAGAGGTATCAAAAGCATTCAAAAATACCTTCCTCAGCGCTAGATGGCGTAATTGGTTAAGACGTAGCCTCGCCAATTTATTCTATCATTCTATCACATTACGAGCTCCACAGAATCCCCAATTTTTGCGCTTCTTTTTAACTAAAATCACTTATTTTAGGTGATTTGCCAGATGAGAGGAGTATTTATTATTATTATCTGTGATCTATTTTTCATAAAAATACTGTTCCAATTTACAGGCAAAGATCGTAGTAGCTACCAAAGAAGAGCATGCTTTAGACCTCGGAGATCAATGGCAGCGGCAGCCAACGACTTATAATCTCGTGGAGAATTGTGCTTACGTGGAGTAGTATTGTCCTGTGATTTTAATGCTTCTATAATAGGGTGGGTAGAAGTTACACTTTATATTCTATATAGCGTAACTTCTAACCACAATGAGGCTTAAATACAGGATGCAGACCGAAAGCTAACGTTTAGCTGAGGTCGCATCTCAGACTAAGGAATGTCGCATAGAGCTGACGCATTTTATCAAACTATATGCCACAGCTTAGTTTGGAGCTGTACCAAGGCTGCACCCAAGCATGGAAAAAAATAAGAATTACAAACAAAAACAAGTCTACGCTTACAGAATGTCAGCAGTTCAGCACTTGTTTTTCAATTACATTGCAATTTTCGACCCTTAAAGATTTCATTAGCACTAATGCCGCATTTAAGTAAGGACGTGATAATGAAGAGATTTGTGCAACCGAGTCTTAGATCCCCAATCGTGGTATTACTTACTTATACGTGTATATATTAACATATTTTGTATTCCATGGATTGAGTAGAAGCCGGTATAATAGTTGGTTGTAGTATACTTCCCTGTTCTAATTAGCGTAGGGCAACATTCTCTTTGTGTTCAAGGTCTAGAATCGATCTCATGAGCACAGATAACATACTTTATGAGGAAGTTCTTTAAACAAGTATATTCAACCTCACCTCTGTGCACGGCTGGGAGCTCGTACTCGTAATAAAACTACAGCTGGAGTACTTACAGTGCACTGCAATGTCAGGAATATATCTAGGATTCGAAATTAAAAACATAATATCTTGTGACTTTTTAATTTGCGGCAACATGGTTAAAATACAATATAGTTCAATAGTAAATGATATCAGATACATTACTAAACATAAGAAAAGGCTAGTATTTCGCCATTTAATGAATATATGTAATTTATTTTGCTTTTATTTGGCCGCATTCAACCACCAACCGTCCATACAAATACAAACTAATTAATTAATTTAATGCCCTCATGATATAATTTAAAAAAAACAATAAATCTTATTTGAACAACAGTTGTCAAAGGTGTACGGTTCGCACAAAAAGCTAAGTAAATGCAACTCAAGATTTAAGGTAGTTGCTACCGTGGGACAGAGATCTAGGCGCGACATGCGATGGCTTGCGCCAGATCATTAACATGTTTTTGTCATTATTATTTTAAATGTTGCTTTGAATAAATCGTGTAAATGATTTATAAATTAAAGTGTATTTTAAGTGTAAAACCTATTTTCTTCTGACTTGTAACTTAATTAGGTATTGTTACAAATAAAGAACTTGAACTTGAAGGTTTTAGGTGGCAAAATGTCTAAATAAATGCAGGTTGATTGGCAGAAGAATGCGGCCGTTACGACCAGCGTCTGTAGCGAGGGGGGAGGGTTGCCGCGCGCGGGTGCTCAGTCGTCGTGCGAGCGCTCGTCGT
Source organism: Eupithecia pulchellata (assembly GCA_963931895.1). NCBI lineage: Eukaryota > Metazoa > Arthropoda > Insecta > Lepidoptera > Geometridae > Eupithecia > Eupithecia pulchellata. Next base: position 4,900,446 of record OZ007541.1, on the reverse strand, counting down.
CACGGCGACGGTTGCCGCGGTTGCGCCGGTTCCATCCGCCTGGAATACGAAAAAAAATATTATACGATTTGTGATACTAATAATAATAATGATTATACATCATCATTCTAGTAGTTAGTGTTTTGGTGTTAGACTGTAAGCTAACTGCTGTATTTTTATAAATATATAAATAAAATAAATCAGCCTCTAACTAAGCGGCGAAACGTGTCAAAATGGTGTTTGACGGATTAGCTATTGTTAAGGGTTATCGCTGTTAGGACCACGCATAATGAACTGCAGTCCAAATGCAGATGATTAGCAAACTAAATATTAAAACTTTAATATTAGAACTTCGGACAGAAAACACAACAAACCTCCTTCTCGGTTGGGCCGGTCACGCTGCCCCCTCCCCTCGCCGCGGCCGGCACCCCCCCGCTGGAAGAACGAGCCCTGCTTCTCGAAGATACGCTCGTTCGAGTCCACTAAGTTGCCAACCTAGAAAAACAAAAACAAATATGTACATGTTTGAAAATAGAAACAGATAGCAGGACAACAGCTATATTTATATTTATTTTTGATCCAGAAGCGTTCTTATATATAATAATATACAGGAATATACCCTAGGCAGCTAAAATTAGGGTTTACATGGCTAAAATCATTGATTATCAAATCTATCAACAGACTATAAGGACTGACCAAAGGAATACTTAAGCAAAAAAGTACAAGGTCAAATTGTTTAAACAGAGTTTTAAATTTCCCTATTCTGCTAAACTAATCGTACCACAATCGCCACCATTGGTATTCTAAGTTAGATGAAAGAACGACGATGCGATTGGCTATCAGAATTGCGCCCAAGGTCTCAAATTTAACAACTTAGAAGATAAATGAAACCACGAAAAGCTCTTCTAGAATGGTACAGCTTTCGTTTATATCAAAACGAGCTAAGTTTACCCAATCAATAGCCTCGTTCGATTCATAACTATAGTTCGACCGAAACCGCTGTACCGCTCCCTAAGAAAGTGCTGCGAAGTGGGGGCCGAGGAAAAAAGAGCAAGAATACACATGAGATCGATATTGTCGGATATATCTTACGATATCGTACCAATATAAACAATATTTTTGTTTTATATATTATATCGATATGTTTATATTTTTTTATAACTAAATTATCTACAGATATTCTGACAGAGCTTCTGCTTCAACTTCATCTTCCGTTTCGCCATCGGAATTTGAATCAGAGTCGTTCTGCAAATTTATAATTAATGGATCGATAATAATATCAAATCTACTATCGCGATCCCAGTAATTGTTTTCATTTTTTTGGACATGATCATCACATTTCTGCCATTTTTCCGCCGTGAACTCCGAAAACAATGTATTCAATAAGTTTATCTTTTCATCTAGTGAAGAGTTAATATGGTTATGAGCTATATTGTTTTTAATATCAGCCCAGACTAACTCTATGGGATTCAAATCCGGATGGTACGGCGGTAATCGTAGAACAGTATGTCCATTGGCTTTCAGGAGTTCATCAATTCTGTACACGGGCTCTTTTTGTGTATTATCGATAAGAAGTTGCAGTTGAGATTTTGTCATAGCTTCCGAAAATTCAACATTGTGGCGCCGTAACCAGTTCTGCATTTCGGTTTTGAGGCTTGCTATGGTTGGCTTTTTGTCAACCTGAACGCTGTGGTAAGACGCGTTGTCCAAGACAACCACAGAATTCGGAAGCAATTTATCTTTTAACTTTTCATCTACCCACTTATAAAAAGTGGGCCCGTTCATGTCTCCATGATAGTCGCCGGTCTTAGCATCTGATTTGAATATCGTCAATGCACCATCAACCAAGCCATTTCGACATCCAGCGTGAAGAATTACCAAACGCCGTCCTTTTCCAATATCAGCATGAATTCCAGGTTCGGACGATGATTGCCAACATTTGCTTACATGGTGACTGGCGTTAATGTATGTTTCATCAAGGAAATATATGTTGCGGTTTTGCGTTCTGTAATTTCTGATTTGTGTTAAGTATTTTTTCCGCCACACTACAATATTAGGCTGCTCTATAATGAGATGTCTCTTCGATTTGCATTTTTTGAAACAGTAACCTATTGTGTGTAAGAGGCTCCTTAGAAATTCTCGTCCACAATTTAATATGCCATCTTGTTTCAAACTTGAAAGTAACTTACGGACACTTGGCACTCTTTTTTCAAATTCATAAAACTGATGAATTTTTCTTCTGATAACTCCTAAATCAAAATCATCAACAACATGTTTTTTCTTTATAGTTTTTGGTTGTTTTGGCGAATTAAATTTCAATCGGCCCAAATTTTCAGTTGATGAATTGCCCTCTTTTATCACATTTCTTGCGGTTTTTTCGCAGTACCCCGTAGCGTCTGCCACGATTTTGGCAATATTTGCATCACTTTTATATTCAAAGCTCTCTCTGTCTGCTTTTCTTTTCTTAAAATATTCGGCCACTTTAAAAATTATGGCCTTGACATCACGAGATAGCGCTCGGCCCATCTTTGGATATTTATCTCATGTGTATCTGACATAGACCGTCCGGTACAAAGGCGACCTACTGCCGTGAGCGTCGACGGCAGACTGATGGATCGGAGCGGCCGATACTTCCCCCCCGTCTCGCCGCGCGCATACCTCAGGAGCGGTACAGCGGTTTCGGTCGAACTATAAGCGATTCTTTTAGCAGTTTGACGCAGTTCCTAGTTATTTTCGACCTATCAATTTGAACCTACAAGTTTTTATTGTTAATCAAAGACAACCTTATAGACATAACGATAAAGCTCACCTTATCAGCAAGTTGAAGCGCCAACGCCTGCATCCTAGTCGGCTCAGAGCGATGCAGAATCGCGCACTCGCTCGGATCGTCCAATGAGGCAAGCAGCTCCTCGTTTATAATCATCTTGGAGACCAATGAGTGGACTCGCTGCCTCGGCAGTTCGAACATATCAGCCAATGAGCGGAGAGATAGCGATGCGTACACGTGTGCGTAGGTGAAGAGGTAAGTTCGTAGTGATTCCTCGCGGATGAGGCGGCCGAGCATTGCGCGGACGTTGTCAGCGCCCACCATTAGGTCCCATACCTGTGGAGTGGAAGGAATTATTAATAGAAATAATATAAGCCTCCATTGCTGTAACAGCGGTGCGCTTAAAATAAGATTACGCAACTTTTAAAACTTGACTGCAGCGGCAACAATTTAATTATAAGCCTTAGCCAAATTTAAAGGAGCTTAAAAAATAGCTTATATTTATAACGCACACCAAACATATTAGACAAAATTTTGTGTTTATTTATCAAACGTCAAATGCTTATTGGGATTTACAAAGTTGACCGTCTTTCTATTTAGAAGCAAAAATAATCATATTTATTTAACCATTTCCTTGCACAAAATTTTTTCAAATTCTCTTTTATTTGCCAATGTTCCCGCGTTGATATTGATACATTTATAAAAAAATATTAATCGAACTTTAATATGGTCATGACAAATTTTTGTTATTATAGTACCAAAGCCCTCGCACGATTTCGGCGGGACTTAAACCTCACTTGATTTTTTGGGATATTATTTAATTTCCTTCATGACATATTAGTGGCTTTTAGTCTATTTGGCTTTTTAATTTAATTTTTTATGTGTGTCGAAATACATTTAACTCTATATGCTCCTTGCTTGAACCATCAGAAAAATATCGTGAGCTTTGGAGAAAAAAATATCTTACCTTCGCATTCATCTTCTCATTAACAATGAAGTTAAGACAAGCGCGCCAGTCGCCCCTTCGCATAGCCCTCGCCGCAGCCACCGCGTGCTCCCTCATAGACTCGGGCGGACCGACCAACGCCTGGCGCTCACTAGCCCTCAGGTTTTGGTAGAACGTCTTACTAATCATACGGCGGCGGGCGTCGAACTCATGCGCAGCCATATACGGAATCTCGATCATCATAGCGGAGACTAAATAAACGCATTCTAGAAGCTCCAAGTTTATATGCATATGGAACGGCATTTGACGCTGCTTCTCGATCTTCTCTTGTTCTTTAGACCGCTCGTGTTGACGCTGCGGGAGCAAACCTTGCGCGAGCAACTCTTTAGGCTTCCCAGTCATCATCAGTTCGGCGAGACAGCCGTGCGCCTCTTTCACGTTCCCTCGGCGGAACGCGCACAGACCTAGGTTAGCCATAGTGCGGTTGTACAGTATCTGAGTGCTCGGATCCGAATGTTGCACTGTCTCCTGCAAATGAGACATCAGGAGCAAATCCCGCGCTTGGAACCAGTTGTCGTGTAACGCGTGGTGATAGATATGAGATAGAATAGCACGCGTTCTCAGACGGTCTGATTCGTCGTGAGCGTAAATATACTTGCAGAGACGCTCCATTTTCTTGATGGTAGTTTCTTCGCCGGGTGGGAGATCTTTGCGGACCGCGCGCGGGTCGAACTTGTAGTACAGATGGTCGATTTTACGGAGGTATGCGCGGCAGATCTCTTGCGGCGTACCGTCGCGTTCGACGACTAAGCACACGCGGTCAATCAGAGCCGAGACTCGGACCTCGTCTTTCAATCTCTCAACATACTCGTTGGAATGAGGATCGCATTCCTTCAACAGTTTCGTAAACTCGTCATCAAGACGTTCTAGCGACGTCAGCACACATCCGCGCACTTTGAACGGAGGTGTGATCAACTCCTCGTTATCTTCAGTGAAAGCCTCGCTTAGAACCATGTCATCATGAGCTAGGATGAGCGTCACCATATGATCAACGTTCTCTACTAATCTCGACCAGTATTCTGGTTTCATAGCGTCGGAGACTTTAGGGTTGTAGTCGAATAGGGCGGCGACGATAGCAGCGCGGAGTTTGAGCTGCAACGCGTCGCCGAGGTTGTGCGCTAGGGCGACGGTGCGCAACTCGTGGAGCAACTCCAGTTGAGCGCGCCGGTCGGTGCGCTTCCGGCCGCGGGCTGCGCTGATCTCTCCGAGTTTCTTCACTACGAGGGCGGCGTCGATTTCGCTGTCCTGTTGACAATTTCATAGCTGTTAACTATTTATTTGTGGTTTTGTATAAACGAAGTTTTGTAGAGTAGTTGGTGAAGTCAGGTTTTAGAAAATGCTGATGAATTAATTGTACACAGCGATCTTTCTATCGCTGTAGCTTTATGGAACTCAAACAGTTCAGGGCATATAATTGTACCTAAGTGAAGATTTAAGGTTTTACTGCGCTCCCATTGATGCTTAGCATAATGAAGACATTAATGTATGTGATTTATCGATTAATTAATATAATAGTATTAATTTACTATTTTCAACTCTGCAGCTAATAACATAGAGCACCACATACCTTGGCGAACACTGGTTCATTGCATTTACACTGAGCTTTTCCATGAACTTGAACATAACTTGAATAATTTACTATTTTGAACTCTACAGCTAATAACTTAGAGCATCACATACCTTGGCGAACACTGGTTCATTCCATTTACACTGAGCTTTCGTATAAACTCGAACATGACTTGCATTGTTTACTATTTTGAACTCTACAGCTTAAAACAAAGAGCAGCACATAACTTGGCGATCATCTTAGGCTTGTCGGAGGTGGCGGCGCCCTTCGAATAATTTACTATTTTGAACTCTACAGCTAATAACAGAGCAGCACATACCTTGGCGAACATCTTAGGCTTGTCGGAAGTGGCGGCGCCCTTAGAATAATTTACTATTTTGAACTCTACAGCTAATAACATAGAGCAGCACATACCTTGGCGAACATCTTAGGCTTGTCGGAAGTGGCGGCGCCCTTCGAATAATTTACTATTTTGAACTCTACAGCTTAAAGCATAGAGCAGCACATACCTTGGCGAACATCTTAGGCTTGTCGGAAGTGGCGGCGCCCTTGCGGACGGTCTCCCACTCGCCGCCGTCGTCCGGCTGGTCGCGCTTGGTCTTGTCTCTCTTCTCTCGTTCCTCGCGGCGTTTAGCTCTGCGTTTGTCTTTCTCCTCGTCGTCAACGACGTCTGTGTTCCTCTTCAAGAACCTAGAAGTTGAATAATTCATAATAATAATAAAATTTTCAACTGGCGTAATTCCAAAACATAGAATACTTATCTACCAATGTAATTGGCTGTAATTTTAAACAGATGAGTAGTAAGAAAATTTCTTCAAAATAATCTATCTAGTGAATTCCGCCCACCTGAAGCGCACTTGGCCGTTTTTCTACGGAAACCGAGAGGTTAACCACGAAAGTAATTTATAACGGGATATATAATATGATTTGAATATTGAATTTACCCAAATTTCGGCACAGTTTCATGCGCCATGATCACGAGTTGCGTGATGATAGTTTCAAAAGTTTTATCATATTGCCACAATAAAGAAGTTCCTTACCGTTCCCGGATATTAGCCACCTTCTCATCATCAGAACTGGAGCTGGAGGAGTCAGAGTCCGAGCCCCAGTCCATGGAGTCGTCTGACTCGTCGTCCGCGGGCGGCGGCCGGCGCGCCGGCTCCGGGACCCTGGCTTTGGGCTTCTCCTTAGGCTTCTCCTCATCAGAGTCCTCTGATGATGACGAATCTGGATTATAGCATAGCGTTTTACTATAAAGACTTAGTATAACGAATTAATTATCTGTGGCCCCTCATGGCCAAATTTATTAATGTATTTATTTATTTAATGAAAAGGTTACATTTTTATTCTTCTAGCGTCTTAAATCTATACGAACATAATAAAGAGGAAAGATTTGTTTGTTTGAATTGAATAGGCTCCGAAAATTCTAGGTCGATTCGAAATAATATTTTACCATTACAATCTTACATTACCCCTGATGAACATAGGCTATAGAGTATTTTCAAAACAGTTAGGGGTGAAAACTTCAATAACGAAATATAATATATAATATTAATGTGCGTAAAAAACTATGCCATATTTTAATATTTGTGATTAAACTGCTCTTGTTTTAGAGATTTTTTTTGCTATCTAAAATAAAATACTTCATCACCTTTCCTCTCATCATCCTCATCATCAGGCTGGTCCGGGTCCTCTCTGAACTTAGCAATCTCCGCCTCAAAGTCCTTCTCATACTTTCGCAGTTTCTGCCGGAGTGACGTCAGGGCTTTGCTGTTGCCTTTGGACAACGCCTTACGGCTGTCGCGATCGGTCCACGCCTGGGCTACCCAGTCATCCAGCTCTGTTAGTGCACGGATGAAGAACCGTGGGGCTATTCCGCTTTCCTCCTAAAGTTATAGAATAGTTTTTTTAAATACAGTTGGATCTACTATTGATGTTCGCTGGCGACACAGGTTGCGTTCCTGCCTTTAAACTAACGTTTTTAAAATCTGCAGGTATTTTTATGTCATCAACATAATTTAAAGTACATTATTTTAAATTATGTTGTTACCAACTTTTCTACGCTGCATGTATTGTATATTTGAAGCAAGTGGTTATATAAATGCACGTAACAGATTATGGTGAAAGGCTTTGGCCTTATCAACAAAATGCGACAAAATCTTATGTTCATAACGTACCTTGGCTATAATAGCAGCTGCCTTAGTATAAGCCTTCTGGAGTTCTTCAAAAGAGGCCAACGCGGAGGAAAAGTCCTTGATCTTCTTATGGTTCCGCAGAGAATGGATGATGCCCTCCAGTTCTTCATATCGTTTCTCTTTCATGGAGCGCACAACGCGCTTGGTTTCCTCTTCATCATCGCTAAACTGTGGAAAAAAATTGTACGTTTAGAATATACTAGCTGCGCCCCGCTCCAGCTTCGCACGGGTATTTAACAATAAACAATTTTTTCATGGGGAACCCTAATTTTAAAAAGTCAGCGTCTCCCGTATTGCAGGTTACAAATTGTGTTTGTTACTCTTGTAGCGACCTCTGCCATCGTTGGCTTGAACTACAAGGGCCAGTGTCAATAGAGGTGCGCGAACGAAGAAAGAAAGCTAACTACCTGCCTAGGCGCTTCAAACAGTCTCCGCTAGATGTCGCTAGGAGTTTTCTATAAGAAAGCAAAAAGAGACGCAATTCCTAGATCGCGCAAACGCTTGTTTCGGTAACAGCTAGCTCATATTATGAGTACCCGACATCAACTGTCGGTCGTAAGACCACTGGAGTAAGTGCGCCAGATGGGCGAACTCCAGCACAGGGGAGACCTCCCCTGTTCCCAGTTGGGGGAATCCACCTTCCACCCCCAAACTGGTGACCTCCGTCGTGCCAGCCATCGATTACCTCGGACGACTCCTGCCGAAACCCGATGACTGGATTCCTGAACACGATATCTTCAACAAGCAGCGCAGCACCACTCTCCAGCCAGCAAGGACCATCATCATCATCAGCAGCTGACATATCTACCTTCGTCTCTTCTCTCTCTCTCTCCCTCAAGCTACCTCCGGACCAGCAACACGCACCGCACCAGCATCATCCCTCCGCCTCCGCAGTTCCATCGCAGCCGCTCCAGCTTCCTGGTTCTGCAGGCTTCCCCCTCCTCGATAACGCTTCGAGGAGTTCCCCAGCGGCATTATCTGGGCATACAGCCTCGACTCACCGAAGATTCACCCGGAGCACCGCACCCCGCTTAGTCCCGACTCACCGTGGACCGTCTCGACTCACCGCAGACAATAAGCGCCGCGCTTCGTCCCGACTCACTGGGACACATCTCGACTCACCGTAGATGACAAGCGCTCTCCCGTCCCCAACCTGCTCGTCGCACCAGTCTCGACTCACTGAAGACTACGACTAGCTAAGATGGACACTGGACATGCTGGTATCAAGGACTTATATCGACCTTCGGTCTGGAAAGGGAGTGATGTAGCGACCTCTGCCATCGTTGGCTTGAACTACAAGGGCCAGTGTCAATAGAGGTGCGCGAACGAAGAAAGAAAGCTAACTACCTGCCTAGGCGCTTCAAACAGTCTCCGCTAGATGTCGCTAGGAGTTTTCTATAAGAAAGCAAAAAGAGACGCAATTCCTAGATCGCGCAAACGCTTGTTTCGGTAACAGCTAGCTCATATTATGAGTACCCGACATCAACTGTCGGTCGTAAGACCACTGGAGTAAGTGCGCCAGATGGGCGAACTCCAGTACAGGGGAGACCTCCCCCTGTTCCCAGTTGGGGGAATCCACCTACCACCCCTGTAGGGATCTCCCCGTAATCTTCACTTTAAATATTTTATTTAAGTGTATTATTTATTTATTTATTCATTATATAATATTTACATTATATATTTATACATTCTCACACTGTTCATACTATGTTCATACTCTGTCCATACAATCTTCCGTTCATACTTGCTTAACGTTCATACACATTCACTCTGTTCATACTTCCTACTCCTCTACTTCCTACAAGTTATTGTTTCACATATTATTCTTACTACCCTCAACTATTTCTAACACTTCACC